>NQII01000022.1:417699-481992 GCA_002778355.1 Clitarchus hookeri
CGTAATTGCAAGTAAGAAGCAAATATTTTTATTTGGTTACAAGTAAACTACCATTATTACTCGTCAAAATCTAACGATCTTAGGAAGTACAATAAACACTATCCACAAATATATTTACTACATCGGTAGCAATATGTGACTATTCTTTGATATACCATCACTCAAAGTTTTTTTATACATTCATACAGATTTTGCCTTGTGCATATTTTATTACCGCACTTTGATTAAGATGAATAGTATCCATGCGAAACTCGTAAAAAAATTCTGCCGTATAATTTTTTGCTTGAGTAACGAATATAATGAATGAAATAAATAAAAGTAGTAGCAGTTTCGTAATCATACTCTCCTTCGCAAGACTTTATGTTCTCGACATTTGTAGGTGCCTATTATAAAGGGATTTTGCAGTAAAGAAAACTGATTATTTTGGGGGTGTCTGTACTTAACATTGACGTTGTGAGAAAAAGTTACTTCTACGAAACTGTTTTGTATAAAGTTGCAGTTTGTACAATTAGGGCTGTGGTATGTCCGATTTTTCCTGGACATGTCCTCTGTTTTAGGATTAGAATTTCTACCCGCGCGGAATTTTAAAATTTAGCGAAACGACCTAGTTTTCTGGACGGATACAATACTAGGCTATGATAAATCAACGACGTTTTAGAAGTTTTAATTTTTTTGCGTGTGGCAACACATCTTGAGCCTCCCGAGCGTCTTCTGTTTTTAAAGTAATGATTTGTTGCAAGCGATTTGTTTGTGCACGACGGAATGCCGAAAAGAAAACGATAATTTTCTCTCAAGTTACAAAATAAATATTCTTGTTTTAGAATTAATAAAAACGATTTCGAAAGTGATTGCGTGGTATACAAACCAGATACGTTCGTCTTGGTGGCAAATAAAGGAGGATTTGACCTGCAAACTGTAGCGTTCGACAAACCACTACTTATAGAGAATATTTATTAATAAAGCCCCTTGTGTAATGCGGATCAGCTAGTATGCATGGTGGGAGACACCATAAATTTTATTCATGGACAGAAGATGTGATAAAATGAGATACACACATACCCTCAGTGTATACGCAAATCGCACTGTACAATGCATTTTCACTAAGGAAGACCACTGCAAAATACAGAGGGAATTAGAGGCAGATATATTTAAAATTACTTGTTAAGTTATAATTTGAGCATGCTGACGTAGCAGGCTACGGTAGTTAAATTTAAACTAAAACTCATCATTACCACACATTTGATTGAATATTATTATTTATTATACCTTGGCTTGTCAGAGAAAAACACAAGAAGTTTGCACCTCAAGGTGGTGTTCGCAGGCCTACCTTCGCTGCACTGTCAAACTACTAACTGCCTCAGTACAAAAATTGTATTACTTGAATTCATTTGAATTAAATTTTCGGCGTGCTCACAGATCTCGTTGAACAGAAATCCGGCCATATTGTTATTTCCTAAGGTTACCCAAGTCCTGTAAGAATCTTGGAAAGTGGGCCCACCTTACATTTTTTAAAGTCTTAGCTTCCGTCTATTTTATTAAAAAATTTGTATAAAATAGTTTAATCGGTTAGTAGTTACGCAGCCTGATACGTCTCATCCAGATATCTGAGATTAATCCTAGGTAAACACTCGGTGCCACAATTACCACGATAAACAGCACCATTAACTGTCGCTGCCTACAGCTTGTCATCGGCTCTCAAGACCTCGATGTTAAGAGCCGCCCAAATCTCTTCACTCACTTACAGCTTGTCTTTTCAGCCAACATATCTACATATCTCTTTGCAACAAAAATTTACGTTAAAATATTAAGAAAATAATTGTCACGAACTGTATTAAAACTCATACAAATTGCACTAAGTTTAAATATAGCTAGAATTTAGGCCATTTACATAACAAACGAAAACATAAATACACAAACCAAATCTCGTAAAAATAAATCAAACGACAAAAATATGTCTTACGCATTCATGTGTTAAGTGAGTGAGTGAAGAGATTTGGGGGGCTCTTAACATCGAGGTCTTGAGAGCCGACGAGAGTGAAGCGAGGCGAGCGGGGAGTATCGCTGGAATGCAAGGGCGGGGTAAACGAGAGACCCCTGATAAAACCCGCAGATCAGCGGCATCGTCCGGCACGATTCCCATATGCAAAAATGTGTTACAAAGCACAAGCGCATTCCAATAAAAAACCGAAAGAGCAATTCAAGGAGAAGCATCGTCAAGTACATTTACGGGCTTCTTCGTAAAACTCTGAAAGAGATTGCACAAAAAAAAAAAGGTTTTGTGGTGATCACCAAAATTTTATTGGTGGCAAAAAAATTCTTTTATCAATAAAGACAACATAAAATATTTTGTAGCACCAACAAAAGTTTTCTGTCATTCCAGTATTTAGTGGCAACTACAAAATGACGTTTGTGGTCACCAAAAAAGTGAAACCCACTACTAAAATTTTACGTTTCAAGGTCCAGACTGTATACTTTTTTCACCCTTATTTTAATCCCCATACAAACAAATGTAGCTATAAAATCCCCCCCCCCCCCCCNGAACGGCAATAATCGGTAACTACTGGAAGTATGTTGATATTTTGCTAAATATATTATCTCATGAGAACAAACTTTACACAAATAACATGACTATCAGTATTTCTTATTTCTTCTGGTAGCTCTCCCATTTGGGTTCGATGCCTTGGCTGGGACAATTTCTTGTTAATTTCTACCTGTTGATATCTCTGTTGTATTTATATTATATTCCATTCACGGTTACTTCCAACATCTCTGAAGTCCTGCTTAAGTTCTACTTCTGGGATATTTCTCCGTCTCATGCAACCAAAGCTTGAGCGAGTCTAGAAATTTACACCAAAGGGATATCGCATCGAATACAAGCGCACTCAGAGTAATAATATTTTGCATGAGAACTGTTTTTTACTAGACATTACCAGCAACCAATTTTATCTCTTTTTTATTCATATTAGTTAAAAATTATTATAATTTATACATAAAATACAAGTGATGGTTCAATTTAACAGAAAATAAGGTACTTTTATGTTGGCAAGTATGAAACGCTTGTGATACATGCCATATTTAGGAAATAAGCACACACGTGGGGTGATTTTTCTAAAGTTTGATTCAAAAAGTGTGAAGAAAATGGGAATAGACTATATTATCAATTACTGTGTCCAGTGCCGTCAATTTCCCAAATATTATCTAATACCACCACGCACTTTATGCAGTCGTGGCAGTTCTCACTCAACATGACTGACTGCGCTAATAAACGCAACTTAAAAAAGGTGTTCTGACGAGTTGCTCCCGCTCACCGAGCATATTTGAGGCAGACACGCGAGACCTTTCAGCTACAAGTAAGGCTACTTTCTTCAACGACAACGTCGAATTCCACTTTCAAATATTCTCAGCATCTTCACACTTTTTTTTAAATCTAACCTTTGAAAAATCACCCCATGTAAGACGTGTCTAGTTGTTTCCTAAATATGTCACGTGTCACAAATCACAAGCGTTTTATAATTCTGTTAACATAAAAGAATTTAATTTTTGGTTAAATTTGAATATTTTTATTTATAAATGATATAAAAGTTATAATTCACATGAACAAAAACAGAGAGAAATTATGTGTGTTGGTAATGCCTAGTAATAAATAGTTCTCATGCAAAACTATTATTAAACTGAGTGCACAAACATAATGCGTTGTCTTTCTGGTGAAATATTCTAGACATGAATCGGAGGAATAGCTTGACAGTATAACTTCAGCAAGGCTTTAAAAATTGTCAAGTAACCACGAATGGGCTATAATAAAGATACTTAAAACATTTCGAACAATTTTCTTTCTGACATTTTTTAACGGTCGTCGGTGAACTTGTCACTTTACATCAACACACATCTCACGTCCACGACACGCCATTTTAGGTTCTGCTGCGAGCGGGCCAAGACTTCGTTACCTGTAGAACCGTAGCAACAGACTGTCGTCAATACACGGCGCATGCGCACGTCATAGACAACAAGCGTCAAATTATTTTGAAAATTTGCGTGGAAAATAATTAGTATAGAAACGTGGTTAATCGGCTTATGTAGTACAGTATGCAAAATAAGTTAGTAAAAATGCAAAAAAAAAGGTAAAAAAAAAAAAAACTCAAAAACGTATGATTTGAGTAAGGTGCATGTCGTATGCGCTATTTCTTCAGACGATGTGATGATGGAAGATAAAGTTTTAATTTGTAGTTAACGAAAGGACATACGAAAATTTAAAACTTCAATGACGATTAAGTGAATGCATCAGTTATATAAAGAGGATCGATAAGAGACTACATACAAATGTAAAAAATGAGCGTAGAGTTGATATGAGAGAGAAGGCGCAGATAGGCGACAGCATGAAGGACTGAGGCAGCCATGTCAAAATGGCAGTAGTGTGGTAATTTTCCTGCAGTAAGTCAGTTGTGATTATCTAACCAGTGTCACTTCTTCGTATCTTATGCAGATGAGTTCTGAATTCAATTCGCAATGTCTATTTCTGTAGATTTATGCGTGTTTATTGCTAGTGCAGCTTCAGTTTTCACGAAGTAAATTAAAAAAAAATACTATATTGGAAAAATTGATGTTTCACCATCGGAAAATTACAAATAAAGGGTCGTGCATCAAAATAAACTACTTTTGAAATATATGTTATCGACACCGCTGGCGCAGTTTTTTTAAATAGTGATATATTTCCTTAACGTGTCTTTTACTCTTACATTTACCTGCAACACAACAACTTTGAAAGCAAGAATAAGTATCCCCCCGTTCAAATTAATTTGAACCGAGACTGGTTCCGGGGGCCGCGGTGCCTGAGCGGTTAGACCGGTCGCCTCCCCCTTAAGCGAACCGGGTTCAATCCCCGACCGCGTCACTCCCGTATTTTCGCAAGTGATAATCGTGCCAGACGATGCCGCTGGTCGGCGGGTTTTCTCGGCCGCTTAACGATCCAAACCACGCGTAACTAAACATATATGCATGAACCTGCAAAAGCGACGAGCACGCCTCGTGAAGAAAGCATTACCACGGGACTAACAGGAAATGGCTGACTAAAAAATACCTCACGTAACCTTCACAACTGTGACTCCTTCCGAATTATTCATTCGTGACTCAGCATTGTTCGTGGACATGAGATGGAAGGCAACCTTCTAGTGAATGCATAATAGGTTAGAGTCATTAAGTATAGCCCACGTCCTACTAACAGCACAACAAATTCACGCATGTGAAAAGGAGGGAGAAACAGCTAAGTACCCGGGTGAAAGAATACAACACGTTTTTCTTTACCTGGGCATTACATGCTATTAAGGTCCCTGTTTAAGACTTGAAAATTGTAAACCCTTTACTTCCCTTAATGTTTTTAGTGTGCAAATTAGAAAATTTTTGATGCGTGCTATACTTACGCTGGCAAAGAACTTGTTTCGTTATCACAATCAATAATCCTTAGTATTTGTGTTTGGTGATCAGTGATATGAACCAGTCATAACGTGGAACAGGAAAGATCATTGAGCACTGAGCTTCGCAGAGTACAGTACCGGCCAAATATAGTCTTCCTGTGCAACAAGTAGACGATTGTCTACAATGGGCATAAAAGGACGGTGCTCCCGAAAATTAAGTGAATTTTTTTGCACGGGTCAATGTTACAGACAGGCAAGTCTCGAGTCAGGATTTGACATCGGAATCACTCGCGCCAACACTTCCAAGGTCCTGAGACGCCTGCCAAGTCGGCGTCTGAAATGCTTTGCTCATTTTTAGAAATTCACTTTACCAGAGAATTCATTGAACGAATTTACATCTGTATCTTACTGAAACAGCATGAACTTAAGAAAACTCCCAAAAAAATAAATCTTTGGAGATATTTTGGGTGTATCTTAAACAAAATCTTGCAATCCTCAAATATAGACAAAACTGTATTCTCAAGTTTCAACAGATATAAAGAGACTACAGCCTATTCGCAGTGTTTTAACATTTTTAGAAACAAACCTTCGAAAAATCACCCCATGTAGGACGTGTTTGATTCTTTTCTAAATAAGTCATGTACTACAAGCATTTTATTAGTATGTTAATACGAAAGTAATTAACTGAATGGTTAAAACGAACTTTTACTTATATGTATTTTATCGATACAACGTGTTTAGGAAACATGTGTACAAACTCGGGCACAAGATTCGTGACCGGAAAAGAGGAAGATTGATTTAGGACACCCATAGTCTACATAAATTAATAAGGGCTGTAGATGCCCATAAAGGCGGAGGGCGACAAGTATATTACGTGGGATAGTATGAAAAGTACTTGAGTTAGAGGAACACAGATTGATATACGGATTAAATAAACCAATAACTTGGATACAAGGAAAGTATGATACGTCGTACACACCCTCATCATGCAAATAACAGTGGTTGGAACCCTTTGAATGCATGCAAAATTTACACCATGAGGTTAAATTGATTGTGTATACCATTGGATGAAGCAGAACCACCCAACATTCGCACACCCTACACAACGACTAAGGGACAGAGGCTCGTTTCAGCGTCGATATGGACCTGGTCGACCAAGAACCGTCCGCACTCCGCAGTTTGAAGAGGCGGTCTTATAGAATGTAGCGGACGACGCATCGACGAGCACCCGCGCGATCGTGCGGAGAATGGATGTATCGAATGGCACAGTATTGTGTGTCCTCCACGAACAGCTGCTGCGACCATACCGTGTGCATAGTGTACAAGCAATGGTGCCAGCAGATTATGCCCCTCGGCTAGAATTTTGCCGGTGGTTCACGCAGCAGTGTGGAATTGATCCTGATTTCCCGGCGATTGTGATGTTTACAGACGAAGCCACGTTCGCACAAGAAGGCTTTTCCAAAAGTAGAAATGTCCACATGTGGGATGACTCGAACCCACGTGCATCTGTAACGAGAGGCTACTAGCACCGCTTTGCCATTAACATTTGGGCCGGTATAGTGGAGGGCAATGTAATTGGCCTATTCTTGCTGCCGAACCGTGTGTCAGGATTTCAAAATAATGATTTCCCGCAGTCCCGATTACCACAGTTACTAGAGGATGTTCCGCTCGCCATTAGAGAACGGACGTGGCTGCAACACGACGGTGCACCACTCCATTTTACGAGGATTGTGCGTGACCACCTCAACACAGTGTATCTTGCTCGCTGGATAGGACGGGGTGGGCCTCGTGCTTGGCCACCACGCTCCCCGCACCTTACACCATAAGACTTGTGGTTTTGGGGGGATTTCTTAAGGTCTGTGTGTACGAGACACCCATGGCATCTGAAGAGGACCTGTTAGCGAGGGTCATGACTGCCTGCGATCAAGTGCGAGACACACCAGTTGTTTTTCAACGCGTCTGCAAGTCTCCAATATGCCGCATGAGCTACTGCATTGACATTGGAGGGGCATACTTTGAACTATGCTATGAAATTGGTTGTGATACGCCAAATGCATAATCTTGAATGATTGCAGTGTCTGTTCTGTGGTGCTGTCAGGTAGTGCCTTCAGTACCGATGATGCATTGACATGTCACGGAATTCACATGTGTTTACACACATTAGTACGGAGTCACGCTGCTGGGCCCAATACGTCATTATCACTACTATCAACGTATCGCAACACCGACTGCACTGCACATCACACATAATCACTGGACGCACCTAACGTGTGCTTATCACGGATACGGTCACAGTTAGCCAGTGCAACCAACGTACTGTTTTCTCGTTTCTACTCTATTCTGCACAATCTGCCATCTACACTACTNACCATCTACACTACTACACTTTGATGTAGCAAATTTCCTGATGTAATCTGTTTTCTGCATGTTGGTTCCTGACCATACTCATTCGGCGGGGAATACCCGCTGTAATACTTCGGGTGCAGGGAGAGTTGCCTACTCACCAGGCCATGGTATTGCTACCACTGAACAGGTAGTTTGTGGTTTAACCGGAAAAGGTGGGTCCTAGAGCATTGTAACTAGGGGGACTTTTTAGTTAATTACGACGTCCTGCTTCATACTATGGCATCCACAATCAATTTAACCTCACGGTGTAATTGTTGCATGCAATCAAAGGATTTCAACCACTATTATTTACATGTCCGGGGTGTACAACGTACCATACCTTCCTTTTATACAAGATATTTGTTTAATTAATCGGTATAATAATTTGTGTTTCTCTAACGCAAGTACGTTGCGTAATATCCCACGTAATATGCTTGTCGCCCTCCGCCTTTAAGGGCTTCTCTAGCCCTTATTATTTTAGATGGACCATGGGTGTCCTATATCATTCTTTCTCTTTTACGGTCACGAATCACGTCCTCGAGATTGTACACATATTTTCTAAACATATTGTATACTATTATCTATCTTTTATAATTAATACGAATAAAAACAGACAGAAAATAGGCATATTGATAGTGCCTAGTAATAAACAGGTCTTATGAAAAATATTATGAAAGTAACTGCGCACGAATGTGGTGCGATACCCCATTGGTGTAATTTTCTATACTTGGTTAAGTTTTGTTTGCACGAGGTGGAGGAATAGCCATAAAGAATAACTTTAGCAGGGCTTCATAAACGTTTGAAGTGACCATGAATGTATTATAACGGTACGCATGAGTAACACTGAACTTCTGCCTGTAACGTAAACGGTTATCGCTTCAAGCTGCAAGCTGCTCGAATGAAAGATGCCACGCCCATTTAGCGTCTTGTGCGTGGCGACTATGGAACATCAGATGAGCACGCAAATTTTGCTTCTAAAACACCCTCGCTTCTGTGCTTCAAAAGTATGACACAGCGTCAGACAGCGGGCACCTTAGGTGACCGACTGCTCTGGCCGCCAAATGGTGAGCAAATATCCAGTATAAATCGAGGTCACTCCCAGATTTTCACACGTGGGGATCGTGCCAGACGATGCCACTGGTCAGCGGGTATTCTCAGATACCTCCCATGTACCCCACCCTTCCATTCCGGCGCTATTTCATACTCCTCTCGCTTCATCATCAAGGGCTCTCAGTACCCCGAAGTCAAGAGCTGCTCAAATCTCTCCACTCCACTCCAGCAGAAATAGTTTTATTCAAAAATTACCTAAAACGTTTTATTAGTAACTCCTAGCGAGTAAAGTTTCATTAAAGTTAAGGTTTATTCACGTCGAAGTTAACGTGGAGCTCATTACGTTAACTTTACGATGTCGTTATGTCTAGGTATAGCGCAGTAGCGTATTCACATTGAATGAAGGGCGTCGCAAAGTTTAACTTTTCATGATATAAGTTGACCCAACTTCAGCATAACGTACAGATAACGTAGTCTCCGTCAGTCAGTTTCAAAGGACGATTCTATTCTTCTGTTTTCTGTAATCTTTTTTATTACTACCAACTACCCCCTGGACTGTATATTACGTATTAAGTTATGCCATGATTACAACAGACGTTTAAGTTTTAAAATAGGTTGGGCGTATTTTCATGATAAATAAATCAAAGATTTGATAAACTTCGGAATTAAAGAAATTATATGGTTGCAAATTGGCTTCATTTTAGATGAGATATGTTGTTATTAGCGAGACATAGATGCAAATGTTTGAAATATTGTAACAACTGATCACATGTAAATTCACTTGCAAATACACACATATAAAGGACGAGACTGAAACGCACCGAGAAAGACCGCCTGCGTATTCCTTATGAAAATATAAGTCGTATGCGACGTTACGGTTGACTATGCTTTGTGAGTTTGGTATGCATCCTTGAAGGTGGAGCTGAAACACAGGGTTGTTGTCAATATTGGAGAGAGTAAAAATCCAGGATAATGTGTAGTTGAACGATTATCTGCAATCATTACAATATCAGTCGCTGCCATAAAAGTATGACATGGAGAAAATAAAGGTTGTAACTCTGTTGTCTCATAAATGTCTGTGATCCCGTAGCTTAATTGGGTTTTCAATGACGGATTATGAATGAGCACGTTAAAATTAACGAAAAAAGGGAGGTTTTTTTTGGCGATATCCTTCTAAACCCCATGCATAAATGTCGAAAACATTGCGTTACTGCACCTGGCAGGTAAGTAACATGCAACACAAATAACGTATCCCTTAAAGGAGACCATCAACTTTAACGCACAGGTTATGGCGTCATTATCCTGGATGTCATTGTTCCATTAAAAATACTTTCTGTAATACTTGCAATAAACATGTGTTTCAGCTCCACCAGTCGATGCTAGCGTTAACATGTTTGCAGTTTCAAAAATTAAAATATCAAGGTTTTGGATTTTTGATCGAATGTAAACGCATAGTAGGTTTAAGGATAACAAGATCCCCTGGTTATAGAGAGCGTCAAATCACACAATACTCCGCACTTTGAGTGACGCCGGAGGTTCGGAGTCTATAGTCTATTCTCGGTTTCTTCACACTTTTTGAATCTAACATTAAAAAAATCACCCTATGCATCACGTGTTCGGTTGTTTCCTAAATATGCCGTGCATTACAAACGTTTCATACTTGTGTTACCATAAGAGTAACTTATTTTTTGTTAAATTTAACTTTAACTTACATTTGATATATAAATAGCAAGTTTCCACTTATACTTAATACAAATAAAACAGAGCGGTAACACCTAGTAAGACATAGTTCTAGTTATTAGAGAGAGTGCGCATGAATGACATGCGTGTCCCCTTCGGTTTAATTTTCCAGACTTGGTTAAGCTTTGTTTGCATGAGGCGGAGGAATATCCTGGAAGTGAAACTTCAGCAGGGCTTCATAAAAGTATGAATTAAGCGTGAATGGACTATATTATCGCCGACTCCCGTGAGCACGACGCCTCGGTGACCACGCAGCACAAAGTGTTCTCACAGAATAGGTTAGCATATAGAAGTGAAATGGTGATGGTTAATTTGATGTCGACATGCGCATTCTACGAATATCTGCGCGAGCCACTGGGAAAGGCCATGTATCTGATTGGCTGTCGCGATGCAGATTCTCTATTTAGCTGGGCTGTAACGTGAGTCATCAGTGCACTGTTAGAAAAAAGTCCGTAAATTACGGAAAATACTGGTTACAATTTATCCAGACATATGCGTTAAATTACGGTGTCTTCGTTTTTTTTTTCAATAACGTTCTCTCCGTAAATTTCACACAAATCTCCGTGAATTCACGGAATGCAACCACAATCTTGCAAGTTTGTTATTTTTTAATCTGCTTTTTATAAAAAGGGGTAACAAAAAAGTTTTACTTTCGTTATGTGGGTGTTGCATTGTGTATAAAAATGAACATTAAAAAAATAAAAAAATGTCCGGCAGTGGGACTTGAATTCAGAAAATTGTTTTTACTGCCTAACACTTAAGCCACTCACCTACCATGCTTTTACAGAAAGCATTGTTGTAACTACGAAATTTAATGGTACGATGCATTTACCACTTAGTTTCCAGATGTTACTTTCGTGTATAACAGAAAAATAAAAAATAGTTTAAATATTTTGTCTTGTAGTGGGATTTAAACACGAATTGAACAATCAACAATCAATAACTATTATCACTCACATACAACACCTTTACACGAAGTGATTCGTAAATATGGATTTTACATGAAAGCGACGAACGGGCCTGTCTTAGTTTCAAGTCATGTTAGAGCTCTTGTAATATTTGCGGTTTATAAAACGAGGTTACGAATTTTTTTTTCGTTATGCGCGTGTTTTACTGTGTATACAGGAAATTTTGTCCTGTAGTGAAATTTGAACATAAATAAACGAATTGGCACTATATGAGTGGTTTGTCACTGACCTACTACTATTTTACACGAAGCAGTATTGTGAATATGGCATTTTATACGCTTCAGGTATCACCTGCATTGTTCGTGTCTCAAAATCGAAGCCACAACAATATGAAGAGCTTCCATATTTTATACTTACGGAACTTATTTCCGTTATTCGTAATTACGGAGTGCCTTTCCGTAAACTAACTCTACATCTCCGCAAAAGTTTCCGTAAATATATAGAAATTTCTATGAGTGTGGGGACTGAAAAAATTCGCGAATTCATTTTAGGACAAGCTAGACTTCCAACACACGTACAGTTCTGTAATGTTTGTGACTGGAGCACAGTTTATTAGACACGCCCACGTGAACTCCGAGCCAATGAAACGGACCTGTAAGTAAACCATCACTGAATTCCGTGCCTCTTGTTCTGAGGTAAAACTGGCTGCACACTGGGACAGCAGTCAAAGAACAGGATAATGAGGCTCGTAAATACACAGGACAGGCAAGTGTAGCATGCAGGTCGTTTAAAAAGGGGACATTTTCCTATCGCTAGCTACCCGGTTGACTCCTTTACTGTAAAACTGTTGAGACTCAAGCAGGAATTACAATGTGAGGAAATTCAACTGCGGTATGGTAAAGGACGAGACGAACCTGCTGAAAACAGGTAGGTCGGTACAGCCACAAGTGTTATGCAAAGGAAGAAGGAGCACGGACTGACCAAAATGACCAAGGGTCATAGTTTTCCTTTTTTGGGGGGAGAATTATCCTCAAATAAGCACAGGTCAGACTGAGGTAGGACGCTGGTAGTATTTGAAAATTCGCAAAGGTAGTGGATAGGTTGTCCCTTTATCAGGAGACGGCCTGGATATGGCATAAAGTTATGCCCATTAGTGCAGGTGGCCACCATGAGCAAGTCCAAGAGATATGAGAGTGGCATACCCCGGGATGTCCTATAGCTAAGAGGGGTCAAGATGTACCAATATTTAATTTAATTTGTCTCCCTAGTTATATTCCATCCAAGGCACTTTTCATCCTATTAAGGTAGGGGGGTGCGTTTATTTTTACACTCAAAAAGCCCCATTTTCCCTATGAAACAGACTCCAGGCTCCAGAGCCCCGTAGCCATTACCTTTGACCTTTGAGGTCATCTCCGACATATTGTCTATGGCAAACTTTTTTTCGCCATCTCATTTCTGCCCACCATCTTGAATCGTCATCTTGGAATTCATTTTTTTTCTGAGGCCTTACTAAATCTCTACTTTCTTGCCATTACTCCGTCTTATGGAAATAAAGTTTACCGAAGTCTAGAAAATTACACAAGAGGGACAACGCACCCCATTCGTGCACCCTCAGTCTAATAATATATTGCACGAGAAGCATTTCTTACTAGGCAGTACGAACACACCTATTTTCGCACTGTTGTTATTCATATCAATTATAAACGAAATATTAAANATTTCTTACTAGGCAGTACGAACACACCTATTTTCGCACTGTTGTTATTCATATCAATTATAAACGAAATATTAAAATTCATAGACAAGAAATAAATTAAAGATCAAAGTAAATAAAAAATAAGGTATTTTTACATTAACAGAAGTGTAAAACGCACTGTGTTTCATGACATAATCAGGAAATAAGCAAACAAGTCATGCATAGGGTGATTTTTCAAAGGTTTGATTAAAAAAGTATGAAGAAACCGCTAATAGGCTATACAAGGTAATTATTGGCGAACGGTTTTTTTCGACGTGTTACTGGCCAGTGACGCCCATTTGCTGGCGTGTGCGGTTGTAGTTGGCGGTACAAGCGACTGTCTCGCCTCTGTATATCACCTACTCTGTGGCGTCTTGAGCAGTTGCTGCAAGCAGACGCGGGCCCGCCCACGGAACGCGAGTACGGTCTCGGGTAAAGTGTCGCGCTCTGAAGACAGCCGGGGTTTACCCTCGCGGTCTCCGGGCCGCAGCCCGCGGGAATCCCCTGGCAGGTACGCAGCCCACCGACACTCTGGCATCGCGCCGCTAACGACCGCCGCCTTCGACCTTGTACTAACGCCCAGAACTATTTGACAGCTAATTATCTGCCCTGCACCGGCCTTCCCGTTATGTCCATTCACGGTCACTTCCATCTTTCTTGAAGCCCTGCTAAAGNAATTATCTGCCCTGCACCGGCCTTCCCGTTATGTCCATTCACGGTCACTTCCATCTTTCTTGAAGCCCTGCTAAAGTTCTACTTCCAGGATATCCCTCTGCCTCATGCAAACAAAGCTTAACCGAGTCTAGAAAATTACACCAAATGGACAACGCACCGCATTCAGGCGCAGTCAGTGTCGTAATATTTTGCGCAAGAACTATTTCTTACGAGGTGTTACCAAAACACCTATTTTCTCACTGNGCGCAGTCAGTGTCGTAATATTTTGCGCAAGAACTATTTCTTACGAGGTGTTACCAAAACACCTATTTTCTCACTGTTTTTATTCATATTAATTATAAACTAAGTATTATAATTTACAAAAACAAATATGGATAAAATTTTAATTAATGCAAAAATAAAATACTTTTATGTTTTTCATGTTAACATAAATATAAAACGCTTGTGATACGTGGCATGTCTAGGAAACAACTAAACACGTTATATAGGGAGTGATTTTTCAAAAGGTTTGATTTGAAAAGTGTGAAGAAACCGCGAAGAAGCTGCTATCTGGTTTCAAAACTGCTTGGGTTCCGGCCCGAGTTTCTCGCAATGCGAGACATACGCTAGTTTCGATACATGCTAGTATACATTATCGATTCAATATATCGCTTCCTCAAAAGTTTTTAGAATAAAGAGACAATATACCGTAAGTCTCGGCTGTATCGATATCACACTTATTTATGATATCGGTAATACCAATAATAACATTTTGGTAAAACTTTGTGGATCAGAAGTTTATCTTGAAGTATGTAAATACGGCTTATTTTGAATTATTACCAAACATGTAAAGTAGTTACAGAACTTCGTGCACAACATTAAAGTTGTGTCATTTAAAAGCAATCGTATCATGAAAAATAAATACAAATATCGCAATTCCCATGTTCCATAACACCACTTCTTCATTTGGCGTCATCTCAATTTATACCATCCAAATTTGACTGCCACTCTTTCTTTAGTGCCCCTCATTCTCTGGGCTGCTGATGTAGTTAACGATTGGCGCTTCTTGAACTGCGCATATACTAAAAAAAAAACCAGCTTCGTGTCGACAAAAAGAACTTCAGTTGGTGATCACAAAATTCTTTTGTCAATATGCACCTCACAAAACATTTTGGGTAAACAACAAAGATTTTTTGTGCTTGCAGTATTTAGTAGCAACCNTTGTCAATATGCACCTCACAAAACATTTTGGGTAAACAACAAAGATTTTTTGTGCTTGCAGTATTTAGTAGCAACCACAAAATTACTTTTATGGTTACCAATACATTCATCGTGTTGGTAGAAAATAAGGTTTTCGTCAGTCGTAGCAAAAATGTTACGATGCTAGCAGCAAGACTGGTTAGTGGTGCTCAATAAACGGGGTTTGGTAGGTGGGTATGGTTCAACGTCTCGTCAACAGTAGTATCGAGGAAGAAATCAGCCAAGGACTTTGTCAAGGAACCAGCTATCCTCTGAAATGTTAACGGATGACCATTGATAACCCGAATCAGGGTGGTCGGACCAGAAATCGAACCCGGGTCCTCTCGAACGCAATTTCAGTTTTTCACAACTGCTCCATCTGACTAGGTGTTGCGGGCTTTGACCCGAGTATGCACGTACCACAGATCTAACAAGTGGCACAGACGCCAAGGCTTGGACACTTCACTTCTGTTTATTTTCTCGACTCATTTGTGTGCAACGTAAAGGATCATGCAAGGTAACACATTCCTAATTTTTTTAAGAATATCCCTCACGAATTCGTTTCTAACATGATGCAAGAAGACGAACACGGACAAATTCGGCGTCGTGGCCAGGCTAGAAGGGGCCTCTTACAACACGCCAACGCTCATGCGCAGAATATAACGGGTATAGTTTTGCAGTCACAGCAAGATGTTCTACTCTGGACGGCACGAATTCTATTATTGCTGCCAACTAAATATCTGGTAGCAACTAATACATATTATCTTGCCAATTAACAAGTATGTTAGAGACCACTAAACTACTTGAGTACCTCCAATCTACGCGCTACTGTGCATCACTTTCTGTTCTGTTTATTTATCAACCACAAGATTTTGTCTTGGAAAGTTTGTTGCAGGTCGGGAAGAAGACGACTTGGGAAAGGGGGGTCCCTATTGGTACTGGGTTCAGAGACTGGTGCTAGGGGCCCCTCCAACTCTAATTTATTTATAAGAGTTTTATTACTCCAATGTCACAAACGCTGAAAATATGAATCGTACCCCGAGGGAGACCTGTATAGGACACCTCGGGAGACTAGGGACTCACCGACACACTACATGCGAAATTAATTAGCACACTTGCAAACAACATTTCAACATGCTAGACATACTACACGACACAACATTCACTCCAGCCGGTAGGATGGAGGAGAGCTTCACTCCCCCGCCGAACACACGAGAACGTAATTTACTTAAAATAGGCAACATCAAATAACTCGCCTAAATAAGGGCCCGGTGCCCAAAGCCCCACATATACACTGCCCCTGCCACTGACCCAATGATTTGAGAAAGTGTCAGGGTGCTTTTGCTTCACAAATACCTAGTGAGTTATGGAAGTTTCGGCTTCTGGTCTCACAACACTAAAAGCCATTCAGTGGCATATGAGGGTTCGGTGGCGCCCTTGGAAAGCATCAACCAATTAGTTTCAGTAACCTCCAACAAATGTTTTGTTTGAGTGTACGCGATGCGCGTGGCAGCGCCGCCCTTGTCACTCCCGCGCTCCTGCGCCCCAAACAGGAACGTTATTTTATCAGTTGTGTGCTGGCGATTCGCGAGCCGACGTTCGCGGATCTCAACAGAAGGCGACAATCTGCCTTACCTCGGGCCGTGTCCGAAATTACAAATTCATTATTTTGCAATTTGTCGTTTCGTAAGTTTCAATTCGGACGTTGTCGACAGTCACTTGTTTAGCACTCGCGGCAACGCATTTTTTACATTAACAGTGAAATTTTTTATAGTTCTGCAATCATCACTAGAATGCTGTGAATATGTTAATAAATAACGCAATAACTACTTAAAAAAATTTGTTGCGAAATATATAAACAAATCCAAACGCTTACTTGCTTTTTTTAACATGCCTAGTATATTTTATGGACAGTTATTTGTAAAAAAAAAAGTTTTATTTACGCATTTGCGTATGTGTTTTAAAGATAAAAACTAACATGGCGCTGATTGTGTCATTTTTGCTAATATTCGCTAGATACCAAATACGAAATACCAAGTTATCAAATACGTCACAATTTTTGTATACAAAATCGGGTCACGTGATCATTCTGTAAAAAAATCTGCCATGTCGGACACGGCCTCAGACTCCGCGTAGCCCAGCAGAGAGCCGGCTGGACGCGCGAGGCGAAGCGCTCTACTTTCCCCTGCGGTGTCCAGCTTCGCTACGGGCGGGCGGCTGCTAGTNCGGCTGGACGCGCGAGGCGAAGCGCTCTACTTTCCCCTGCGGTGTCCAGCTTCGCTACGGGCGGGCGGCTGCTAGTCACGACTGCGACCGCGCTCCCCCTCGAGCGGCCGGCAACAGAACTGGCGCTGACGGAGCGGCCAATCACCACCTCGCGGGGGCGAGTCAGGGAGCGCCGTCAGTTCGGCGACCGGCCGCTACTGGCGCTGCCGTCGCCTCACCGAGTCATTCTTCCTTAAAGTTTGTTCTATTCAGGTTCGGAAGCTCAGTGCTTTTACGTTGCCAACAAACAATTTTCGCCGTCGGGACGCATTTATGTCGTATGTGTACCCGGATTTTTCCGTTTTGTACGTATTTAAATAGGTTAATAGCCATTTTCATATAACAAATCGAATTGTGCAAAATCTTCTGATTTGTATTGTGTTAGGACCTGTGTAAAGAATAAATTGTGCTCTTCGCGCTAGAGTTATAAAGGAATATGTCCGCATGTGGTTTAATGTTCTGTCGTAAAACTGGATTTAGCAAAACGTTAGCTTACACAATTACTTTATTTAAATATAATTACCAATAAAAAAAAATAGTGAAAATTGTTTAAAGCATTATTTTTAGGTATTCACTGCGGAGTTTTCTTAACGGAAAGGAGAAAAGTACAAAATTTTCTTTTAATGAAAGCTATATTTATTTTTACTCAAATAAATAACGGATTTCCATTGAAATAAGTTTGCTTGTAAACAATAAATGCCAAACACACTTGGATTTTTACTGTTTACTCTTGTAAACACATATGTGGTAAAAATTGTAAATTAAATCTAAATTTTAACAGTTTCATTTTAATTCCTTAAAATGTGCTTATCGCTTATTGACTATTTCCAAATTTTAAATCTGCATTACAAATATTTAAACTAAACTAATATTAAATCTGTATGTTTCGTTACAAATGCGTGAACCTAAATTAATCTGCTACATAATATTACAAATATATAATTCATGTACACCGAGAAAAAATAAGGCTGTAGGAACTACCTAAACTGTTAAAATAGGGACAGCCATCTGATCGGTTGTAGATAACATCTAAATATTGTTAACGTGGATTATAATACCAGCAGAACTATTTATTGTATTCCTGTCTGTGATTGTATTTGCCATTGTACATATGCTTGCTACAGCAGAGCACTGCGTTCCTACTACAAAATATATAGTTCTTCCAACAGAACAACTTCAACCATATTTAAATTGTTCCCAAAACAACTAGGAATATAATAATCTAACAAAACATTATGTAACTGCTACACTAAAATCTGACAACATAACTTTTCTATACTCACAACAGAACATTCTGTTAGGATATTACAGTTCTGATTTTTGTGGGAACAATCAAAACATTGTTGAAGTTGTTCTGTTGGAGGCTGTTCGTACTATTTGTTTTGTAGTAGGAACGCAGTACTCTGTTGTTGCAACCATATGCACAGTAGTGAATACAATCACAGAGAGGAATACAACAAACAGTTCTGTTGGTATTATTATTTGTAATAAAAATACTCTCTTTGCAAAAAAAAAAAAAAGATCGCATTGAAGGTGCCATAGCAGGGGTACGTAAGTGTGCACAGGCACGCGACATGGTAGTATCTATACAGAAAACATCAAAATATTATACCTCACCAAGCATGTATTGCAGGGGACCAACACTTGCAGGATACACTAGTATGGTGTTGCATCACCCGTAGCACGGAGACAGGCGGCGATACGGTCGAGCATGGAGGCATACAGATATCGGATGCTCTCCTAAGGAAGATACTGCAACAGCTGGCGCAATTGGCCCTCCAAATCCGCCGTGGTTGACGCTGGCCGAAGTTGCCATCCAATCTGGTCCCAAACGTTCTCGATTGTTAGAGGTATGGGGAGGTTGCTGGCCGAGTCANTCCAATCTGGTCCCAAACGTTCTCGATTGTTAGAGGTATGGGGAGCTTGCTGGCCGAGTCAGCATGTTGATATAATGAAGGCAGGCCAGTGATACCCGTGCTGTGTAAGGCCTGGCATTATCCTGCTGGAAAATGGGGTTGAAAAGCTGCATCAGGAAGGGGTCGCAGAATTTCCTGGGCGTGCCGCCTATCGTGGCGCAGTCGGTTGGTGCACCGCTGGTCTGGGATGCGCGAGGTTCTGGGTTCGAATCCTAGGTAAAGCATGGGTGTTAGTTTAAATTAGGTTATAAGTCAGTTTGTAAGCCGTCCCCTGATAAACCTTCAGGGATAACACCAAGGGACGGTAATAAGTCCAATCCATTTCCTAGACGTATTGCTGAGTCAACAGGGTTCCTTCAATCACCATTAGTGGGGTGCGGAAATCGTAGGAAATTGAAAACCACACTATGATACCTCTCGTTGGGGCGGTGTGCGGCTCTACGATGAAGCGTGGATCACGGCGCTGGCCAGGACGTCTCCAGACTCGAATTCGGCGGTCGTCTGTATCCAGACTGAACCACGATACCTCACTAAACGCCACTCGTCTCCAATCTGCAAGCTGTCATACTCCCCGTTCCCGGCAGAAGGTCACACGTGCCCGGCGATGCTCAGGTCGTAATGTTAGACGTTGTAAGGGACGTAAGGACGTCAGATCCCACTCTGCTAGCCTCCTGAATATGGCACTGATATACACAGGCTTATCCCCAGCTGCCATGACATGTCTCTGGATAGTGCGCAGCGATGCCCGTGGAGTGTTTACAGCCTGTCGAACTATGAAAAGATCCTCCCTGCTGGTGGACAGCCGGTGTCAACCCGAGCCTTCTCGACGGGGGTATTCACCCTCCTGTTCCCACTGCGCCCAACACTGACTCACAGTGTAGGCAGAACAGACCAAGAGGTTAGAAATGNCCCTCCTGTTCCCACTGCGCCCAACACTGACTCACAGTGTAGGCAGAACAGACCAAGAGGTTAGAAATGCGCCGAAAAGTCCAACCTGACTCTCGGAGGCTGATGATGCGGCCTCTCTAATGAAACTCATCCAGCTGGGCTAGGGCTTGTCGGATTCACCATCGGGGCATACTGCGCATTCACTGAACTTGGCTTTATGGCTTACACTGATACTAATGCCTCATTCGGTGTCCCGCAGCTATGGATATAGAGGGACGTGCATGACCTTTAGTGACACATCCGCGCAAACAAACCGCATTAAACGCAAATGGGAAACATGTCAGGCTGTGACGATACTGTGTGGCAACCTTCGTTGTACTCGCGCAATTCTTTCATGGTGATCAATTATTTCTTCAAAAGAGTGTATTTAAATGGTACATATAACCCATCAGACGACTGTCCCTATTTTAACAGCCTAGATGGTTCATAAAGCCATATTTTTTCTCAATATAACTATTGGAGTAATACAAATAGAAAAATGAAGCATAGGGAACTACCGGCAAAGTCCGTGCTTCCCGCGTGCCGAAAGTTTGGCGACCAACCCGAGTGGATAGACCGGAAAAATGAACATCCTGTCAGAACACAGCCTCGATTTTCGCAGGAGCCTCACTGGGAAGACGAGTTCACGTCGTTATTTCATTAACTAGACTGAGTAGATTTAGCTGATAGTTCACCGAGGAAACACATTACACGAATCATCAAGAAATATTATAAGGAAATAATTTTTTTAGGAGTATTTATAATTATGTGTATCAGAAGATTCGTCTGTGTAAAATTCTGAACTCAAAACCTTTACAGTGCTTGAATTGTTACAGTTACTTCTATAGATAGTTAGAGAATCATAAACAAACCCACAAGATTACAAATTATCCTTCCAACGAAACACCGAAACGTTTGACGCATAGTATTCAATCTGTGAACAGTCATAGACTCTCTCCTGTCGGCATATGAATCAGGCGTATAGCCGTGCCGCTGCGGTGAGCTGAGGAACTGATTCATCCTGTCTCCGGGTGACTAACCGGAAGATGTGCGGGGAAACCNCCGTGCCGCTGCGGTGAGCTGAGGAACTGATTCATCCTGTCTCCGGGTGACTAACCGGAAGATGTGCGGGGAAACCTGGCTGTGGTCTCGCTTGTTTTCGAACCGACATCTGCGCCGCAAATAGGATGATTTCCTAGAAGTGNCGGGGAAACCTGGCTGTGGTCTCGCTTGTTTTCGAACCGACATCTGCGCCGCAAATAGGATGATTTCCTAGAAGTGGCGACGAGTAAGATAAGCTGGGACTGCTCCTTTAAAAACTGAACTTCAAAGAGCTTGTGAGAAACTATGATGTTTGGTTTATTGTATCATGTGCCTAAAAAATATGTCATCAGAATTTTCCCTTTGTGCGGTTACTTTTCAGCGACTCCCGATTTAGGACATCAATACTGTGAAAGTAACAGAGGCAAACCATTACGCCAGAACGACAGTCTATCAGTTGCATCCGTCAACTGCGCTGCAGCGCGTGTGAAACATTTTTTTTGGTAGAATCATAGAATATATTGAATATATATTTCCTACAGGTAACTCTGGGAGACAGCTTGCATACTGCAAACACTAATTTGCAGGACTTCAAAATAAAAATAAAACGCATTTTTAAATATTGATTTGCGAGAAAACATCCTCCTAGAAAATATCCATGTTCTGCACTGAAATTTGCTGCATATTTTCCACCATAGTTGCAGACAGTTAAAAAAATGGTTGAAAGCTCCTAAGTTCAAAACTACTCAAGTTTAGTGTCTTCCCCACACGTAGAGCAAAACGACATTTTCATGAGTGTGCCAATATCGCCCATGACGCAGTGTTGGTTTTTCATACTTAAAATGCGCAAAAATAACCCCATCGTCCGTGGAGTTTTTCAACTTTCAATAATTAAATAAAATGACCATGCATTTAAAAACACGTTGCTATGGTCAGACGTATCTCCAAAAAACACCCGTGACATGAGAATGTTAAATATAATTTCTAAAAACGTGTGCTAATAGAAAGAAACCAGACGGTCAAATAAGTGTATGTCAGCTAAATGATTCACTAAAATGAAGTATCTCAAAATTTTGCGGCATTTGAAGAAAATGATAAAGTTTGTTTACTTTTGAATGAACACTTTTGGTAACTCTGCTTAGTTTCATCTTTCTGGAGGTTGTATATACTTCCAACCACGCAAACTCTAATATTACTATGGCCCAAAATACTAGTATCCATTCCTAATTATGATAAAATCCGAAGTAGTTAAGAACGCTGTTACAATAAATCTCACTCAAATAATAAGTAAACAAAGAGAATACAGTGTCACTGGCCACCAGTTAAAAAATTACCCGTTTTAATTAGTAATACACGGAACTGCTTTTTTAAAACTAGGTGCCAACATTACTGTATGCACTCCAGCCGTTATTTATATCAAAACATGTGTACTTATACTGCTGGTCATGAAAATTGCAACATCAATAAGGACGCGCCTGGAGGTCGGAGAGCTGAGTGGTGGACCGTTCCTGCGCACAGATGGAGTGAACACGACACGTTGAAGAACACTACAACCACACGAACAGGTTTCCGCCCTTGACCACGGGAGAATCGTGGCCTATCGGGACTATGGNAAGAACACTACAACCACACGAACAGGTTTCCGCCCTTGACCACGGGAGAATCGTGGCCTATCGGGACTATGGATTGTCCTATCGGGAAAATCGGTTCCTCCTTTGAAAGAAATGTAAACACAGTTAAGCGGATATGGGATCAATGTGTCGAGGAGGAAAAGGCTGAGCGACGTGCAGGAAGCCAACAGCCCCGTTGCACCAACGAGTGCGAGGACAGATGTATGGTGCACGTATGGCAAATACGAACCGTACAGCCACATCAAACACCCTCACTCAGGAGTTCAGGAATGTGGCACATTACTCTGTGCCCGAAAGCACCGTTCGTTACCGTCTGCAGCATCAGGGTATATTTTCCAGTCGCCCATTACTGTGGCTGCTACTGATTGAACACCATAGATGCCTGCAGTTCCAATGGTGCGTGGNGCCGAGTCAGCATGTTGATATAATGAAGGCAGGCCAGTGATACCCGTGGTGTGTGAGGCCTGGCATTATCCTGCTGGAAAATGGGGTTGTAAAGCTGCATCAGGAAGGGGAGCGTACATGGTCGCAGGATTTCCTGGGCGTGCCGACCTACCGTGGCGCAGTCGGTTGGTGCACCGCCGGTCTGGGATGCGCGAGGTTCTGGGTTCGAATCCTAGGTCAGATCCCACTCTGCTAGCTTCCTGAATATGGCACTGATATACACAGGCTTATCCCCAGCTGCCATGACATTCTCTGGATAGTGCGCAGCAATGCCCGTGGGGTGTTTATAACCTGTCGAACTATGAAAAGATCCTCCCTGCTGGTGGACAGCCAGTGTCAACACGAGCCTTCTCGACGGGTGTATTCACCCTCCTGTTCCCACTGCGCCCAACACTGACTCACAGTGTAGGCAGAACAGACCAAGAGGTTAGAAATGNCCCTCCTGTTCCCACTGCGCCCAACACTGACTCACAGTGTAGGCAGAACAGACCAAGAGGTTAGAAATGCGCCGAGAAGTCCAACCTGACTCTCGGAGGCTGACGATGCGGCCTCTCTAATGAAACTCATCCAGCTGGGCTAGGGCTTGTCGGATTCACCGTTGGGGCATACTGCGCATTCACTGAACTTGGCTCTATGGCTTACACTGATACTAATGCCTCATTCGGTGTCCCGCAGCTATGGATATAGAGGGACGTGCATGACCTTCAGTGACACATCCGCGCAAACAAACCGCATTAAACGCAAATGGGAAACATGTCAGGCTGTGACGATACTGTGTGGCAACCTTCGTTGTACTCGCGCAATTCTTTCATGGTGATCAATTATTTCTTAAAAAGAGTGTACTTAAATGGTACATACAACCCATCAGACGACTGTCCCTATTTTAACAGCCTAGATGGTTCATACAGCCATATTTTTTCTCAATATAACTATTGAAGTAATACACATAGAAAAATGAAGCATAGGGAACTACCAGCAAAGTCCGTGCTTCCCGCTTGCCGAAAGTTTGGCGACCAAGCCGAGTGGATAGACCGGAAAAATGAACATCCTGCCAGATCACAGCCTCGATTTTCGCAGGAGCCTCGCCGGGAAGACGAGCTCACGTCGTTATTTCATTAACTAGACTGAGTAGATTTTGCTGATAGTTCACCGAGGAAACACAATACACGAATCATCAAGAAATATTATAAGGAAATCATTTTTTTGAGTATTTATAGTTATTTGTATCAAAGATTCGTCTGTGTAAAATTCTGAACTCAAAACATTTACAGTGCTTGAATTGTTACAATTACTTCTATGGCTAGGTAGAGAATCATAAACAAAGCCACAAGATTACAAATTATCCTTCCAACGAAACACCGAAACGTTTGACGCATAATATTCAATCTGTGAACAGTCATAGACTCTCTCCTGTCGGCATATGAATCAGGCGTATAACCGTGCCGCTGCGGTGAGCTGAGGAACTGATTCATCCTGTCTCCGGGTGACTAACCGGAAGATGTGCGGGGAAACCTGGCTGTGGTCTCGCTTGTTTTCGAACCGACATCTGCGCCGCAAATAGGATGATTTCCTAGAAGTGCCGACGAGTAAGATAAGCTGGGAATGCTCCTTTAAAAACTGAACTTCAAAGAGCTTGTGAGAAACTATGATGTTTGGTTTATTGTATCGCGTGCCTCACAAACATGTCATCAGAATTTTCCCTTTGTGCGGTCACTTTTCAGTGACTCCCGATTTATGATATTAATACTGTGAAAGTAACAGAGGCAAACCATTACGCCAGAACGACAGTCTATCAGTTACATCCGTCAACTCCGCTGCAGCGCGTGCGAAAATTTTTTTTTTGGTAGAATGATTGAATGTATTGACTATATATTTCCTACAGGTAACTCTGGGAGACAGCTTGCATACAGCAAACACTAGTTTGCAGCACTTCAAAGTAAAAAAAAAAAAAGTATTTTTTAATATTGATTTGCCAGAAAACATTTTCCTAGAAAATATCCGTGTTCTGCACTGAAATTTGCTGCATATTTTCCACCATAGCTGCCGACAGTTAAAAAAAAAAAAATGGTTGAAAGCTCCTAAGTGCAATACTACTCAAGTTTAGTGCCTTCCCCACACGTAGCGCGAAACGACATTTTCATGAGTGTGCCAATATCGCCCATGACGCAGTGTTGGGTTTTCGTACTTAAAACGCGCAAAAATAACCCCTTCGTCCGTGGAGTTTTCCATCTTTTAAGAATTAAATAAAATGACCCTGCATTTAAAAACACGTTGCTATGTTCAAACGTATCCCCAAAAAACACTCGTGACATGAGAATGTTAAATATAATTTCTAAAAACGTGTACTAATAGAAAGAAACCAGACGGTCAAATAAGTGTATGTCAGCTTAATGATTAATTGAAATGAAGTATCTCAAAATTTTGCGGCATTTGAAGAAAATGATAAAGTTTGTTTACTTTTGAATGAACAGTTTTGGTAACTCTGCGTAGTTTCATCTTTCTGGAGGTTGTATATACGTCCAACCACGCAAACTCTAATATTACTATGGCCCAAAATACTAGTATCCATTCCTAATTATGATAAACTGCGAAGTAGTTAGGAACGCTGTTACAATAAATCTCACTCAAATAATAAGTAAACAAAGAGAATGCAGTGTCGCTGGCTGCCAGTTTAAAAATTACCCGTTTTAATTAGTAATACACGGAACTGCTTTTTTATAACTAGGTGCCAACATTACTGTATGCACTCCAGCCGTTATTTATGTAAAAACATGTGCACTTATACTGCCGGTCATGAAAATTGCAACATCAATAAGGACGCGCCTGGAGGTCGGAGAGCCGCTGAGTGGTGGACCGTTCGTGCGCACAGATGGAGTGAACACGACGAGTTGAAGAACACTACAACCACACGAACAGGTTTCCGCCCTTGACCACGGGAGAATCGTGGCCTATCGGGACTATGGATTATCCTACCGGGAAAATTGGTTCCTCCGTTGGAATAAATGTAAACACAGTTAAGCGGATATGTGATCACTGTGTCGAGGAGGAAAAGACTGAGAGACGTGTAGGAAGCCAACACCCCGTTGCACCAACGAGCGCGAGGACAGACGTATGGTGCGCGTGTGGCAATTACGAACCGTACAGCCACATAAAACACCCTCGCTCAGGAGTTCAGGAATGTGGCACATTACTCTGTGCCCGAAAGCACCGTTCGTTACCGTCTGCAGTATCAGGGCATATTTTCCAGTCGCCCATTACTGTGGCTGCTACTGATTGAACACCATAGATGCCTGCAGTTCCAATGGTGCGTGGAACGTCGGGCCTGGAGGGACAAATGACCTACCATCTTTTTCTTTGAGGAATCCTGCTTCTATTTGCAGCGCCACGATGGTCGCATGCGTTTTTGGCGGCATCGGGATGCACGCCTGGCCGAGTCCTGCATTATGCTCCATCATACCAGCCCAGCACCTGGAGTTATGGTATGGGTTGCCACCGGATTCCAGTTTCGCTCGTGTCTAGTCCGCATCGCTGGTATGCTGACCAGCAACAGTTACACCATGATGGGGTTGGAGCCTGTTTTGTCCTCTATCTTCAGGGACAGCGTGCGGCTCTGGACCAACAGGACAATGCGCGACCGCATGTGGCACACATCGTCCGAAAGTTCCTGGATATCCACCATGTCACATTTGTTTCCTTGGCCTGCACATTAACCGGATCTCTCGCCCCTCGAAAACGCGTGGTCCATGGTCGTACTATGATTGTGGCCTGACACAGGACACCCACGGCTATAATGGATGAACTTTGGGTAAGCATCGAAGCAGAATGGCTGGAGATACCCCAGACGGACATGAAAAGTCTCGGGCATGCAAACTCTCTTCCTCTGAATGCCGCGACGTGTAGAAGGGGTTATTGCCAACTGTGGTGGACCACACAGCACTGATTTCCCTGTATCGTGTACTTTGTACCGAGCTGTAAGAGTTATCATGTAACCTGTATACGATAATAAATCTGTCTTTGATAGCTCGTGTTCTTCTTGGTGTTGCAATTTTTATGCCCAAAAATGTTTTTATAAGAAATTCACTTCAAAAAGTTTACCGCAAACCAGCTGTATGGGATGAATATAATTTCACGTTACATACTTCGGCTGCGGGCTTGCAAATGCTCATGTATTCTTGAAGAAAATTTTTACTCTGTACTAAAGTCTTTGGCAGTGGGGTTGTTGAAGTAATGGAATGCCATAAATTTGATACACATGTATTCTGCGCCCACTTGATTTTTTTTTTGCTCTTTACCTGCCAAACACTCGATGGGTGAATTTNTTTGATACACATGTATTCTGCGCCCACTTGATTTTTTTTTTGCTCTTTACCTGCCAAACACTCGATGGGTGAATTTGCAAGTTTCTCGGCCTACCACGTGGCACGTCTGTTTTATATCAAGAGCTCATTTAATCTTGAGGCGTGACGGCCTCATCTTGGGTGTCCAAGACAAAATTAATTTTCCTACTTTCATATACCGAGCGAAGTGGCACAGTAGTTGAACTTTGNCATCTTGGGTGTCCAAGACAAAATTAATTTTCCTACTTTCATATACCGAGCGAAGTGGCACAGTAGTTGAACTTTGGACTCGCGTTCGGGAGGACATGGATTCCAACCCTGGTTCGGCCGTCATGATTTCAGTTTTCCACNAGTTGAACTTTGGACTCGCGTTCGGGAGGACATGGATTCCAACCCTGGTTCGGCCGTCATGATTTCAGTTTTCCACGGTTTTCAGAAACCACTCGAGGCGAATGCTGGGATGGTTCCATACTACAGGCTATGGCCAATTCCATCGCTATTCCTGCTTCTCTCTGCAACTTGCTCCGTATCGCTGTCAACGAAACGTTAAGCTCTACCTACCTACTTTCATAATTATCCATCCAAACCTGTTTTTTGTACAATGTTAGAACGGTTTTCATAATTTTATCAGTTTCGCATTCTGTTCTCTGCTGAAGCTTTATAGCGAGCGGCTTTTATTCATAACCGACCCTCTCTTTCCCTCCCTCTAAACAAGAGACCATCTTCAACGGGGTCTCAATATCCTGTCCATCTCTAGCGTGATTCAGGGAGCTGATGCCGAACAGAATGTCTCTTTTTTCAGGGGTAGCTGGCAACCACACACAAGGCTGCCGCAGCCAAGCCCTTCAACAAATTATTCAGCACGCCAGCAAGGAACTGCGCATTATTAAAGCCTGCTCAGTAAGGTAGTAGAAAATGTGGACGGCACAGCTACTCTGTTGGTACAATTCTCACTTAAAACAAATAATGGCAGTCGTCATGCAGTATACAAAATCCCCAGCCTTTTACCGAATTCTCTTCGTAATACAATACATAGTCCTAGGATGAAATTTTTTCCTTGGTAAATTGTGACGAAACTATCTAGGTGGTTCACAGTTATTTCAGCACTTTCAAAATAAACCTTTGAAAAATGTCACTGCCGCTACCTGCATATATTTTAATGGGCACTCTGACTGGCAATCGCATAATAAAGTTGGTAACGACGGGGGGAACGTAGTCCCATGTCTTAACGTTGAATTAAATTTGCTATGTAAAGATTTGAGAATACTGAAATAATCTACTTTGCTTTATGTTTTTGTAATGAATATAAGAGTACATTTGTAAAATGCGTACTTTCCTAATAATTCCAGAGTTTAACTTAACTAACGCATGAATAAAGCGATTAGGCTCATGGCAATGTTAATTTTACGTATGGTGGAATAATACCAAATGTTCATACAGGTAGATGTTAAGCAGAGCTTTTGAAAGTGCTCAGTTTACTGTGAACAGCCTCTACCATCATGGATACACAATATAACTTTTTACACACGTTTCATTGCGTTAACAAGTCAGAGGTTTTATTTCTAATACTGTATGCCACATTACAAAAAAATACTTTGCAATATGTTTAAAACTTTTTGAAATACAATTTAAGGACTGAACTGCGAAGAGAATTTTGGGGACGAGCAGGTTAGAGTGACCGGGCACAACGAAAAAAAACAGAGAGCGGAAACGTTATCGTAGTCAGTGCTACCGGAGTTGCTTCAAGAAAGAGGCGAGCATCTAATAGCTGATAATTTTCCTAGATGCCAACCTTTCGATTCTCGTCTTTCTATTTACCCAACCCCATGGTCAGCACATTTATTAAGATGGCGAGTGGACATTTTAATTAGTAATGGCTGTAGGAAGCCGACCGGATGTGCAAATTATCATTAACGATTATCGTAAAAAAAATATTGAACACACAGTTTGACAGAACTTTGCATGTTGCAGACACCAAAGATTACGTGATAAGATTTGATCTTACAGCTTTGTACATTTGTGTCTCTTTTCACCACAATGTTCGCTCTTTGTTGCCTGGTCCGTGTCGTCCATCGTTTTTTTTGCATATGTTTGCATGTGCTTTCCTTTTTGACAGTTCCGTTACTCTCTCTATCGTCTTTGTATCTTCTCCCTTGTCGTTATTGACTTAAATATTCTGAGGATCATTCTGTGTTAATAATTATCTTTTTGCAATTGCTTGTTTTTTCTTTTTGGTATATACTCATGTGCTCTTATATTATATAGTCAAAGTTGTCTGCCCCATCTGAAATGGCTTGTGTTCAGAACATTTTTTCATATAATTACTTATTCTCAGTTATAATAGTCACTCACAGACAGGCGATGGCCCCCCTCTGTGTTTATTTGGCCATGCCAGAGGTAGAGCACGAATATAATCGGCCAGGCCTCCTCACAATGTGATCGCTACAATTCTTCGTGAACGGCTCTATTACTATACTAGCTCCTTTACGTGGGACGGGGGCCAACTCCACGCCCCAGGAACCCTCGTGGGGTCTACCTCCCAGAGCTCCCGTTTGTATACGCTACAGAATGCTTGGATCTCAAGTTTTGTCATTTACAGGAAATTTACTGGAACACAAAGACTATTCATATTATTTTTAACGATTTTCAGGCAACAACTTTCACCAAGCTTTCTCTGATAGAGCTGTCCAATGAAATGAAAACTTATGTTCCGTTAACTATCCCTTTAGTGTTATTTGAGACCCTGTACGCCCTGTTCTTTCTGTAAGGAGTATTTTCTCCATGAAGATCTGACAATCATGAAAACAAAACAGGACATACGTCCAGACAGAACTTTAGCTTCAGTTCTATGTGTAAAGATGGTAAGTAGTTTCTTTATAGTGCCCATCACAGCTTGTGCTCTATCTTGAGTTTGTAGAAGTTTTGTAAACGTGTCGTATTGTAAGATATATCCTGCTGGTAGTTATAAAATAATCTTAAAGTGCCTCAACTTGGTTTTCTTAATTACAACTATTTTACCCGCTGAATGGCAGTAAAATAAGGAATGACAGGTCTGTTCATAGGACAGAGAAGCTGGCAACGCGCTTAGTAGCAGCCACATGTTCATGTTGAAGCTGCCACATGCCGAAAACAACAAATGGAAAACTTAAGCTTAGTGTTTACGTCACGCAGTTTTGCACAAAGACTATATTGAGCATAGACTATGCCACCTCTGATTGTAGCTGGCTCTAAAGCATATTAATACAAACTCGGTCAAACAACTTTTCTGCAGTACTGGTGGCGGGGCTGTTACTCTCACCGATCTGTCCTCTTCGCCACATGAGCTCGACACTAAATGAGCACTGACACCAGCAACTGAACCTATTGCTGAGTTCACGAAGCTGTTTTTTCTCCTTCCACGCGCAGTATGCTCTACACATAGGGTCTACATTACTCCTCGCCAAATATAATGTTCCTATTAACGTCTTTTTCCACATTCCGTTACTTCAGTTATACTTTACGACTTCAGCTTGCGTCTGTGCTTCTTTGATATGTTGTCTTAAATTAACACTGTCACCGAATTTTGCACATGACATGAATTTAATGTGGCATTCAGCGCCGGTTGAACTCCAAAAGTGATACAACTTTCAGTACACTTGTAATTAAGGCAGTTCAAATCTCAAGTATTGATGATGACAGACCAAACTGAATTCATATAACTTCTGATGTACGCGTGAGTTGGCGAGGTGTGTATTATTTAGTAGGACCTAAACGGGAATATAACGAAAAGTTAAAGCAAGAAGTTGGAAAGACCATTGCTTTAAGGGACTCTGATTTAGTTTTCAATTAGTTACATGTAGCTTCCAACCCGCCTTCATCGAAACTGGGATTTGTGAAACTTGAATTGTAAAAAGAGCGGTTGCTGATTACGTAATCTTACTACTTATTAATATTACACATAACAAATACACAAACAAGAGGGAGATTTACAGTTTACATGAATCTTTGCCTCAGCCATCTTACGCGTAGGCTTGACGGAAAGCAATTAGACCCAGGTAGTACGAAACTGCCTGTCAAACCACAATATTAGCAACTTCCTTATATGGTTCTGCGGAGTAAGTATTCATAAGGAGTGCGTACTGCGACATTACCATAACAGAGTTTAACCGTCACTGCAAGGCGTGGAACATTTTAGCGATATTACACTTCGTTTCAGATAGTTGTATCGAGAGCTATGTTTTGTTTCTGAGGAACAGAAAACAGGTAACGCTAAGGGATACATTAACGCGTCCTGATCTTCTCTGACCACAAGGCTGAAGCAAACTGAAGCGTCGTGTTTTTATTTTCTGCGTGCAACCCTTGGACCGTATTATTCTTCTGATGAAAACTGTGTAGTAAGGCTTAATGCAGGCAATTTCACTCTTTACACGTAAGTTCGTTTATTATAATCCCGGAAAACGCAGTATGAAAATGCTTTTCCTGGCTACGGCGAAGGACTTAAAACTTAATCCTACCACAATGCAAGATGCCTTGAAAGTTTTTTCCGCGTCACTTGAAGTTAGCGTTCTTTCTACAGGTAAACTGGCGGAGCTCAGTTTAGCTTCGCCCGTTGTCTCACCCACGCTGTCCGATGTGGTCTAGCTTTCAACTACCTGCTTGCCATTCAAGAGCCAAACAGTCTGTTGCTTCGTTCTAATGTTACATCGGCCCTCGCACACATAACATAACTCAGAAGACAGGTAAGAGGGTAGGTCTTAACGTCTCGCCGACAACGAGGTAATCAGAGAACGAGAAAGAAGCTCCGAGAAGCAGGAACGGGAAAGGAACCTATCACAGCTTGTAGTAAGGAACCATCCTGGAGTGATTCCAAGGAATCATGGGGAACCATAATCAGTATGGCTAGACCAGGAATCGAAGCCGGGTCCTCCCGAGTGCAAGTCCAATGGTTTACTATTCAGTTTGCAAAATCGTATTAGGTAAATGCGATTAAGATAACAAGTAGTACTCCAACATATAGTCTATTCGCGGTTTCTTGACACTTTTTGAATCAAACCTTTGAAAAATCACCCCATCCATGACGTGTTTGCTTCTTTCATAAATATGTTATGTATCACAAACGTTTTATACTTATGTTAACACAAAAGTATCTTATTTATGGTTAAATTGAATTTTTATTTATATTTTAGATATAATTTATAATATTTCATTTATAAGTAATATGAATAAAAACAGTGAGAAAATTGATGTGTTGGCAATGCCTAGTAAGAAATAGTTCTTACGCAATGTATTATTACACTGAGTGCGCAGGAATGCGATGCGTTGTCCCTTTGGTGTAATTTTATTGACTCGGTTAAACTTTTTTTGCATGAGGCGGAGGATTATCCTGAAGAATAACTTAAGCAGGGCTTCAGAACAGTTGGAAGTAACCGTGAATGGAGCATAACAATGGTCCTTGTACAGACTGCTCGGCTTGAAAGCTCCCGCACGAGAAAGGCGAGGTGGCTACAGCGAATGCTGTGCTAGTAAAGTCGACGGACGGCAAGTGGAGAAAAACCCACGGATCCGAGAAAGCCTTGTTAAAAGTTCCCCGTATGTCGCAACTGCCGCCGAGCCATGACCCTGGACTGTGGCTGCGTGGGGCCGCTACCGTGACCACAGACCACCTGCCACGGTAAACCAACACTTTCTTACTCTGTTAACCCGCCGTAGTTTGTTCACGGATAATCCAACACTTTTGAAAGCCCTGCTATATTTCGTCTTTCTTCTCGCAGAGTATCCTTCTGCTGCATGTAAACATCAGAACTGCCACAGACTTGACGTCAGAGCTCTGAACAAGACACAGCTCAATCTCCATATACACCAGCCAGATTTAGAGCACACAATGTGCATATTTTTTCAGTATTTAAGTATCCAGTTCTTAAAAATGTTTCTAAATTTTATAAACGAAGGAATAGCAACATTTTACTATACCGCTGCTAACGTTTATGGACTGGGAACACTGAGCCGATTCTATGGAAGCTTTTCTCTTTCTGTCGCCCGTGAAGATAACCTGTGGCTGACTTTATGTCAATATAGCCAACGCGCAGTAGACTTTTTTTTCTCGTCATAAAAGTTGAACTGCACTGTGTATTATAATGGTGGGTGAAAAGGCTGTACTTTATTAACAGACAAAAGACCACAGCACTCCAGCGTACAAAACCACAATGACTCACCTCCTCACAAGTGATTTCAGGTTTTTGGATCTTAATCGAAGTAAATGTTAATTTTTTTTTACATCCGTGGAATAGTGCTGCAACACTGATTTCCAGAGACAAAAAAAAAACCCCACGCCAAACCTCTTACTGATTCGGGCTCAGAATAGTGATCTCAGCCCACGAACTTTCGAAACAGTTCTCGTACTTCGCTGTCATATTTTTCAGTGTATTGCCCTCACAACAGGAATCGCCAGTGAATATTAAGCCATCCTTAGTAGAGCATAAAGAAAACGAAAAAAAAAAAATAGAAGGGTCTACGCAGTACATTTTTAAACACTAGAAAATTGCAAAAACTCTAGAAAGGTTAAAATTGACATTTTTTTTACCGGGTAGCGTGATTCAGACGAAGCACAATGCCGAACGGTGAGCATAACTATGACTTATTTCTTCCANAAAATGTGGACGGCACAGCTACTCTGTTGGTACAATTCTCACTTAAAACAAATAATGGCAGTCGTCATGCAGTATGCAAAATCCCCAGCCTTTTACCGAATTCTCTTCGTAATACAATACATAGTCCTAGGATGAAATTTTTTCCTTGGTAAATTGTGACGAAACTATGTAGGTGGTTCACGGTTATTTCAGCACTTTCAAAATAAACCTTTGAAAAATGTCACTGCCGCTACCTGCATATATTTTAATGGGCACACTGACTGGCAATCGCATAATAAAGTTGGTAACGACGGGGGGAACGTAGTCCCATGTCTTAACGTTGAATTAAAATTGCTATGTAAAGATTTGAGAATACTGAAATAATCTACTTTGCTTTATGTTTTTGTAATGAATATAAGAGTACATTTGTAAAATGCGTACTTTCCTAATAATTCCAGAGTTTCACTTAACTAACGCATGAATACAGCGATTAGGCTCATGGCAATGTTAATTTTACGTATGGTGGAATAATACCAAATGTTCGTACAGGTAGATGTTAAGCAGAGCTTTTGAAAGTGCTCAGTTTACTGTGAACAGCCTCTACCATCATGGATACACAATATAACTTTTTACACACGTTTCATTGCGTTAACAAGTCAGAGGTTTTATTTCTAATACTGTATGCCACATTACAAAAAAATACTTTGCAATATGTTTAAAACTTTTTGAAATACAATTTAAGGACTGAACTGCGAAGAGAATTTTGGGGACGAGCAGGTTAGAGTGACCGGGCACAACGAAAAAAAACAGAGAGCGGAAACGTTATCGTAGTCAGTGCTACCGGAGTTGCTTCAAGAAAGAGGCGAGCATCTAATAGCTGATAATTTTCCTAGATGCCAACCTTTCGATTCTCGTCTTTCTATTTACCCAACCCCATGGTCAGCACATTTATTAAGATGGCGAGTGGACATTTTAATTAGTAATGGCTGTAGGAAGCCGACCGGATGTGCAAATTATCATTAACGATTATCGTAAAAAAAATATTGAACACACAGTTTGACAGAACTTTGCATGTTGCAGACACCAAAGATTACGTGATAAGATTTGATCTTACAGCTTTGTACATTTGTGTCTCTTTTCACCACAATGTTCGCTCTTTGTTGCCTGGTCCGTGTCGTCCATCGTTTTTTTTNCTTTGTACATTTGTGTCTCTTTTCACCACAATGTTCGCTCTTTGTTGCCTGGTCCGTGTCGTCCATCGTTTTTTTTGCATATGTTTGCATGTGCTTTCCTTTAACTGTCAAGGCAATGAGAGAGATAGCAGAAACATAGAAGAGCCTTGTCGTTATTGACTTAAATATTCTGAGGATAATTCTGTGTTAATAATTATCTTTTTGCAATTGCTTGTTTTTTCTTTTTGGTATATACTCATGTGTTCTTATATTATATAGTCAAAGTTGTCTGCCCCATCTGAAATGGCTTGTGTTCAGAACATTTTTTCATATAATTACTTATTCTCAGTTATAATAGTCACTCACAGACAGGCGATGGCCCCCCTCTGTGTTTATTTGGTCATGCCAGAGGTAGAGCACGAATCTAATCGGCCAGGCCTCCTCATAATGTGATCGCTACAATTCTTCGTGAACGGCTCTATTACTATACTAGCTCCTTTACGTGGGACGGGGGCCAACTCCACGCCCCAGGAACCCTCGTGGGGTCTACCTCCCAGATCTCCCGTTTGTATACGCTACAGAATGCTTGGATCTCGAGTTTTGTCATTTACAGGAAATTTACTGGAACACAAAGACTATTCATATTATTTTTAACGATTTTCAGGCAACAACTTTCACCAAGCTTTCTCTGATAGAGCTGTCCAATGAATTGAACACTTAAGTTCCGTTAACTATCCCTTTAGTGTTATTTGAGACCCTATGTGCCCTGTACTTTCTGTAAGGAGTATTTTCTCCGTGAAGATCTGACAAACATGAAAACAAAACAGGACATAAGTCCAGACAGAACTTTAGCTTCAGTTCTATGTGTAAAGATGGTAAGTAGTTTCTTTATAGTACCCATCACAGCTTGTGCTCTATCTTGAGTTTGTAGAAGTTTTGTAAACGTGTCGTATTGTAAGATATATCCTGCTGNCCCATCACAGCTTGTGCTCTATCTTGAGTTTGTAGAAGTTTTGTAAACGTGTCGTATTGTAAGATATATCCTGCTGGTAGTTATAAAATAATCTTAAAGTGCCTCAACTTGGTTTTCTTAATTACAACTATTTTACCCGCTGAATGGCAGTAAAATAAGGAATGACAGGTCTGTTCATAGGACAGAGAAGCTGGCAACGCGCTTAGTAGCAGCCACATGTTCATGTTGNAAATAAGGAATGACAGGTCTGTTCATAGGACAGAGAAGCTGGCAACGCGCTTAGTAGCAGCCACATGTTCATGTTGAAGCTGCCACATGCCGAAAACAACAAATGGAAAACTTAAGCTTAGTGTTTATGTCACGCAGTTTTGCACAAAGACTATATTGAGCATAGACTATGCCACCTCTGATTGTAGCTGGCTCTAAAGCATATTAATACAAACTCGGTCAAACAACTTTTCTGCAGTACTGGTGGCGGGGCTGTTACTCTCACCGATCTGTCCTCTTCGCCACATGAGCTCGACACTAAATGAGCACTGACACCAGCAACTGAACCTATTGCTGAGTTCACGAAGCTGTTTTTTCTCCTTCCACGCGCAGTATGCTCTACACATAGGGTCTACATTACTCCTCGCCAAATATAATGTTCCTATTAACGTCTTTTTCCACATTCCGTTACTTCAGTTATACTTTACGACTTCAGCTTGCGTCTGTGCTTCTTTGATATGTTGTCTTAAATTAACACTGTCACCGAATTTTGCACATGACATGAATTTAATGTGGCATTCAGCGCCGGTTGAACTCCAAAAGTGATACAACTTTCAGTACACTTGTAATTAAGGCAGTTCAAATCTCAAGTATTGAAGATGACAGACCAAACTGAATTCATATAACTTCTGATGTACGCGTGGGTTCGCGAGGTGTGTATTATTTAGCAGGACCTAAACGGGAATATAACGAAAAGTTAAAGCAAGAAGTTGGAAAGACCATTGCTTTAAGGGACTCTGATTTANAACGGGAATATAACGAAAAGTTAAAGCAAGAAGTTGGAAAGACCATTGCTTTAAGGGACTCTGATTTAGTTTTCAGTTAGTTACCTGTAGCTTCCAACCCGCTTTCATCGAAACTGGAATTTGTGAAACTTGAATTGTAAAAAGAGCGGTTGCTGATTAAGTAATCTTACTACTTATTAATATTACACATAAAAAATACACAAACAAGTGGAAGATTTACAGTTTACGTGAATCTTCGCCGCAGCCATCTCACGCGTAGGCTTGACGGAAAGCAATTAGACCCAGGTAGTACGAAACTGCCTGTCAAACCACAATATTAGCAACTTCCTTATATGGTTCTGCGGAGTAAGTATTCATAAGGAGTGCGTACTGCGACATTACCATAACAGAGTTTAACCGTCACTGCAAGGCGTGGAACATTTTAGCGATATTACACTTCGTTTCAGATAGTTGTATCGAGAGCTATGTTTTGTTTCGGAGGAACAGAAAACAGGTAACGCTAAGGGATACATTAACGCGTCCTGATCTTCTCTGACCACAAGGCTGAAGCAAACTGAAGCGTCGTGTTTTTATTTTCTGCGTGCAACCCTTGGACCGTATTATTCTTCTGATGAAAACTGTGTAGTAAGGCTTAATGCAGGCAATTTCACTCTTTACACGTAAGTTCGTTTATTATAATCCCGGAAAACGCAGTATGAAAATGCTTTTCCTGGCTACGGCGAAGGACTTAAAAATTAATCCTACCACAATGCAAGATGCCTTGAAAGTTTTTTCCGCGTCACTTGAAGTTAGCGTTCTTTCTACAGGTAAACTGACGGAGCTCAGTTTAGCTTCGCCCGTTGTCTCACCCACGCTGTCCGATGTAGTCCAGCTGTCAACTACCTGCTTGCTATTGAAGAGCCAAACAGTCTATTGATTCTTTCTGATGTTACATCGGCCCTCGCACACATAACATAACTCAGAAGACAGGTAAGAGGGTAGGTCTTAACGTCTCGCCGACAACGAGGTAATCAGAGAACGAGAAAGAAGCTCCGAGAAGCAGGAACGGGAAAGGAACCTATCACAGCTTGTAGTAAGGAACCATCCTGGAGTGATTCCAAGGAATCATGGGGAACCATAATCAGGAAGGCTGGACCAGGAATCGAAGCCGGGTCCTCCCGAGTGCAAGTCCAATGGTTTACCCCTGTGCCACCTTGCTCGGTTACCTCACAAGATTCGTTCTCTCTTCTTACGTGAGAATTGCGAGTCTTATCTCGACAACTATTACAAGCGGCACGTTTCTAGGGGTTATTTATGACCTCGTCACGAGCAATGCTTGTGTCGTAACGAGGCTACAAAAGTGTTTATTATTTTGTAATAAAATATTGCCTCCCTAGGAATGAGGGGTTGAATGCTTGTCATTAAAATATAACCTCCGTATCTCACAAAATAGCTTCTATAAAAATTAATCTATTTTGGAGGTTTATTATAATTTTGTGTCACAATGACCGATTTATTAATGATAAACTGCAAAATCAAAAGAAAGAAACTTAAAACGAAGTTTACTATTCAGTTTGCAAAATCGTATTAGGTAAATGCGATTAAGATAACAAGCAGTGATCCAACATATAGTCTATTCGCGGTTTCTTGACACTTTTTGAATCAAACCTTTGAAAAATCACCCCATCCATGACGCNTCCAACATATAGTCTATTCGCGGTTTCTTGACACTTTTTGAATCAAACCTTTGAAAAATCACCCCATCCATGACGCGTTTGCTTCTTTCATAAATATGTTATGTATCACAAACGTTTTATACTTATGTTAACACAAAAGTATCTTATTTATGNGTTTGCTTCTTTCATAAATATGTTATGTATCACAAACGTTTTATACTTATGTTAACACAAAAGTATCTTATTTATGGTTAAATTGAATTTTTATTTATATTTTAGATATAATTTATAATATTTCATTTATAAGTAATATGAATATNATTTATGGTTAAATTGAATTTTTATTTATATTTTAGATATAATTTATAATATTTCATTTATAAGTAATATGAATATAAACAGTGAGAAAATTGATGTGTTGGCAATGCCTAGTAAGAAATAGTTCTTACGCAATGTATTATTACACTGAGTGCGCAGGAATGCGATGCGTTGTCCCTTTGGTGTAATTTTATTGACTCGGTTAAACTTTGTTTGCATGAGGTGGAGGATTATCCTGAAGAATAACTTAAGCAGGGCTTCAGAACAGATGGAAGTAACCGTGAATGGAGCATAACAATGGTCCTTGTACGGACTGCTCGGCTTGAAAGCTCCCGCACGAGAAAGGCGAGGTGGCTACAGCGAATGCTGTGCTGGTAAAGTCGACGGACGGCAAGTGGAGGAAAACCCACGGATCCGAGAAAGCCTTGTTAAAAGTTCCCCGCNACGGATCCGAGAAAGCCTTGTTAAAAGTTCCCCGTATGTCGCAACTGCCGCCGAGCCATGACCCTGGACTGTGGCTGCGTGGGGCCGCTACCGTGACCACAGACCACCTGCCACGGTAAACCAACACTTTCTTACTCTGTTAACCCGCCGTAGTTTGTTCACGGATAATCCAACACTTTTGAAAGCCCTGCTATATTTCGTCTTTCTTCTCGCAGAGTATCCTTCTGCTGCATGTAAACATCAGAACTGCCACAGACTAGACGTCAGAGCTCTGAACAAGACACAGCTCAATCTCCATATACACCAGCCAGATTTAGAGCACACAATGTGCATATTTTTTCAGTATTTAAGTATCCAGTTCTTAAAAATTTTTCTAAATTTTATAAACGAAGGAATAGCAACATTTTACTTTACCGCTGCTAACGTTTATGGACTGGGAACACTGAGCCGATTCTATGGAAGCTTTTCTCTTTCTGTCGCCCGTGAAGATAACCTGTGGCTGACTTTATGTCAATATAGCCAACGCGCAGTAGACTTTTTTTTCTCGTCATAAAAGTTGAACTGCACTGTGTATTATAATGGTGGGTGAAAAGGCTGTACTTTATTAACAGNTTTTTTTTCTCGTCATAAAAGTTGAACTGCACTGTGTATTATAATGGTGGGTGAAAAGGCTGTACTTTATTAACAGACAAAAGACCACAGCACTCCAGCGTACAAAACCACAATGACTCACCTCCTCACAAGTGATTTCAGGTTTTTGGATCTTAATCGAAGTAAATGTTAATTTTTTTTTACATCCGTGGAATAGTGCTGCAACACTGATTTCCAGAGACAAAAAAAAAACCCCACGCCAAACCTCTTACTGATTCGGGCTCAGAATAGTGATCTCAGCCCACGAACTTTCGAAACAGTTCTCGTACTTCGCTGTCATATTTTTCAGTGTATTGCCCTCACAACAGGAATCGCCAGTGAATATTAAGCCATCCTTAGTAGAGCATAAAGAAAACGAAAAAAAAAAAATAGAAGGGTCTACGCAGTACATTTTTAAACACTAGAAAATTGCAAAAACTCTAGAAAGGTTAAAATTGACATTTTTTTTACCGGGTAGCGTGATTCAGACGAAGCACAATGCCGAACGGTGAGCATAACTATGACTTATTTCTTCCAATATTGTTTACTGAGTGTATTTGATCATTCAGAAGCGTGTCCAATTCGCATGCGAGAGTTCATAGTTTTGGTCCCCGCTGGCTGTCTTCTGAAGTTTTAGGTAAATTTGCTTTCGATCCCAACTTACAAGCAAATGTTAGTGCAGTACCTGATGGCCTTTGGCGCTTGTTATACTTTTATGTTTAAAATCAATGGAACATTGCACATTTCATTTATTTATACACTGAAGAGCCAAAAAAACTGGTATAGGTGAGCGTACTCAAATAAAAGAGGTATGGAACTAATCAGAGTAAGGCAATGCGGTCAGCAGCTAGATCGGTTACTGCCGCTACAATGGCAGGTTATCAAGATTTAAGTTAGTTTGAACGTGGTGTTATAGTCGACGTACGAGAGATGGGACATATNCTACAATGGCAGGTTATCAAGATTTAAGTTAGTTTGAACGTGGTGTTATAGTCGACGTACGAGAGATGGGACATATCATCTCCGAGGTAGCGATAACATTAGGATTTTCGCGTACGACCATTTCACGAGTGTACCGTGAATATTGGGAATCCGGCAAAACATCACATCTTAGACATCGCTGCTGCCGGAAAAAGATCGTGAAAGAACGGGACAAACGACGACTGACGAGAATCATTAAACGTGACAGACGTGCAACCCTTTCTCAAATTGGCGCAGATTGGATTTGTGGAGTGCCCTGCAGGATTCATGGTGTGAATTGCCTCCTGCATACCTTCAGACATTAGTCAAGTCTATGCCACGTCGTACGGCAGCACTTCTGCGTGCACGGGGGGCCCTACACGATATTACGCAGGTGTACCCGGTTTTTTACTCTTCAATGTACATTTAAAGTAATTTAATGTGTATTTCATATATTTTAAAATGCGTTATTCTGAATTATTTTAAAGAGAATACACAATTAGTGTGTCCACTACAGATTTGAAAGCTTAAAAATTTAAATGCCATTTATTCCCGACAATTATAAAGGCTATATGCTTGTAATGTCTTTAACTGTATAAAACCTATTTATAGTATGTATTTGTGAAATTGATTACGTTTTACTTTCATTGACCTTTTTTTTTGTTATGACGTGACATCAGACACGTGTTATGTAATGGACGTTACGACAGTATGCGTATATATAAAGTACGATAGGATCACTGGAGTCGACCTTTCCAATCTTTCTTTTACTATATAAAAATAAGTCGGGTTTTCCTTCCTGACGCTATAACTCCAGAACGCACGAACCGATTTCCACGGTTTTGCATTCGTTGGAAAGGTCTCGGGCTCCGTGAGGTTTATAGCAAAGAAAATTCAGGAAAAATTTTAACAGAAAAGCGGGAAAATCTTTTTTTACATACAGCGCCATCTCTGATACAAAGCATGTACTACAAATCAAGTAGATGGCGCCGGTGAGTGATACATTGTTTGACAGCTACTCATTGTTCTCTGCTCAGTGATGTGACAAACTTTCATGTGACAAACAATTGTGAAAAAAAAGTAAAAAAAATAAGTTATTCGTTTCCTAACATTTCAATTGGAAACCATCAAATCAATCACGTGTATTGTGCAAATTTTTATTCAATTTCAACAGCAGGCATTTGTCTTTAAGGTGGTAAGTTGAACTGTGTAAATTATGTGGATCGTGCATTTGAGGTTAAATTCACCACTCTGTCCATAGTCCAAAATGCCTAGAGGACGACGTGCGAACATCGGCCGCCGCACGAGACATGCAAGCCAGCAACAAGTGTATTCACAGAACTTAAGCGAAGAAAGACAAAATATAATAAGAGAAAATGCCCGATTGAGACAACGCGTGAGCACACGAAGATCATTGGCATCATACAATCGCTTGGCATTCCAATATGATCCCACTGCGAACTACAGTGATGATGAAAATTTAGATATTGGACCAATGACGACTATATGCCGATATTGCAATGCGTTAAAGTTCAAAAGAGAAACGGCTGGATTGTGCTGCGCAAGTGGAAAAGTCAAACTGGATCCATTACTTACACCACCACAGCCACTGAAACCATTGTTCGATGGAAGTGATCCCGATTCCAGCCATTTTCTTCAACACATCCTTGAATACAATAACTGCTTTCGCATGACTTCCTTTGGAGCTAATATCATTCGAGAAGGCGGCTTCATGCCGACTTGCAAGGTAAAAGATACAACACACATAACCAATCACTCCTATGTTACACCTATGTTACAACTTACAACTTACTATGTTTGTTTGCAATTACAGATACAAGGACAAATATATCATTTGCATGGTTCAATGGTGCCAACACCAGATGAACCGCATCAATTTCTGCAAATATATTTCATTTCGTCGATGGTGGATCAGCTGAATGTGCGGTGCAATATACAGGGAACACAACAGTTAAAGAGACGAATTATTGAACAGTTGCAAGCATTTTTTCACGCTAATAATGCTGTGGTTAATATGTTCAAAACAGCATTGGAACGAATGCCATCGGATACGCACAAATTTGTCATAAGAGCGGATTGTACCCCAACAGGTGAACATGTGCGAAGATTCAATGCACCCACCGTTAATGATGTTGCTGCAATTATTGTTGGCGATCCAACTAAATCGCGAGACATTGTCGTTCAGCGAAGAAGCAATATCATGCATCGTGTAAACGAGACACATCGTTTGTACGATGCGTTACAATATCCAATCATTTATTGGCAAGGGCAAGACGGATACGACATCACGTCGAAGATGGTCGATCCAATTACAGGTACAATATTCACACACTAATTATTGCTATTATTATTGCTATTATTGCTATTATTGGTTTCCATTAACAATTCATTTAATTTTGCATTTTCAGGCGTATCAACGAATAAAAATCTAAGCGCAATGAATTACTATGCGTATCGTATGATGATTCGTACACATGAGGAGAATGTCATTCTGAAGTGCCGTCGGCTATTCCAGCAATTCGCTGTCGACATGTATGTCAAAGTCGAGACCGAACGTTTAGCGTTCATCCGATTCAATCAGGCAAAGCTACGATCTGAGGACTATATACACTTGCGTGATGCTATTCATTCAGATGGTGATGTTCAGAATATTGGACGTCTGACGATTCTCCCATCATCTTATATCGGAAGCCCACGCCACATGCACGAATACGCTCAAGACGCTATGACGTACGTGCGAAATTATGGAACTCCGGATTTATTTATTACGTTCACATGCAATCCGAAGTGGACGGAAATTGAACGTGAGTTGGAACCGGGCCAAAAACCGCAAGATCGCCATGACATAATCGCCAGAGTATTTCAGCAAAAACTCAAGGTTATGATGGATGTGCTTACTAAGTATCGAGTTTTTGGTGACACACGTTGTTATATGTACTCGGTGGAATGGCAGAAGCGTGGACTACCGCATGCTCATATCCTAATTTGGTTGCTGAACAAATTACATTCAAATGAAGTGGATGACATCATATCAGCTGAAATTCCTGATCCAGTCACTGATCCCCATCTACACGACATTGTGACGACACAGATGGTCCATGGACCGTGCGGTGCATTAAATCCATTATCGCCTTGCATGGCTGATGGAAAGTGCACAAAACGATATCCGCGACCGTTAGTTGCTGAAACAGTCACAGGGAACGATGGATATCCAGTTTATCGTCGGCGTTCAAAAGAAGATAATGGTCGAACTATCAAAGTTAAAGTTCAAAATCAAGAGATTGAGATCGGAAATGAATTCATTGTACCATATTGCCCGCTGCTATCACGAATTTTCGAAACACATGCAAACGTTGAGAGTTGTCATTCGGCCAAATCAATCAAATATTTGTGCAAGTACGTCACAAAAGGCAGCGACATGGCTGTGTTTGGTATTGCGTCGGAAAATGGGAATGACGAAATCAGCAACTTCCAAATGGGCAGATACGTCAGTACTAATGAAGCACTGTGGCGATTATTGTCATTTCANCATTGCACATTTCATTTATTTATACACTGAAGAGCCAAAAAAACTGGTATAGGTGAGCGTACTCAAATAAAAGAGGTATGGAACTAATCAGAGTAAGGCAATGCGGTCAGCAGCTAGATCGGTTACTGCCGCTACAATGGCAGGTTATCAAGATTTAAGTTAGTTTGAACGTGGTGTTATAGTCGACGTACGAGAGATGGGACATAGCATCTCCGAGGTAGCGATAACATTAGGATTTTCGCGTACGACCATTTCACGAGTGTACCGTGAATATTGGGAATCCGGCAAAACATCACATCTTAGACATCGCTGCTGCCAGAAAAAGATCGTGAAAGAACGGGACAAACGACGACTGACGAGAATCATTTAACGTGACAGACGTGCAACCCTTTCTCAAATTGGCGCAGATTGGATTTGTGGAGTGCCCTGCAGGATTCATGGTGTGAATTGCCTCCTGCATACCTTCAGACATTAGTCAAGTCTATGCCACGTCGTACGGCAGCACTTCTGCGTGCACGGGGGGCCCTACACGATATTACGCAGGTGTACCCGGTTTTTTACTCTTCAATGTACATTTAAAGTAATTTAATGTGTATTTCATATATTTTAAAATGCGTTATTCTGAATTATTTTAAAGAGAATACACAATTAGTGTGTCCACTACAGATTTGAAAGCTTAAAAATTTAAATGCCATTTATTCCCGACAATTATAAAGGCTATATGCTTGTAATGTCTTTAACTGTATAAAACCTAATTATAGTATGTATTTGTGAAATTGATTACGTTTTACTTTCATTGACCTTTTTTTTTGTTATGACGTGACATCAGACACGTGTTATGTAATGGACGTTACGACAGTATGCGTATATATAAAGTACGATAGGATCACTGGAGTCGACCTTTCCAATAGGGTATAAATTTCAAACGACAAATATTGAAAAAATTCTTGTAACAGACGCAACACCATCTATTTAACTTGTTTGCCTATTTCACTCGAATTGTATTCAAATTCTTCCATGCTTGTATTTCGTTCTCAACAGCGACACACCCTAGAAAATAACCCGACCCTATGTTATAAGAATGGAATACGGAGAAGAGAGCCTGGTTAAAGTGATTGAGGCTCAACACCAGCACCAGACGGTGTTTTGAGGGTGAGTAATTTGTTTGGTAACTGTGAAGGTCAACGTCAAGGACACGAAGTTGTAATACCTCCCTGAGTCAGAAGCATCCGCTGTAATGGAATGCCGTGTTTAGAACAAGACTACAAGTAATGCAGGAAACGATAAGAAACAATTAGGTATTTAATTGCATTTTGCTTGTTAATAACGATTATAAAAATGATCTAAATACGTGGTTTCGACATACTTCGATATTCACGTTAATGCGTTTTATTCTTTTTCGTCAAGGGAAAAATGTCACTGTTTACACACATCTTGTATTACCACTCACAAATATAAATGTTTAACTTTAGCTTTGTAAGGATTTCGCTGGAATATCTCGTCCCGTCAAGTACTACTATTTACGCATAGCAACTGAATAACTACTACGTTATGAAGTAGTGAAGTAGGGCAAGTGAGATATAATTGTTTTCTCATATTTGTAACAGATATACTGTTTAATATGAATGTACATAAAACAGTAAAAATTACGTTCTCTTGCGTCAGTTAAAATTACTACAAGATCCGTTTTACTTGTCTGCTGAAGTTCATATTATCATTATAAATATTTTATTTGCGCGCGCATGATTGTAAAGTTTTAAAACATGAAAATAAAAGTTGATGTGGGAAAAGAAACATAAGAAAACTCATGGTTAAATCAGTATAAGTGAATGTAAATAAAATATCTAGAGATGTTTACACACGTTTCTGCCATTTGTTTTTTCGTGTATTCCTGTTTACCTGTTATATATATATAAACACACACGCACAAAAAGCATCTAACGTAAAAAAATAAGAAAGGGATACTAATATATTTGTAAACATGTTTTCAAGGGAATAGTTATTTGAAGCAACGAAATATCACGTCTACTATGAATAGAACAAGAAGTGAACCCAGACTTAAAAAGTTGTCAGTCACATACACTCGAGTAGGTACTGGGATACCGAAGTCACATATAAATGATGTTTTTTGGATAAATTATAAACCTAATTATTGATTGAGTGAGCGATTTGTGGTGATTTTAAAGTATTGTCCTTAAATTAAATTATTTAAGTTGTAAAATTTCATTTTTACATTACGTTAAGTTACTTATTTTTTAAACTACCAACCAAGGTACAACGTTTCAAAATAACACCTTGAGATATAAACCTAAAAGTCTTTACTTTTAACATTTTGGACGGCAAAAATTTTAGTGCTTACACCAACGCGAGTAGCGAATTAGCAAATGTATTTCTACAGTAAATTCAACTAAAAATTAATTTTTTTAAATTAGTGGCTTTTTAGTTCTTGTAGACTCAGTACATCACAGCAACAATTGGTATGATATTAGCACGTCTATGATTATAGGCAATTCGCAGTCACACAACACGATCAACGGATGGATTATAGTTCTGACGTCCACAGCTATGTTTATTTATATATGTTGCAGATGACTACCACATAAGATAAAAAAACTACGCAGGGCTTACAAAAGTACTTAATTAACCACGAATCGACTATACTCACTCGCGCCAAGTCGCACAAGTACGTGCGTACGCTTGCTTAGTAAACAATAAAGGGAGGAGAGGTATTGAAATGCAGGACTGGCGTTTGCCGCACGGGTAGGCATGCCACAGATCTCGCTGCGAGGCGCGGGAGCTTATGAATACACTTCGCTGCTGAAAGGAACCGGTTTTAATCGCGGCAGCACGGTACGCGTTCGTCCTTGATGATGGTTAGAAAGCTATTTCGTCGCTGGGCAAAGTAAATGGCCCAATGACAGGAACGTGCGAGCAGGCTTGGTTAAGGTTAATTCTACTCAGGTTAGGAACAAAACGAGTTTTCTTATGGGAGAGTTCGGCATAGGAACAATTTCCGCCTCAAGATAAGCGTTAGTGTTCCATAGGTCACTTTAAATTAAAATTTTAAGTTACGTGAATAATAAGACGGAAATATTTCACTTAGTTAAAACATTATTTTATATTTGATTTATTATTATTGCAATTATATTGTTTTTTAAAGTAAAAAATATGAAAAAAAAATATTACACATGCGACACTAGCGCTTACCTAGTGGCGAAAATTTTTTGTTGCCAAACTAAAAGTATTGATCTTCCCAACCTGAGTACAATAAACCTTAGTTTGGTCCACCACACGGTCGTTACAACACCTCGCCCCCCCTCAGACCAAATTACTAAACACTAAATAAATCAGCGCATATTTATTGATCATGAAAGAAGGAATTAAGATTTTAGGTGAAGTATGGGTCGCCTGGCGGTGAAGATAAATTATAGGCCTACCACCGTTGGCATTTGTAATTTCATGAACATTATTACTTTATAAAACGCAATGACAGAAACAGAAAAAAAACTTAAAATCAAATACGGTTAGAATTTTCTGCATGTTGCTTAAAGGTTTCAAGTATAAGAAGAAAATGATGCAAGAAAGATAAAATCAGATTCGCGGTGTCACAAAACTTCACACATGTTACACGCATGATTTCATTCTGCAGAGTGCTTGACAACAGGATTGGCATGATTAGCGAATTCACCGAGATTAGATGAAGTAGGCTTGAACTCACGGTAAAGTGAGCACTTTTGATGCCCTAGTTACTTTTCCTTTAAGGCATATTTAATCATCTGACCACATATTAAAATAAATATTGACATGTAAGTAATAAACACTGCGCGTATATGCACTCGGAATTTAACTCATAAAGCTAAATTAAAGTACATTTATTGACTATTATTCCAAATGAGAGGGCTTTCAAAAGTGCTCACTTTACCGTGACTAGCCTATACCTTAGGTTCAAAGCAGAACAGAAATAAACTAACCAAAACTAATGTTATAACAACGCAGCAGTTCAGTTTCTCTGTACCGACTTCTCCGCGGCTGCAGACCCGCCCAGCAGAAGGTAGCAAGTGGGTGGAAGGTGTGGGCTCGCCTTAAGGCTGCTCAACCCCACCCCCCAAGTCTAAGCGCCGGCGATCTCGCAGTGATTCACACGTTCGCCGCCAGCTCTTTATCACAACGGCACGCCCCCTCACCACGGCTCCTCGTCCCTTCCCATTACCGCAGATTCTGCGCCGCGATAGTCGCACTGACCCTCCGCGCCCTCAGAATTTCCCAGGGGACTTCCTAACAACTTCCGGTCACCGGGATCCGCTCACTTATCTCCCCCTCCCCTCTCCTGGCGTCATTTCCATTGACCACCTCCTCTTGCCGGGGTTAAAGACTAGGCCTCGGTCCCCCTTGACCCCGGAAAGAGCTCCTCTGTCTTCGCTGTCGGCTTTCCTGGGCTTCCAGCCTGAATCACAGGCGCCTAGTGCCGTCTCGTTTATGACATCCTCTGTACTAGTACGTCCTCCTTAGTGCAGTCACTTAGTTACTAAAGGCCCTTCACGGTAAAGTGAGCACTTTTGAAATCAACCTTTGAAAAATGGCACTGCCCCTACCTGCGTATATTTTACACTGACTGTTACGCTCCCAGTAAAGTTGGTAACGACGGAAAGAAAGTAGTTCCACGTGGTAACGTTAAATTACAAGTGTTAAGGAAACATTTGCGAATATCAAAATATTATATTTTCCTTTTTGTATTTTAATGCATACAAGTGAAAGGATAAAAATTTTTTCTAAAATATTATATTTTTTAAAAATATTTACAGTTGCCCTTAGTAACGTTAATTGCAGATATGGCGGAAAACTACACAATGTGTATACAAGTTAATCTTACGCGGGGCTTTCAAAATTGCTCATTTTACCGTGAACAGCCCATACTGCAATAGGCTACGTGTAAAACCGGGCGCATACGCTTAGGCACAGTTTCACGCAGAATAAATGCGTCTGAAAATGAAAACAGTTACCACTTACACTACGAAGCAGATTGCGTAATGAGGTACTGCATTCTTCTCGGACATTTGTGATTCTCTTGGTTTGTTACTTCTATGCCATTTTTGATAGAATTAATTTACAATAGAAACAAAAGAAATCGATTAAGTAATGTAGTATATTTAAACATGTGACTACTTATCATTAAAACTATCACTAATAATATCTTATGATCATAATGTAATTCTTATGGAAAATAATTCTGCTGGGACGTTATCTACCGGAACACTTTACCCTTTTGCAACACCAATTGATGATTTGAAGAGAGGGAAATAATATGATTCTCGCATATGGCTACATGCGTTTTAATTTAGGATTCCTTTGGAATTCTAACGTTAGGGCACAGGTTCCTCGGAGTAAAATGCCAAGTTTTGTTCGAACACCAAGAAAAGTAATTGCTGAAAGTGAGAGTTGGTACCAATTTATTTGCACATAGCATTTAAGTCTTCAAAGACTCGCGCCTTATTTACATAAAACTTAAAATAGATAGGACAAACACCTCTTATCCGGAATGCAAACCCATTACCTTTTGAATCGGACACTGATCATTAATACTAAGTGTCTTTGATAACTGAGGAAGGCCGTAGTATAGGCTGTCAAAACGTGATTACTTCATACATAGGGATAGAACGTTTACAAAAACTAAGTTCATAACATTTGTGTAGTACATAGATAGAAGTTTGCTTATGATTGACACGTAAATATTAAATAAAAAAAAACCAGGTTTGCAAATGAGCAGATCATTTTTAATTTGTTTTTAATTTATTGTTGTTCACAATAACTGAACGCAGTCGCGTATTTGAAATACTTGTAACCTAAATTATTAATGAACTTTGCAACTCTATCATAAATAAATAGAGAAAACTGTATTCACGTTTATTTGTATATTCCTGACCGAAACTATTCTCAGGTAATCAAGACATCGCAGCGAAAATGGGTTACGTCCATGCATTATAGCTTCAGCACGCTGAGAATCCTCAACAACCTCCCTAAAGTTTTTAAGACAATTGGTGTAAAAGTCAGTGAGTCAGACAAGTACAAGAACTATATCGAAAAAAAAAAACTGTTGGCTCTGTTAATTTTTGAATATATGTGAACTGTGGCGGCTGATTCATTCTGCACATCGTTACCTGACTCAGACATTCCTTCTGAAAATGTTCATTAGGACGTTATAGACACCACCAGTGCACAGTCATATTTCCAGAAGTACTCAATAAGCCAAACTGCTAATTATTTAAGAAGTTTAGTACTCGCAGCAGTTGGCAAAAATACATTGCCCCAGTATAGCACACTCAAAGGGACATCACGATATCGTATCATGTTTTCGTAATACCACCAAACTTCAAAAAGACTGTAGGTTTCTTTAATATTTGAAACTGGGCCATAGATAGTTAATCGGATACATATTAAGAGATGAAGTCAGTCGTGGACATTTAGCAGTCGGATGCTCGAATTTTGTGTGGCGACATCAAAGACTAAAATAATGACTAGCAAAAGAATCCGCAGCCAGTGAATAAATGATCTGTTCTCGAGTTTATAAAGAACTGCATATTACATTTTGATGACTAACTTTAACACAAAATGGTAGGGTATCTACTTATCAGTTTGTACATTGTTATCCGTTTACCTCAAAAGACGGTGGCAAGGAGTTAATTCAGGCACTCTAAAAATAGAGGCAGTGAGGTTTACACTGCGTTAATTAGTAGTTAGCTCTTTAGATGATTTACCCACTTTACCGCCAAAACAATTAAGTTTTCGTTAATTTTTTTAAAAATATCTGTAGGTACTGAAAAAACTATCGTTATTGATATTATTTTTTGGAAGTAACTAGGGCTACAACCACTGTTTTGCATTAAATATTGCGAGTTTTGTAATTGGCTTCTATACAACGGATTTTCAACGAGTATAAAAGTAAATGAAAAGTTTGCTTTCCGTTGCTGCTACAGACCCCATTGTTTTAGGTAAATGTCATCAAATTACCATAGTACCTGGCAGATCGCCAACACGCCCTACACTCGTTATGACGTGGTTGCCGCCTTCTCAGGGTGCCAATTTCTAAGGAGCAACACATTTATACTGCAGAAATTATCGTGGCGACACTCGTTTCTTTAGTGGCTGTGTTTAATTGCAGTTACAATATGCTCAGCACTCGTATATCTCCATGCATGAGAACAGAAAACACACAGAAGAGGTCCAGATGGAATTGTTATAGATTTGCTGCAAGCTAAAGAATATCTCAGAAATAATTTCAGCCCTTAGGAGCTGATAACCCTGGGAAACAGCAACCGCAATTATCGTGTATTTTACGTTTTGCCTATCAAATAAAATATTTTAATAATCTGTTTTGAAATTGATATCTTGAAAACGGGGAAGTTAGCATGAAATATATGAAAAATCAACGTCAAGTTCACTGCGCTCGTTATCTCATTATATATATATATAATAGTAAAATAAAAATTATCACAACTGTGCAATATGCATTTAAAATTATGTGATCACCTGTTTTACTTCATTGCCACGAGTTATCTTAAAGGCTTTTCACAAGATGGATTCTGGAGTAAAGAAGCTCAAGATAAAATCATCATAATAGCAAACGAGTGATATTACACGACACCGTAATCACTGCACAACGAAAATGAGACACGTGCTTACAAAGCAACGAATATATAATAGGTTCCTTCTAAAGCCTCTAATATAGCGCAAAAATGTCCCAAATTATTTGTAAGCACTTCTATTTTTCAACCGTTGTANATCTCATTATATATATATATAATAGTAAAATAAAAATTATCACAACTGTGCAATATGCATTTAAAATTATGTGATAACCTGTTTTACTTCATTGCCACGAGTTATCTTAAAGGCATTTCACAAGATGGATTCTGGAGTAAAGAAGCTCAAGATAAAATCATCATAATAGCAAACGAGTGATATTACACGACACCGTAATCACTGCACAACGAAAATGAGACATGTGCTTACAAAGCAACGAATATATAATAGTTTCCTTCTAAAGCCTCTAATATAGCGCAAAAATGTCCCAAATTATTTGTAAGCACTTCTATTTTTCAACCGTTGTANTTCCTTCTAAAGCCTCTAATATAGCGCAAAAATGTCCCAAATTATTTGTAAGCACTTCTATTTTTCAACCGTTGTAAATAAAAAATGGTAATATTTTATGAGATTTCTGCGCTAGGAAGCGATTATGTTCGATGATATGTAAGCTTGCTTTCGTGTAACTAAGTATATAAAACGGAGAAGAGCCTAAATTAACTTTATGTAAAAATAGGCGTTAAAGTATAGGCTGTCCCACTCTAAGTCGAACTCAGGTTTTCGTTAGTAACTTAAAAAATAATGAAGATATTGTAACGAAACTTACAAAAGACGTTCTTTACTCTGTGTAAAATGTGACGACATTCATGTCCAAACAACAATGAATTCGACGCTCCATATTGAAGACCGCTAAAACTGGAGTAAGTTCGACGACTGTCGGATGTGTGCGGATTTTCTCCGTTGATGTAAACAAACAACTTTAACCAACCTAGGTTAAGGTTAAAATGTAAAAAATTCAGTCATTCAGCATGATAGGTTAGTTTCAGTTAGTTTCAAATCGTAACAATTGTTAATGACCAATTATCCCAGGTTAATTTAAGTGGTTAGGTTAGGCTGAGTCACTGTGAAATGATTGTGGATTGGGTGGATAGATAGTTTCCCTTACACCCGCGTATGAGTGGTAATAACAGTAAAGCGGTCCACAACAGACGAGAAAACATCCGAGTGTGCCCGACGGTTGCCGAACTTACAACCCGATAAAAAGGGTTGGTTCACGATCGATTTCGTGTACATAAGAGATGTCTGCATAGAACGTTTACAAAAACGCGTAGTTCATAGTGAATATACATATCTTATGTTCAACCAATCACACACAACTGGAAATTAACTCGATTTTAGTGAAATATTGATTTTTTTAGCAATTAACATTAAATTTTATTTTATTTTTATTTATTTTTAATTTATTGATTTATTTGTCATATTTTTACTGGCGCAGTAAAGGCAAGAGTACCTTTCATTCCACACATAATCACACTGTAATTAGAGTTAGACAACTGTAAACCCATAAAAGAGGGACAAAACACAATAATATGCTACAGAAATTGTTAAAATTTAAAACTAAGATACACAAACGCACGCGCACACACAAACACACATAAAGTTTGGGGGGGGGGAGGGAGAAGTATGGTTAGGTTACTAGTACTGAGTAATTACTGGTGAGCTAGCTCAAACAAATGTTTGCAGACGGAATTAGTAAAGGTAGTGACTTGCTCCACTTGCGTAAGACGCTGTTCTAAGGAATTCCAGTGGCGGCAGCTATTAACGCTGAATGATCCGGAGTAGCAATTAGTTGTGTGTGGTGGAATATCAAGTTCACCTGCTATACGAAAACGAGTTCCACGATTGTGATAAAAAACAAGAATTGGATTCGCGAGGCAAGGTAGAGAGGATGGTCGGTTCGCAGAACTTAAAAAAACATCAGTAATGTGTGAAGGTTACGTCGGCTATTTAAATTAAGTCAAGAGAGTTTTTTAGTAATATGGTATCACGTGATCACTCGGTTTTAAATTCTAAATAAAGCGCACACACAAATTCTGTAATATTTGCAGTATCATGGAAAGATTTGAAGTCAGATCATTATAAAAACCATCACAATAGTCGAAGTGGGATCAGCGCTCTAACGAGTGCCAGCTTAAGGGATTGTGGCAAGAAATTCTTTAAACGCTTCAGTGAATGCAAGGCAGCTTTTAACATCCAGCTGTCATTTGATCTGACTACGAAACGTTTCGTTAATGACTATACCCAAATTTGTAAGTTTGTTAATGAAGTTAAGATGTACGCCACCTAATGAAAGCATTGCCAGACATGACCTGTCCACCTTCTGAAGAAGCTTGTTAGAGCCAATTGATATAGCCTGAGGGTTTTGATCATTAAGTAGCAGACCATTCTGAGGGGACCATTGCAGTATTGCATTCAGACCTGAGTTCAATCTAACTACGGACGTACCTAAAGCATTAATTGTGAGCTGTAATATAACTGAAAAGCATCCGCATAAATATGGCAATTGCAAAATGTCACATGATTTTTATTTGCATCCTTATTCTGCCAGTACTTACTACACAGAATTTGTCAATAATATAACACAAAATATTTAATGTACGTACGTATAACCAAACAAATCTTTAGTTGCGCCAACCAAATATTACAGTTCGGGACAACCAAATAAGAACAACAAAATAATTTGGCTTCAACAACAAAATATTTTAGTGGCCCTATACCAACAATTCGTTTGGTTGCACCAAACAAACTTCGCTTGATTCAACAAAGCATTTCCTCAGTGCATTTAATGCATGGATTCTGTTAGATGGAGTGGCTGCTAGTGGTGAAACCTCAGCGTTTTGACCTCTCGTGTGGCATGGCCCCAAAGCACCTATCAAACTGTAAAATTTTTCTGCCCAACTGTCAAATAAAGTTGTAAGGTTCTGACGTCACCGAAAATTCATTATCGCCACCATGTTTGTCTGGAAAAGTTGGATGGCTCTAGTTTCCATCTAAAATTTTGAAAATTGGACGGGTTCTAAAATATTTTTTCATGTTCGATGGGATAGGCCAATCAGAAACATTCACTACAAAAATGGCAGTTTTCGACATCATGAAACTTTAAAATGGCGAACAATTGATGGAAACTATATAAATAAGGTCATGGATATAATTAATTGATAAAGAATTAGAGTACATATTAGATCCCCCTAGCAAAAAAATTCTACAGTGTGACACATTATCAAATACATTTAAGATTATTTGATTCAGTACGTTGAATGCAAACATTTGATGGCCGTATTTCGTCTTCATATTTTATTACATAATATATTTGAAAGCAAAAAATTGACAATGTGACAAGGGTTTAAAGTTGGACTCATATCCGCCGCACCCGTCAGTCGTCCGTACCTCCGGCGGTTGCGCGTGATCTTCAACCAATCGCAGGGCAACTGGTTTTCTATCTGTGCACCCGTCAAATATTTACCAAACTGTAACTTTCGACGGACTTATGGATGAGCCACCGCCTTATGATGACATTCCTTCTACGTGAATACGCACTTTGAAATAAAATGCAAGGCGGTGAATCTGAGTTAATTTATATTTGGTGATAAATGCAGGTATTTTAAAGGTGAAAAAATTTAAGTTTAAATTCCTATTACGTGAAAAATTATTCCCCTCTAAAATTTTTCTCTTTAAAATGTATTCCCAACCAAAATTTATCTCCAACTAAAGAAAGATCACGTTGTTAAGTTGTCACACTGAAATTTTGCCGTTTAGAATGATTAACGGACGACGGATTGTTGTGAATCGCTTTGAACTGACGGACGAAAACACAAACGGATGACTGACTGACGGACGACTGACGAATGCGACGGACTATTATGAGCATAGACAAAATATGAGGTAGACCGATCTCGTTGGCTGCGCACAACCAATCTTCGTGTACCACCATTTAACTGCTTTTCTGCCAATACGACTTGTAAAAACGATGTGGTTTGGATTTGAGGTTAGAATACTCTTTTGTAAACAAGTGATTTGATATATTTTTATACTTCCTGTAACCAATTTGTAATGCAGTTTGATAAAATTAAAATTGGTAAAAGTATATTTTATTGATATAATACTGCTTGTCATTTAAAAATTAAGATATAAACAACCATGTTCATCGTTGTTGACCATGTGACTTAGAGAGTTGTGTTCCTTTGGGGTAGGTTAATGTTGGGCACATGCGCGGAAGACAAGGTCTACCTCATCTTTAGTCTATGATTGTGAGTCCGCCTTAATCCCTTAACTTACACATTAATAGTTTCGTTCCAGTTGTTGCAAAAGAGAAGATTTTCTGACTGACATGCACTTTTCAAGTTAATTGCCATAACTTACACCACGGAATCTACGAAATGAATTTATATTTTTCCAAAGAACCGGCAGCATTCGATGATAAAATTTTGGGGTGCTAGCAGCAGTTAACACAATCAACCAGGAAAAGGAAGCCAGTTTTATTGGTGCTAGCTTCTGTTCTTGTACTGCGCAGATCAAGATTTCATCTATTTTGAAACACGTCCTACAAGAACGAGTATACTCGTGATAATACGTTAAGGGGTTAACGGCCCCGCCTACCAAGCCGGCGGCCGCGAACTTCAAAAGGGGAATCAATGTTTAACGAAATTACTTCTCATCGCGTCAGTTTTAAAGATAACGGTTTAACACAAAAATTATCCTACCTGCAATTTCTTAAGGAATGTCGCTACTTTAAGACATCTTGCCAATTATTTTGTCTAATATATATACAGTATGATTCTAAAATCATGGCACAAACATTGAGGGGTGGTAGAGCTCACTTAAACAAACAATTATTGTATAAGAATATATGGGCGGAAGTGACGCGTTGAGGCAGAAACACAAAAATAACACATGAAATGCAACACAGTGTTTATTTACAACGTCGCCGCTAAATGCCTTTTTACAGCAATGTTTATAATAATTGCTCAAAATTGCTACCACCGACAGTAATGCAAGCTTGGTAGCGTCGGTGGAGTGATGCTGATGCTGATGCAGCAGGTCACTGGCGCACCGTTTGACTGCCCTCAACTATCGCCACCATTGTCAGCCAATCACGCCATATGTAGAGGTCGCCAAGCATGCATGACTGTTGGTGGATGCATTTCCAGGAACTGTTTTAACATTTTCTGTACGGAATTAGTCTCGTTACGTACGCTGCTAATGAACATTTTATGTNTGTTTTAACATTTTCTGTACGGAATTAGTCTCGTTACGTAGGCTGCTAATGAACATTTTATGTTTCCGTTAATGTGTTATGTTTTTGTGTTTGTGCCTCAACGCGTCACTTCCGCCCATATATTCCTATACAATAATTATTTGTTTCAGTGAGCTCTACCACCCCTCAATGTTTGTCCCATGATTTTAGAATCATCCTGTATATATTTTTTTGTAAAATGCGTTATTAAAGTTTACGTAAAACAAAAAAAAAAAAAATTGAATAACCAACATTTTTTCAAAAATAATTTTATTGTAGCAGTATTTTGTTGGGAAATCGCGTCGAAATGTTTTTTCTTGCTTGAAATGGTAATATTTAAAATTGACGCGACGAGAAGGAATTTCTTTCAGCACTTGTGAAGTTGGCGGGCCGCCGGCCGGGTTATGGAGGCNGGCCCGGGTCGGGCGGCGGTGCCAGCGCGAACTGCTCGCCGCACCATTGCAGCCAGGCGCGCACGTGCTGAGCGGTCCACTCTGCCGGGTCTGCACACAACCACACGCACACCTCCTCTCAGCGACCGTCTTTAATACATTCGTTTTGGTGTCATTACAGAAGAGTCAGGGTCGTCACTGAAAATGTTTCATTAGAGAAGCATTGCATTTCATGTACATTTTTGTACCTGATTGTTAATACATGTTCCCTGATTGTCATTAAAAGTTGAAAATTAATAAATATATTCATTTTGTATTAAGCTAATTGTTGCATAAAAATGTGTTAATAGTTCATATATTAATAGTGTTATTAGTTCATATATTATCTCCATAATGACGTGTAACGTAATTATTTATGCTTGTACTGTCGCATTCTGACCCCATTCTGCCATTCACACTCAAAATCTGATCAGATCTTTTGGATGGGAACAGATTGACCACCCACCGTACAGTCCAGACTTGGCGCCGAGCGATTTTCAGTTGTTCCGCTACCTAAAGGCAAACGCCTTTAGGTAGGCAAGCGCTTCGCCACAGATGGCAGGGTGAAAGAAGCAGTTACAAACTGGTTATCTTCACAGGCGGCAGACGTCTATGACTTAAGCAAACAAAAGCTTTTAGAACGTTATGAAAAATGATTGAACAATTATGGAAACTATGTAGAAAAATACAGAAACATGTAAGGAGATAAATAAAAAAGTTTTTTGAAAAAAAAAAATTTGTGATGGTTTATGTTTTATACGAAATCGGACCTTACTTTCCGAATAACCCTCGTACGTACACTAGGTATGCACACCAGAAAAACAACAAGTTTCGTTGACTTCGTTTTGATTGTAGTAAGTAAAGCCCGTTTGCGATCAATTTTCATTGTGCGTAAATTACACACGTCACAAACCACATGCTTAGAAGATTTAATTTATTGCGCATAAACTATGCACGTCAGAAAACAACTGAGTAAATGTTGTCTCCTTTTAGACGATATATCCAACGATACCTTATACGACCCACATTCGCATTTGCAATTTCAAAGCTCACCTTACATACCCCTACCTCCGGTACGTTCGGGGGAATGGGATTGCTACCGACCGATGTATCATGTAGGGTATAGTTATCACACTTTTTCGCGAACCCCCGGTGTCGTGTTGCTTCCGTGAAAAAGGNTATCCAACGATACCTTATACGACCCACATTCGCATTTGCAATTTCAAAGCTCACCTTACATACCCCTACCTCCGGCACGTTCGGGGAAATGGGATTGCTATCAACCGATGTATCATGTAGGGTATAGTTATCACACTTTTTCGCGAACCCCCGGTGTCGTGTTGCTTCCGTGAAAAAGGGGTGATACGGATGCAATGAATCATGCTGTATATGTGTATATATTTGTGTGCCAGGCAATTCGCGGATACGGACTGCACCACATGACTCTATGGTNGGGTGATACGGATGCAATTAATCATGCTGTATATGTGTATATATTTGTGTGCCAGGCAATTCGCGGATACGGACTGCACCACATGACTCTATGGTCAAAACTAAGTAGACAATACTCTTACGTAAAAATACATTAGACACTTCGTTTACGAGAAAAACGCCATGAAATTTCCAAAAACCATTGCAGCGAACGTGTGGTATTCCAATTAGATAAGAGTGAGGTGATGTAGCGATGCTGCAATTAATGTGTCGTAAGACATGCTGCAAGGGAAAGGGGCGAACTCAGCAGTGCCAAGAAGGCCATGGAGTTCACAAGCAGTGAGTACTGGGGCGTGGAAATAGCAGAGCAAACTTCGAACACATGTTATGACGTTTAGATGTTTTGTATGCTGATGATGTACGATTTGCTTAACGTGAAGAAAATTTTTTTTTACTTTAATGTTGTTTTTCTCGTAAACTAAGACCCTTAAGCATTTTTACCAAATAATATTTCTGCTTAGTTTTGACCATAGATTTGTGTGGCGCAGTCCGTTACCGCGAATTACCTGACATTCTGTATTTATATANCATTTTTTTTTACTTTAATGTTGTTTTTCTCGTAAACTAAGACCCTTAAGCATTTTTACCAAATAATATTTTCTGCTTAGTTTTGACCATAGATTTGTGTGGCGCAGTCCGTTACCGCGAATTACCTGACATTCTGTATTTATATAAATATAAATATTTGTATGTATGTTTTTTCTCTAAACACAACTCTACGCCGTTTTATGGATCTAAACCAAATTTAAAATATGGCGGGGATCAATACTCAACTTAAAATACTGTGTAGGTACAAANCCGTTTTATGGATCTAAACCAAATTTAAAATATGGCGGGGATCAATACTCAACTTAAAATACTGTGTAGGTACAAATGAGCTTTGGCCCCCCATTGAGTACAAAACCTCCAAAACCCCTAAAACGGGGTTGTGTATCTCAATTCTACAGTGCTCAACGAATCTCGACGAAATTTGGGAGGGTTGACCTTCAGTGTCCAACTTAAATACTGTGTTGGCCAAAATAGACTTAGGCTTATCATTGTGCCCAAAATCACCAAAATCCCTAAAACGGGGCCATGTATTTAAATTCGATACTTTTAAACTGATCTCCACCTAATTTTGCAGGGATGCTCTCCAGTATCCAACTTAAAATACTACGTAGACCAAAATGGGCCCGTGGCCTCCCATTGAACCTGAAAATCCCAAAACCCTGAAATGGGCGCGTTCATCTCAATTCTACACCGTTCAACGGATTTAGACCAAATTTGGCAGGGGTGCCCTTCAGTATACAATTTAAAATACTACGTAGGCTAAAATTTATTTTAGCCCTCCATTAGGCCAGAAACCTCTAAAAAGGAGGTATTTTATCTTCAGCTTTCCACTGTGTCCAAAACTCCTAAAACTGTGTCGCGTATCTCTCATCGTCCACGTATACCTGGGCAATACCCTGTAGTTCGGCTTGTTAATTATAAAAGTGAAAAAAAATTTCACTGACATGCTGTTAAATTTAAAATATCTGGAGAGTTTTTTATTTTTACAGCTTTTGAAATGAACGCTGACGTGTCAGTCACTGGAAGCAGCAATGCTTTAAACCCACACGAGGAAAGTATGTCTCACTGCTTGTTTGCCAATGGTAATTTTGCGTCTTATTGGTCACTAGTGCATGCATAACTAAAGCAACAGCATATTTTGATCACAGTTCACCAGCCATCATTGGCAAAACTTTATGCCCAAGACTTTCAGTTTGCAAACACATTACAGCATTTTGTTAACAGGAAGCAAAACGCAGGGTGAAGTCGATCAGTGGGAACAAGAACTAGTAGGTAATTCCTAAAAGGAAAACGAACAAAAAAATCCATATCACCTTACATCCGGAAATGAACTGAAACATTGTAAAATTTACAGTAACCTTGTAATTGGAGTAGTGAAGCATTACAGAACAAAGTGAAAATATCATTGTTACCAGACATAGAAATGCATTCATATGGCATGCCAGTCATTCTGGCAACGTTCCAATGGGCCACCTTGCGCTTCGATGCACGCACCTACATGTCGCATTATAGACAGCCGTGCCCGTTCCAGCATTCCCGCTTGTACTTGAAGAGTGACGAAGGCTTCATTGACGCGTTGCTAAAGTGCTCAAGCGCCCTCAAGGTAGAAGTCAAGGGAGTTAAGGCCGGGTGATTGTGCAGGTCATGCAACAAGTCCTCCTCGTCCAATCCATCTGCCAGAGAGAGTCATGTTTAGATATCGGCGAATAGTAATTTGGAAGTGGGCAGGAGCTCCATCATGCAGTGGCCACATGACCCGTCGTACCACCAATGGCACATCCTCCAGCATGAGACAAGAGACAGAGTGTTCTGCAAGAAATATTGACACGTCTGTCCATTGAGGCGTCACGGAAGAATGAGTGGCTCAAGTAGGTGGTCACCAATAAACTCCGCCCAAACATGGATGATAAATCGTCCCTGATGGGATGATTAAACCATCCCATGGGTTCCTATGCATCCCACAGGTGACAGTTGTAGAGATTTATTATACCGCCTCTACCAACCGTTACTTCATCTGCGAAGAGGGTAGACGACAAATATTCCATGATGATCGTGACTTGTTGCAAAAACCTGCGACAAAAAAATCCCTAGGAGGAAAGTTCGCACGCAATAATCCCTGCACACATTGTAGGTGGTAGGGATTGTAGCGGTTGTCATGCGGGATACGCAACACCATACTCTGGATTACACCATACCGGCGAGCCACCTGTATGGTGCTTGTACCGGGGTCCTGGTCAATGTCTTGTAATACACCTTCTTCCACGTCTAGTGCACGAACACGAGACGCATGCGCTTCGCGGTTACCCGTGTCAGCAAAGGACGTCGTTCCATATAAGCGCCGAAACACAGCTGCAAAAGTCTTCTGGATTGGAAGCTGTTTGTGAGGGTTTCTCGTTGATGTTTCCGTGGGGCCTCTCGACCATTTCCATTCGCCTGGTCGTAGGTGAAATTAATCTCGGCCTGTTCCTGGTATTAATTACGGACCATTTTGACTGTACCGCATAACACACGTCCACTCACTAACCAAGCTGATCGAAGACTGGTGGTGTTTCGTGGGGTGACCAGTGGTGTCATATCCGTACTGACGATTCTACCCTTCCGATTTGCTTCTCATCTTCCACGTCTCCCTTGTAAGTCCTTTTTTTTTATGTGCAGTTGTTCTAATTACAGCGTTTATGAGCATTTTACAGTGTTTCTGTACGTTTACGGACATATCTTGATATGGAATGTTTTGTTCATTTCGCTTTCAGAATTCANCATTTTACAGTGTTTCTGTACGTTTACGGACATATCTTGATATGGAATGTTTTGTTCATTTCGCTTTCAGAATTCGCCTTCTGAAGTTTGTCCTTATGGTTCGGCCTCATCCTGTATAGACAAACGCGATTCTGAACTGTGACTCTATTGTAATACCTGGAGTTTCCTAAGCCGATGCACTGATACAGACGGTTTAAAAGTGCAGATAAATGTTAGATATGCAGTAGATGTATCGAGATTGGAGACCAAAAACGGTAATACCAAACCTTAAGACAAGCCGTTATNAATGTTAGATATGCAGTAGATGTATCGAGATTGGAGACCAAAAACGGTAATACCAAACCTTAAGACAAGCCGTTATGGACTTTTCTACGCAAACCCTTCCCATTTTTACTTCGTTTACAAGGATTCTTCGGGGTGAAGAATTAAATTAACTATGGATTGTAGGAAATTTTCATTTATAGACCAAAATGGGCATATTAGCCGTACCTTTTTTAAAACATTTTATGTACTCAATCACTGCGAACAAAAATTTTAGTTGTAATTTTGTTGTTATTTCAATTTTTCCGGAGGAAAATTTTATTTTATACAATACTAATGTTTTCATGTTGTATAGTACAACACATTCGTATAAGTCCCGCCATTATTGCTCTTGCTTGCAGAACGCAGCTATTTTATCGCCAATAGTTTGCTAACACAGCAAATAGCAGCTGCTTTTTATTTGGTGTTGAAACAAGCAGAAAACGGAGGAGGAAGTAGTGAGAACGTTATTTTTTAAACTGTAATACATTTAATTTTACGCATTACATACATAAGATAAAATGCTTTTTCTTACATTACAAAGATTTGGTTCCGTCACTTCTGGTAGTGCCTCGTATGTATACCTCTTCCAACTAGCAGTGAATGCAAGACGGGGTTCTCTGAAACACAATTTGCCTGTTTGTAGACAACCACAATCTCATGTACGACTGGCGGATTGCCTATAGTGGCAAGTTACCCAACATGCGGAAAACTGTGTTCTCGCTATAGTCGGTTCATGACTGGAAGAGACTTTCTTGAAGCCCTGCTAAAGATCTACTTTCAAGCCCATTTCGTATCCTTCTGCCAAAGGGTAAACAAACATTGCCATGTGGCAGTCACATGGCAATGTTTACATTCCACTATGTGTGTGTGTACATGTGTTCGTACATGCAC
>NQII01000022.1:483620-544044 GCA_002778355.1 Clitarchus hookeri
GTATATTCGTGTTCTGCATCATTAGTGGAGTGGAAATATACCATTTTCCGTGAAATTATTGTTATTTTTTTTTCACAGAAAACCTTCATAAACTTAATAATTACACAAATAACACGTTAAAAAGACACGTAGACAACGTTCGACGATGTTATCAAGTTATTAACAAATTTTCTTTATGTTCTTGTAAACACATTTCGTAGGCCAACATAATTAACCTTAGCACACACAACTTGCAAATGCAATGGTTAATACTACATGTATTTTAACATACCTTAGAACTGTGTATCTGAAGCGTTTCAACATTTCTGCCACTCTTTCCGCGACGTTGCAGGGTTTCATTTCCCCTCGCCTAATTAGGGAATACAACGATTCGGTGAGGTTAATGATGTCCTGTTGGCGTTGGTGACTTATCTTTTATTCACCTTGCTAGAACTCATGACTGCACACAAAAACTACCGCAACATATAACGTAAAATACAATAAATAAAATTTTAAGCAAACCTGAAATAAATTTAAAAAATATTAAACACGTGAGAACGCACTACGAGTAATCTCTTATACAGGTATCAGAAACGAAAGAAATCGGCACAACGAGAAATAATAAAGAGAGGATATTAGTAAAAAAAAAAACCAGTAAATGAATTATTTTCGGTTAAACAAGTTAATCGCACCAATACTCTGGCACGTGTGTCGACCACATCTCGCCAACAACACAAGGAACGAAAGTTTGTAAACAAATGGCCGCTCTACTTTCACCTTGAGCGTGATCTTGTGAGTATGCAAGAAACATTGAAATCAAAGTACGTTAGCATCACGTCATTAATAATTGGCATAATAAGATACAAGTCTTTTCGAAACCCATTTGTAAGCGATAAATTAACAATTACGTTAAAACTTTGGAACTATTTCCTCTCTTTGTGCTGGCAACCTAACGGCATAACTGTATCCGCGCTCGCCGCTGTTTGTAATGTTATATGCATGTAGCTAACGGCTAGGGTGTTTTTTCAAAGGTTGATTTTCAAAAGTTTCTTCCAGTCGTGAACCGACTATAGACTGGGCAACAATAAATGGAAGTGCTGTATAGTTTGCCCCGAGCATTGACTTAATAAAATACTGCATTTTAAATCCAAGAACTAAGCTAAACAAATTTGGCACTTACATTTGCTTAAAACCGCATGAGATGTAACCACTGATAGACGCTAAAAAATTAGTGTGTTGGGTCAGTTACGTTTATTCCTACACTCATTCCTAATTTATACTTCAGAGAAACTACCATTAACAGCTGCCACCCTTGTAAGGATGCCGAGTAGCTTCCTCCCTAAATAAAATAGCAATTAGCTTTTGGGTAAGTTTATTGGTGATTACGTACTTTACGTTATGGAAATTTTCAAGGCAAATGTGTGTATTTGTGTGCGTGCGAATGTGGCAGTGTATATTTATATTCGTTTTGCTTACACGTGTGAGTTATTTATTTACATTTTTATTAATTTTTACACATTATTTTCCAAGTAATATAATATATAGAGTTTTTATGCCTGCTTTTGTTGTCCCTTTTATGCTGTGCCCATGAGTTGCTCAGTGCAAGAAAACGCACTCTTTCCTTAAATGTGTAATCGAAACGAATTCAAATGGATCCGTATAAGAGACCTGAATGGAGTCAGCAAATCCAAGTGCCATATTACAGTGCGCTAACTGCTACTACATCATGAATCGCAGGATACTTGAACTAGCTTGCTCACTGCGCCACGATGCAAGCAGCACGAGCTCCACACTGGCTCGAACATGGGGAATATACCTTCTAAATGTGGGCGATGGAAGTTAGGCAGACAGTAGTAAATAATTCCTTGAAATTAAGATGGGCTTGTGACAGAAAAATTGCATTTCAAAAAGGACTGAAAATTAATTGTGCTCGTCAGATAAACAATTAAGTGTGCATATCATTTCCTCTTGGGATTCTGGCATTAGCAGCATAACGCAATTATGGACGTCAACTTTCTTTAAATAACTGTATCTACTGCATCTTATATACCGTGGTAAATTACGATTTCCGCATATTATTTAAACAAAAACAATTCGATTTTTGATGTGAAAAATGATTTAAAAACAACAGGTGATGATTTTTTTAGCGTTTTTTAAAAGTAAAATTATTTTTAAAAGTAGGAAACCATGACCCACAACAACCGTTGCAGGTAAAATGATCCCTCGCCACTATTATTATTAGACTGTTGTTGCCATCTAGTGGCCGCTGCTAGATGTGAGTGTAGAAACATGTGACTAGTTAGTGTGTCGATGTTTCGTAGCAAAGAAATTTATATTGCTGATTTAAAAGAAAATACCATAAGTGCCTGATCTGATGTAAGTGGATAAAAAACGTGTCGTTAGAGCGTGTGTAGAAGAGAGCGGTAATTTAAATTCAGCATAAGTATACACAAAATTCATACATCATTTTGTGGTGGTCATGCAGTTTCCCAATCGGGCAGTCTTCTAAGGAAATTAAGTGATTGTGGTCATTAAACATAGGTCAAAATGATACAGCTGGGAAATCATTTTGACCACTTTTAATGTATGTATCAATGCGCGGCCAGTATCGCCCTGAACCCCCTCTTGTTTTTGGTTAGCTCAAATGCGCACAAAATCTCGAGATAGTCGCGATGTGTAAGATAAGTCGCAATGGGCATCCTTTATACACCCTTTATTTCTTTAATGCTCTTATGTGCACTGATATAAACACTGCCACCCCACCAGACAGTCAAACCTCTCAGCCATTTTGATCAGTAACACGTGGTTTAGTGAACTTATCCAATGGCGTATGCGTTGAATCACGTTTGCCAACCGGCTGTCGAAAGGGTTTGGCACCTATCGTCAGAAACGTTTATTCCTGTTCTTTGTTATAGTTGCGAGAATTTCTCAGTAAGTTTTCTGGCTAATCTCTAAAAGCACTTTTCAAAAAATGTAAAATTAGTCACCACTGAAAAAGAAATGTGGCAGCTGCAAAATATTTCTCACGAAATTCTCCCTCCCCAAATTATTTTGTGAACACAAAATAAATTATTTATTTTACTTTGATAAGAAACTTATTTTGTAGTGATCTTTGAACTGCCATTAACAATAAAAAGCCGTTATTTTCAAACCGTCTAAAAAGCTGTGGTCGCTACAATATAAAGCCCACCTTAGAACACACGTGCGAGCAAGTGGGGGCCAGGTTGCACTGCCAGACTAAACGTGACTTGATTTAAATTCTTGCACCCGCAAGTGCCGAAACAGAGATTTTTCGAGAGGATACTATCGTTGCCGCACCAGATCACTCCAGTGGCAATTTCTCACCTCAAGAGCCCGATGGACAAAATACAGGTAAAAAAGTTTTGTGGTGGAGTGGTAACTCACGATGGTTGTGTCTGTTTTGCACTCGAGCTGACTCCTCGGCTTTAAGATATGGCAGAAGGCTGAGGAGCATGTTTAGGAAAATGCAGGTAGGCTTATCGCAGTAGAGATCAGCTGCACCTCAAGTACTTCCAGACGAGCTAGCGACATGTGGTTTCCACCTGCGGCTTCCTGGTAGCAAATTTCCAGGAAGCTGCTGAAATATTACGGGTATTTTTTCAGTAGGAGAACGAGGGGTCGGGGGTGTTATTTATTAAAGTGTGCGCTCCACCAGTGGTGGATTTAGATGCCGTGAAAACGAGAGTTGCGTTAAAAAGAACTTTCTTCGCCAAATCACCTGACAAAAAAAAAAATCCAAAACTTTTTTAGTACGAAAATAGTTTGCTTAGGTGAAAACTTACGAAGTATAAAACTCAAGCGTCAACGTACCACATTTTAAATTGTGCTTAATTTTATCCGGTAAGATAATGACCACTGTTATGTCTAAACAATTGTTAAATCAGATTGAACGCTGATTTCTGAAATAGTTTTGCAGCGCTTCAGAGCAAAAATCACGATGGTTACTCGTAGGCGTCTTTATGTGGTATTCTGTAAGCCATATCTTTATTGATATCTTTGTGCAAAGATGCACGTTTGGCAACGCAGCGGTCTGTGTTCTGAAATCAACGATCTGCTTGTTGAGTTATATTTTTTTCCGTTATTACAGAATCCATTCTCACAAACTTTGTTTTTATAGTGAATTATAACTATAAGTGATATTTATTCCTATTAGTTTTCGAATAATACTTTTAAAATAAATATACTTCTTTCCATGGATACAAGATTTAAGGTGGCACTAGTTCATTTTGAGCACCACGAGATAGTAGCATTGACCCACGTGGCCGAATCCGCCACTTCGTAGTTACGTCAAAGCGAGAGTATCACTAGCGAATTAAAAAATACATTCCTTAAATGTATTCCAGACACCGTTTGTTTGTGCGTTAATATAACAGGATATAATATATTTCATATTTAGGCCATTTAAGAATATTTTCTTTCCTGTAAGATATATTTGCAGAATAAACCCCAAATACGTCGGCCATTTTCGTCCCGTTTTCGTTCATAGACACCTCGTTGACCTGTCTTAATATAATGACTGTCACAAGGCATTCAAAAAACCATGATGGAGAGATATTGAGTTACAGAATACCACTTTGCCTCGTAAATATAGTTAAGCGGTAAATGCTTTTATATTAAGAGGGTAAAAAGTTAGAGAATAGGGCCGCAGAGCATTGTTGATGACTTGACGTCTAGGCACGAAATGGGTCAGCAAAAACAAGTGTCTGGTCTCGTTCCTCTAGTGACCTCAGGATCAGCAAGCAGCGTGCGCGTCTATTGGGACTACTCGTTCACGCAACACAGTCGCACGTCCTTGAAGCACAACGTAGATGCATCAGGAAATCGACCTACTCGTGATTTTCTTTCCCATATGGTTTCAGTCTCCTTTAAAAGTAAGTCGGCTGACCTGTCGAGAGACACGTGTAGTCACAAAGCTTCAAGAATTGCCGACATCGCATAGCTATATCAATGCACTCGGGATTCCTCCACGTGGGTTCAACATTTCGAATATCGACGTCATCGCGTACTACAGTACGACAGTCATCAGATCATTTACACTATGTGACAATGTCTTTAGACTAAGGCGCACCAAATACGGCCTTCAACGCTTTTCTTTACTGTTTATATAAATAAAATAAATAAGGGTCCCAACAGTACAAAGAACATCTTCGTTCTACATAGTAAGTCCACTAGTAAATCTGGTGCAGCCACTACTGTCAACAAATTTACGCGACAGTTCAGTTGACTGTGTGGTTATTTAATTTCACACTCACTCGACAGAAGTCACACCACCAAGGTCATCGACCGTGTCACGCGATGCCGGTGTAGACCCGGTTTAATATATGATCTTCACATGGCTGCAGGCGGCATGACGAAACGACGTGAGAAAACGCTACGGCCTCCATTGCGTTTCAAATGGCCTGCTCTATCTAAATGAACGCCTAGGTAATCCCATATCACTCAACAGAAGTTAACCAGCATACTGCCATACTACACCTAGGCGCTAATAAATCTCGCGGATGACTAGACGTGCATCCCACACCGACTCCGGCAACACTTTATTTACACTACAGAATACATAACCAGCGACAGCTAGTCTAAATGAGGAAAAACTGACTGTGCAGTGAAGACTGCTCTACTAGATTCCATGAAGTATTGCTGGTTACAGACGATCACGGTGGCCGTGTTATGTTGCGAGGAGGCCGCGCCTATAGTAGATCGCCCCCAGCTCCAGCGATGTCTCGATTTACGAGCATCAATTCCATACCAAGTAGTTAGAAAATTTACTAACTTTCATCTGTGTATTGGCGTAATACGAAAACACGAGTGGTAATTTATCACTCACGCATCTTTGGTATCTCCCCTCTACTCGTTTATGAAGTAAAATGGGCTGGGAAATGCTAACATTGCTAAGCAATTTTATACTGCAGATTTATGTACAGTGGATTTCCCATTCTCTGTATACGTCAGATTCTTCCATTACACTTAATTCTGTAAATTAATTATAATCGAATAAATAATGAGTGTAGTGCACTGGGAAAACCAGTTACTGGCGTAGATGAATTTATAATTCACTATGTGGCCCCGTTGTTTTAAGTGTTTATATGCATAATTGTGGACTTAAAAAATGAACATCTTTGACTGGTGATCATTTCAATTACTATAATTCAGTGATTTACGCAAATGTTCGGATGAATCGACTGTTTGAGAGTCTGATACCTAATTTTTTACGCTTATCCAGTAACCAGCAGTGAAATTTTAGTAACTCGTATGTCTGTGATTTATAACAAAAATTCAACACAGGTGTTCAATTAGAACTTTTAATGATGATAAACTGAGCACTTACAACGTCCACGTTATGGCCTTATTCAGCCTGAGGCTATCAATGCCATTAGCGGTCATCGTTGGTAAGCGATGTCCGAACCTCAAGAATCAGTATTTTCATGTTACCTGTGACAATTGTTCATATTCATTAAGTTTGGGTTTGCAGAGTGACGTCCTCCTAGCCGTGGTGTCCACAGGTTACCTTTGACTCTTTCCTCTCTGGTTTGTTCAAGAACATCTTATTGTAACTACCTTTATTTAAGTAGGTTTTATTTCCGCTGAAGCGGAGTAAGTGTCCGAGGCTCGCACGCACTGAACCCACGTGGCAAGACTGAAGATTAATGTTTCTCTGGCCATTTTTGCAAGTGAAGAATGAAGCTGAGAACCCGTTTTTAACGCGTCCGCGAGTGGTATAGATTTTAAATAGTAACTGCGGCCAGCAGATATATATTTGGCACTATGCCGCCGAGATTTATATCTCACGCACGTAAATTTTAGCTGGGCTGCAAGTTCAGCCTTTTAGTGCAGCAAGAGTGAAAATACCTTATTCTGTATTCGGAACCTCAATGGTGGCATACTATATGTCATTAAATTCATATTTACCATTAGTCCTGAGGGCATAAGCTTGTTCTCTCTACGGAGCTAGAACCACAGTAACCACAGCTAGAGCACACCATTCTTTAGATTTTATTCTCTCTTTAAATAAAAATAATGTCAGTAGCAATCCACAAATGTATCATAATTTTGGAAAATGTGAATTCGAAAATGTAGCTATAAAAATATAAAAACTTTAACAAGTGTTTTAAATATTTAAAACACCTTCAAACCATTACAATCTGGCTACAAATTAACGAAAACCATTCCTTTGTTGTCACAGAAAAGTTTCTTAGGCCGGTATTCCAGATCGTTTTTATAAGGTTTTTGGTACAGCTCAAGCCATATACAGGCCTTATCAGTATTCCAGAACGTTATAATGCCAGCTAAGACCTTAGTTAAACCACGGCCGAAGCCTTGTTCTTAGGCCTCCGATTTAGGTGATTTATTTTTGTCGCAAACGAAACCTACGCATGCGCATAACGCATACATATCATTTTGCCGGAGCCGGTAGCGTGACGAACATCCATAAACAATATGACACGTCCTGACCGTTAAACGTCGCGATGCAATTATTTATCTAAAAAAAAGAGGAAACCAGCATAATGTAGTTGTTTTGCAAAGAAGAGTTAGAGCCGGCAAGAATATCATTATAAACAACGCAAAACACGTAATAGGTGAACGAGATCAAATTTATTCAGCACTCCCACGTGTGTGTCGTGTTGTGACTGTAGTAATATTTTAAAGGTCACGTATATAAGTGTATATCACAACTTTGTAACGTTTCCCTGCAGGTTTGAAACACAATTAATTAATTTTCTTCGACGTATCTGTAATTTGAACATTTGCCATGGCTCAATAATTGACAAAAATGCTGAATTCCAGCCAGTAAAACTTATGAAATAATACTACAATAAAACTAACGTATGCAGTATAAATTGTTTGAAATGCGTATTTCTGGGAATATTTAATACTGCACATATTTCAGAAAAGAAATTTTCGTGAAATACAGGGACGGGTAGCAAGTGTTTATTACCAGGTGCTAAAATAAGGTTATGTATTCAGTTCCCATGATACATGCAGCACAAATGAAATACTGCATTATTGTTCAGTATTTTCATATTGGGGTTACGAACTTGATCGAAGAGCTATTTTATCCCTTGTCTCCTGCTTCAAAAATACAATTGAATACTATACAGCTCTAATTTGCAGGACCGCAAAATATCGTAGGTTTATTTATTAGTATGGACATATAAATATAATTTTGCAATTATGCTGTTAAAAGGCGTGCGCACCATTTAACATTTGCGTATATAATTTCCACATTACAAACACGAAACATACCTATGATTCATAAGTTATCACGCAAAAAAGAACGAAATAAATTTATCACGTCAGACAATAATAATTATTATTAGTTTTTATTACTCTATGCACAGTTATTTCAAGTCTGTAATAACTGCCAGCGCTACAGGTAACGTAGTAAATAAGCCGTGCAGGTATTTATATTTGCAAAAGCATAAACCCTTCTGTGTCGTTTTCATTTGCTTATAGCCTCGCACGAGGCGGCGAATAACCAACCACGGCACATGCGATACCATCTCAGGACATAGATAAAACACGTTCAGAAATACGTTCTGCGAGTTAAGGATTAGCCATGGCTTTTCAATAACCCGAGATGGTAGCTCATATATAATGCCAATATGAACGTTCTGGAATACCGGCCTTAGTTTTCAGTGAATGAAATGGTGACCTGTTGATTTATAGTGAATTCGCATATTTAATGGTGACCTGTTGATTTATAGTGAATTATGAATTCTACTGCGTCAGCAACTGGTCCCGGGAGTGCGCCAATAATTTTTTTTAGCCAATTAAAGGTCATTTACATAATTGACCAGACTGCAATTAGTGATTCAACTTAAGTGTACACATACATATTGAAACAAAATATACTCAAATACAGTAGAATGTAATGAAAGAATTTAACGTATACAAAGAATGGGAAATTCATTATACATAAGTCTGCAGTTCAAAATGGCTGAGTACTGTCAGTATTTCACTGCCCATTTAACTTCCTCACAAACGAGTGGAGTGGAGATACTAAAGATGCGTGGGGGAAAAATTACCACTCGTGCTTTCTTATCACGCCAATACACAGATGTAGTAAATTTGCCAACAATCCATTACAGTGCAGGAACCGCCCCTTAAATGGAGCCTTGTCAAAACGGGAGTGAGGAGACACGGTAGAGTGAGCCTGGCCCGGACAATGCCGCCTGGTATTAAAGAAGGCGAATTGCCACTGATTACCGCTCTTGTATAGCACCATCCAGGGATAGGAAAACAAATGTTTATTCTTATGGTAATCACCTCAGGTACAATTACGACTACGGAATTGGAATGTTATTTTCGGCCGAGAAAATCTTTTGAACCCTTGGGATTTGGTTCATGATATCTATTTAGAAAATAAAACTGTGGTGTACGTTGATAGCGACAGCAGCTTACAGGCTGTGAAGTCCTGGATTAGAGTCCCACAAGTAAGGCATTGGTGTATTGCGTCATTTTTAATTGCAAGCTTAGCGTGTAAGTAGCCTCCCTACTAACCTGCATTTTAAAAGCGAAGACGCTAATTTGCAACAATAAAATAAATAAACAAACAAATAAAGTTGTAGTTACGTATTCGGTGACATTATAAAGTGAAAATTGCTAGAAAAGCCTATGCTCACAGCATTATATTTCAATCATACTTTATGAAATGATTGAGAAGTTTATCCTATTTCGCAGCCATCTTGTGCTGCTATTGCCAGGTTTTTTCGAGAAAGCATAAACCCGCAAGTTTTTTTTTACCCAGTGTAAAACTTAAATATTATAACAAACAAAAATTTGTATAGTATAAAATTAAAGCATTTAAGAGTGTGAGGGACGAGAAGTTATTCAGTCTTATGTCTTTATGTTCATTCTCACTACAGTAATATTGCATATCGTCTCCCAACGAATCTGCCATGACTCTAAAAGTTTCTAGCTTTCTCAGTGATCGTACTTGAATAAGCGCGTGAAAATTATTTTAGCCAAGATGCATTTTATGGCTATCTTCTCACGATCTCGTTAAGAGCCGCGTAAACATCTTCAACTCTTTATGATTATTGAATCTGACATATCATTCAGAAGGTGCTTTGTTACTTAAAACGACTATTGTGACGCGTTGTTTGAAGAAACTACTGAAAATATATTTTCCCGGTGGCAAAAAGTGCTGGGCTTATCGTCTGCAGCGTTTTCAGAATACTGCTCATGCAACTATTACCAGAGAGGCGTGTGTTCGGTAGCCATCGTTTGTACAACAAAGCGCAGGTGAAAAATATTAAGGAGGTTGACCGAAGTGCTTGGTCAGTTTGTTTTTGATAGCATTTCACGGTTGGCTCTGCACGTTAAAGAGGATTCATCAAACGTGGAAAATGTCTGCTTCAGCTCGGCAGCGGATTGTGAATAGTTTGACTTCTCTTTGCACATGCCGTGTCCAATAACTCGCACAACAGTAGCTAGCGGTCTGTCTCTCGTCTATTTCCACGTCTTCTATGCTTCGTATCACATTTCTCGGCCATCGGATACTCATTACCTCATTAGTCCTACCGTCTTCCGCAAAATATTTAGCGACAGTACGCGTTAATAAACTTCAAAATTACAGAAAAAAAAAATCGAAATTAATATTAAGGGGCTCGGCTACCAGGAGCTTTTCTCAGCTTTCGAGTCCGATAAGCGTGGGAGGTATAAAGGTTACAATGCTAGGCGCATCAAGTGTGACATCACCACTAAGCGCGAGGTTATGAATTAGCGTGCAGTGTTCTCGCCGTGCAGCGTGTACCAATGGGACATTTAGCGGTAACCCTATAATTTTATTGGCAGAAAGTTTGTAGCAAGGTTCAATGCCTGGCCCTTGAGTATTTTTGTGTATATATGACGTGTGTATTTTGAGATACAGCGCTTGGAAAACTCGTGTATATCTATGCTGGAGTGCTCTGAAATTGTGTTTTTAATGTGCGTGACATCTTGAAAGCACTCAACATACCTCGTCTGGTGCTTGTGTTTTTTTCTTAGATCGGCATATTGGAAGCACATTTTCTAGTTTACATGTCAAAGTCAACATTTTACTGTGTTTGTAATGTACAAATAAAAGAGACCACGCTATTTGCAAAAAAACTAACAATAGCAACTGCAATCTTGTCTTAATTCATTTTAAGATATTATTTCCAAAAGTTACTTTACAAATGTTCATGGGCAGCCACTAATTAATAAAAAACAAGTCAGAATTTACTTATTTTTAACGATTTTTTGAAACTGCACAAACATTTACTTGTACGATTTTATAGACGTCTTGAATTATCTCTTGGCATCTTCTCTCTGTACGTAAGTTAGTTTTCATTATCTGTACCTTCCTGACACAGTCAAATTGTGATTACGACATGATATGCGAAATCGCGAAATCTACGTGCTCAATTATTTTACGAGGAAAACGTTATCACCGATAATGTCTAAAAGTTGAACTGTGTGTGGCACTAATACAAAACAACCAATTTTTTTCGTGGCCAACGCCCTTAAACAAGATATTTAAAGTCAATGCATGAGTCTAGTTTATAATTGTTTGATATATGAAAAAAAAAAAATCGAATACAGCCGTTATTTGATAAATTTTTTTCTGTTTTAATTTTACGATATGTTTATGGATAAAATATATCGTGCGAGTTAAAACAACGTAAACTTTTAGTCAAAATTTTGACAGAAATCTTTTATTTTTACATGTGCAAGAAGGATATGTAATAAGAAGCAGAAAGAAGAAAATTAGCAGGTTGTTCCGTGAATATAGTTGTGGGAATAAAGACTTAATTCAATCTCTCAACCACTTTGCCAGCTATCAACTGCTCAGAAATAATTTGCCATAAATATTAAGTATGAGGAACACATAAAAATTAAGAACACATTTAAAATGGGGTATAGAATAAAGACACACTTCAAAAAGATACTACTCAAATTTGCCGAAAATACCCTCCAACAAAAGAAACAAAAATAATTAATCAAAACAATAATACACCTCCTTCAGCGCTCAGAGTTAGCGACAAATTTACTGCAAAAAGTAAATTTTTTTTGGAAAGGTAAAAATAATCATGGTATAGGCTGAAATGATTGTCCTAGAATAATCCCGTCATGTTACTGAATATAAAAGCGTGATCCGTTGATACGGATTTCATTACTTTATATTATCTTTTCCCACATTTCTATACAAAATGATAACAGGGTACAACACTAATTATGTATGTTTTAAAAGGAAATTTATAAACAATAAAAATGATTTTCTTAAAAATAGATTCCATCTTCAGCCACTAAATATCAAGAACATTTTAAGAACTTGAAGTATTAAGCAAATGAAACACGGTTTCTAATCCCGATACCGGAAGGTAACGGTTTTTGATTTCTTGTCTTAAGTAAATTTTGTTGTCATGAAAACCGGAGCATAATAAAATATGTAATTGTGGTGGATAAATGCTTACATCATGGTCTTAATTGTAAGTTCCCTTATTTTATTCTCTCGCAATATGAACAGTTTTATTGTAATCGGATAGGCTATTAACATTTCTTGGAGGCTTTATCGTTTAGTTTGGAATATATTTTCCAGAAGGATCACAAAGATAGTTTTTTTTTTCACTTGATTGCGTGTAATCAAATTCCTCAATTCAATGTCTGTCCTGTGATATAACCAGAGCGACAGTTAGGACAAGCCCACGCACTACACAAGTGATTTTACAACACTTTTAATAATCTATATTAACTCCTGGCTCTTTCATTTTTATTTATATGATGGAATTCTCCAAGAAAGTAATTTGGGCTGATATAAATATTATTTTTACCTTTTCAGTGCATTTAAATAAAAGCTTAGTTTTTTTTTCCTATATATTATTTTATGTTTTATAGTCTTTGAGATTGAATAGTGGACAGACAGTATTTCCTTTCTTACTCACACCCCAGTCCCGTATGACAAGTTGCCAACGAACACTGATTTCATGCTTTTAAGTCTTTGAGACTAAACAATGGACAGACATAATTTCCTTTCTCAGTTGTTTTTTGGCGAGCCCCCAAACCCACTAAGCCAGCGTGAGCCCCTTCACAGTTCTGTGAGCACTCCGGCATGCATGTCAGGGCATGCCTTGTATGCCTTGGGTCGGGATTGTTTATAAGGGTCACCTCCATCGCGGTTACTGAGGGTTGTCTGTTGCCGTGGCTGCAGTTTTGGCCTTCGGATAACTCCGCCGGCTGTAGCAGCTCGCGCCGCGGAAGAGAGGCTCCCCGGGTCCCAACAGCTGGGGAAACCAACTATTATAGTCCATTCATGGTTAATTCTAACTTTTCTGAAGCCCTGCTAAAGTTCTACTTCCATGATACTCCTCCACGTCACCAAAGCTTGACATATTACACCAGAGGGCCAACGCACCGCATTTGTGCGCGCTGAGTTAAATAATATTTTGCATAAGAACTAAGTATTTCTTACTAGGCATTACCAACACACCTATTTTCTCTCTGTCTTTATTCATATATAATTTATAAATGAAATATTGTCATTTATAGATAAAATATAAGTAAAAGTAAAATTTAACCCAAAAAAAGGCACGTTAATGTTAACACTAGTATAAAACGCTTGTGATTAACATATTTTTGAAGCAACCAAACACGTCATTCATGGGGTGTTATTTCAAAGGTTTGATTCATAAAGTGTGAGGAAATCGCGAATAGACTATACGTGGCGGACTGGCTCGTGCCTACGCACATTGGGGTTCCATAACCCGGCGCTATACCCGCGATTGTCTCTGTATCTTAGTTTTACCTGCCACAACTGTCATGTGTTGCTAAGTCGTTACACGACGTGCGTCTGCACAAGTGCTCTGGAATATAGTGAGGAAGCAAGAAAGAGACACATTAAAGTATTCAATTTTCACAGGAACTATGATTCTATGTACAGTTTCATGTCGATTGGATATGTGGAAACGGGTCAAAATTAGCTTTCAAAATTTTACCCTTAGCGAGAGAGTGAGAGTGAGAGAGAACAAAAAAAAGAGAGAGAGAGACCCAGTAAGGAGGATAGGGTGGGGAAGCGAAAGAACGACGGCCAGTGTACTGAAAGTTACTTGGCTGGCCACAATATTGCGCCACAGCAAACGGAAGCTATTGTAGTGCAACCTTACGTCAAAACCAGGAAACTCGCTCCAAAAACGGGAAAAGAGAAAAAAAATTCCTTAAGGCTCGGCTTCACCCATTTTACGTCATATTTTCGAATTCATAGTAGATGCTGACAATGTACGATTGTAGAAAATTTACATTTTAGAGTTTTTAAAAATTTGTGTGCGTAATTTTAATTATGTGTTATCTGATAAATGTAAAAATCCAGGAACATATTTGTGTTTTATCGAAACGTTCCTGAATTTTTGCAAGCAGGAAATAACACACAGTTGAAAATTAGTACGATATTATTAAACAACTAGTAAAATGTAAATTATCTACAACAAACATTGCCAATAATACCTCTGAAATTGAAATTATGACACGAAAACGAAGAGTTACTGTAAAAGGGGCGAAGCCAAGTCTTTAAATATTCCACCTCCCTGCAGCTGTTATTCACGTTTTACGCTTCAAAACGCGCGAGTCCTAAGGCAGACTGTTGGTCACCCACCACTTACCTCATCGCCCCTACGTCCCAGACGTGCAGTCTTTCCGTCAACGACTCGCCTGATGGTGACTTTGAGAGGTGACCCTATATTTTTGGGGTACGCTTATAAACATAAAAGTATGACGCGTAAAGTTTCTGCACAGATAATTTAGCGGCAAAAATGATTCTGAAAACACCCATTTTAGCTATATTCAGGCCCAGAAAAATTAATCCTTGGAGCTGAAATTAATTAATTAATTTATTTATCAATCCAACTTTCGATCCCCTAATAAGCACATAGCTTGGGTGATATAGGTTTTGTCATACACAAATACAGTGCTCACTCTAGTGTAACTTTAAAATTTAGAATTAACAGGTCGGTGAAACAAAACAAAAATAGCATCATACAATACATTGTTCAATATACCATCAGGTAATACAAAAAAAAACATTTTACAACCAAACCTTAAATTAAAATAAAAACAATAGGCACCCGGTAAATATATTTAGTAATTTTACAAGTTAGGTATTGCAGTGGCCAATTAAATTTTTTTTTGTAGTATGTGTTTATAATTCTTTTTTGAATTCCAACAATTTTTTTACTTGGGTGATATGTTTAGGCAGCTTGTTATAGAGAGTTAAACCCCAATGCTGAATCCCCTTAGCGAATGCAGCTACATTGTGACACTTCGGCTTTAATTTATGATGCTTTCTTATAGTATAATAGATTTTACTGTTAATTTATATGAAGTTATCAATGTTATATTTAAAAAATAGTAGAAGATATATATACTCAGAACTAAAGGGGAAAATATTTAAGTCAATAAATAAAGGTTTACATGCAGTATTTGGTTTTCTTTACACAATATACGAATTGCTATCATATGCATCCTAAAAATATTTATGCTGTGACTACTGTTACGTCATATTTCAATTCCATATATCATATAAGATTGAAAAAGTGCAAATTATGTGGTCAGTAGAGAATGTGTGTTCATAGTGCTACTAAGAATTCGAAGTGTATAGCAGGATTTACTCAATTTACTTGTCATCTGATCTATGTGATCTTTAGATAAAATCAATTTGACTGAATCTGGTTTATATTTTGTTCTTGAAACTGAGTTGGAATCGGTCTTTGTATTTTTTGGTTACTAAAATGAATGAACTGATATTTATTCATTCATGTTAATTAACTGATGTTCAGTTTTCTCTTAAAGTTCAGAGTTAGGTTCTATAGATTCAATTGAGTTATTATCATGAAATGAGTAGGCCTACTTGAAACTTGTCTTCGGGCATAACATTTTTTTTCAAATGGTTTTCGCGTTCAGGCACCACCACAGAATAATCAAACGTTATGTTACTCACGCGTGCTCTACCGAACCTCTGCGTCGCACTTCGTACGCCAGTCAAGCGGAGTCCTTGAGGCTTGGCTTCACCAATTATGCAGACATTCTTCGTTTTCGTGTCATAATTTCAGTTTCATAAGTATTATTCAAAATGTTTAGTTTACGGAAAATTTACAATTTGCTAGTTGTTTGATACTTCTATATCGAATTTTCACTTTGTGTTATTTCCTGCTTGCTAAAAGGCACGAACTTATTGATAAAATATAAATATTTTCTTGACTTTTTACAACAAGCAGGTAACACACGATTAAAATCACGCACAAAAATATTAAACAACTCGTAAAATGTAAATTTTTCTAAAACTGTACATTGCCAGTAATTACTATGAATTCAAAATTATGACTCGAAAACGAAGAATTTCTGCAAAAGAGTGTAAAGCCAAGCCTTAAATGTGACGTACGGCACTCCCACACTCGACAGCATTCGGTTCCGTCGCTTCCAGAGCTCGAGGCGAAATGGGCCTAGCGCTGAAATGCGCATGGTGGCATGAGCGTCGTTTAGTGGAAATAAAGCTGCTCGCGGCGCATGCGCAACGAACGACTGCGTAGGACAATGCGTGGTCTCATGTGGGAATTTCGGTGGGACACGCGCCCGCCTGAATACGGAGGACGCCCGCGCCGGCCGTCGAATGTCAATCACGTTGCGTCGCGGACACCGGCGCAGAGCGTCCGAGCTTCCAAGAAGGACGAGGCCTTCCTGACGCGGCAGTGCTTCCTGTCCCGGGGGAGGTCCTTGCGCAGGACGAGTCATAAGTCTGCGCAGACAAGGGTGCAGTGCAGAAGACTCGGAACGTCTCGTGTAACTACACTGTAAGCCTGAAACGGATCCAAGTTGGTAGGTGACTACCAGTGTAAATGGCTCCGGTTTAAGTCAGTTAAAGCTCATCAATCATTAAAGTGGCAGAATTTACTCTATTTACAAGTTCGCTTCGTGACATTGTAAAATGGCGAACATCTGGAAACAGCGATAAATACGCAAATTGAAACCTCTGTCGTGAAATTATGAAGCGCAGGAGTTGTTCCACCCTACACGATTTAGGCGGAAGCTCTACCCCAATCACGTATTGTAAATTCAATATAATTCATTTATATCGAAAAACAATTTTTCATGTTGTCAATAGTATACAGCATTTCGCGGCCTCTATCTGAAGTTTGAACGATAGAAAAAAATCGGAGCGTGCCTGTGTAGCAGACACAGCCGAGGGTCTTACGTGAACACGTCTGCGTTAGCGGGCGATGCTTTCTTTGGGATATGGGTCTGAAATTAAAATAACGAAATTGATACTTGACTTTTATGGCTGAAATCGACAATATAGGCGATAACTTTCGTTTGGTACCAAAGACAGCACACTAGTACATCGGAGCTGCAAGATACATACCTGCAGTATATAGCCATGACATTTTTGGTACGTCAGTAATTTCCACCAATCGCCACGGACCCCCACCCGCGCCTCTCGCATGCACAGCGCCAACTATAGGCCATGCTTGCATCTTAGTCTTACACCTGATCGAACGAGACCACATTTATTCCAATAGTGCTATTAGTCACGAAGTTACAGTGTCGGAATGGGTTACCCCGCAAAAGTTACATCCCCGTCTCCGTCCTGTTACCCGACGTGCTAGTCTGATTTTTAATACGCATTCACGTCAGAACACGCGGGACTTCTCATACATCTGCTTCACTAGTAACTAAACCGTATACCCGAAACAGTCAAAATGGTGGCAGATCAGAAAAATTAATTTACAACTATACCATTAGCCACAAGTTAAGTTCAAATACAAATACGAAGTTGGAATTGAGTATTAACACCCTACGGAAATTTTATATCTTACACGTTTTGGACGGATGTTGAATCTCAATTACGAATTGTAACTTAAACTTATTTATTTAATATCGGCAACTAATACTTTTCGTGAAATTAATTTTGGGCAAAATTTCGAGGCCTCCATCTGGAGGACGAGTCGACGAAAGAAAGAAAAGCAATTCTTACGTCGTGTCTCCATAGGTGGATATGAATACCACACCAAGACATTGGTTTCCATTTATAACAACTTCTTAACATACTTTAAAGAACTAGTATTTCACTACTATACCACTCACTTGGGATTGGAGTGTTAAAACTTTTAAAATCAACAAAGAGGATTATGATCGCCAGGGTGTCACTTGGTTAATTTATAAACAGCAAATAGGGAACCATGTGGTTAGGAGCCGCCTTTAATCAAGATGTTACATCGTCTTGAGCCTTTTTGACCATATTTATGTTATACGCAAATCACCACTTTTTTAAATCATCCCTATGAAAATTTCCTGTCCATGATTGCATTTATCTTAAAGTAAACCGTTACGAGCATATATATGAAAATCTTATTAGAAAACCATGAAAGCAGCTCCATCTCATAACATCTGCTAAAGAGAAAATGTTTGAATCATCGTAAAAAGATACAGATTTATTTTTAAGAGTGAAGACTGATGAAATAGTAACTTACCTACGTTTATAACAATATTTATTTATATAAATCAGTGAAATATTAAGTTATTCTGCCTGCAACAAACTTTATGATATTAATAGCGAGCTTCCTTTGGAAATACATCCAACATAATACACTCGTATACACTCACATACATATACATACACATATACAAAATACTTTGAACAAGTGAAAAAGGGAGAAACTCGTAAATCCCCCCTCCCACTTTCATTCCTGCACCAGTATGGTAAAGGTTGAGACAAAGACAGATAATGATGATGCAATATCTATTTTTAGAATTTTACAGCGACTGCTATCGAGGCTCGTACAGGTAACTTTTGATGTTATAATAATTTGTGATTTAAGTATTATATTTGCTATTTACATATTTTGCCATTAATTTGTAACATAATGGCTTTTGAATTTTGTAAATCGGTCCATTATTTCAATAGTTATACATTCGTTAAGTTTCGAGGTAGGTGACATAACTTAAAAGTGTAATAGACGCCGCGGTGCGGCGTCCTAATATTACAGACGCCACCCGCGAACATATGGGGCGCCCAACCAGATGTTACATTTTTCAATGTTATGGACTTAGAAGGTTTTCTCTACTAACCTTTCTGTAGACTTTTGCCTTATTAAATGTATATCATATTTGGTTTGTTTCGGCGATATCGCGAAGAACAGTCTTCTGGAAAAATTTATCCGGGAACCTTTGCAGCGAAATTATAAACACTTCGTTCACTTAATAAAGAATTTTTCGCGAATTACACAAAATTTATTGCCAGTGTACGGACATTCTATAAGTTTACTTATTATTACGTGCTGTGTTTTTGCAAAATGTACGCGAAAAATTGAGTTAGGGCTGAATTTAAATACGAATTGAAAGAGTACTAGTTGAAGACCACATCTGTGGCTTAGAATACGTATGGATTAAGTACACAATTTTAGGTAAATCATTTTAGATCAGAATTATGGGGTGCTAATTTTCGCCACGTAAAAACGCGTTATGCTTTGAAGTCTTCTTGCAGCTTACAGAGCATCCTCCCAGCAGAAAACACGACTACTGAAATCTTCTGTTCCGCACAGGAACCATATTAATTCTTCCTCGCTGAACTGTCTGCCACGTAAGAGCCAAAAGCGACTTGTTGGTGCGTGTGTACACATCCCTTGCCAATATCTGTGTTTCAACGTTATCGGAGCCAATACCGACATCGAGTTTTGTCTGTGAGTTCACGCTCGCCTGGGGTCTTAAGGTGCTACGCTCATATGACGAGGAGGCCATCCCGGGAATGGTTTGCGAAGGTCACACAGTTTATGAGCACCAAGTTGGTAGCAAAGAGTCAGTATCCATTAATACCGGGGAGTTTCGTTATTGTTGGTAGTTATGATAATCGACCCGTCCGAAAGTGGAGGAAATTTTTCGTTGTCCTTCACCACATCTCATTTATATATTACGAAATGCGAAAGCAAACAGTTGCTACGTAATCCGTGACATGAAAACGGATTTGGCCATAGTAGAAAGCCGCTTGATATTAATATGTTGCTGTATGTTCCATCAGACTCCGTTTGAAATGGATGTAGAGGATTATATTGGAGTACAGGTAAAAACGTTATGGGATGATGTTATGGAAAATGGATTAAAACATAATGCTAATCGTCTCACAGAGATTGTAGCAGGAGTTCAAGATAATACTGTATAAAACACTCAGTTTATTTGGAATACCTTGAGCCCCCTTTCCCCAAATTCATTGACAGGTCGACGCGGTGAGTGGTGACAGCTCCGGTAGTGTCCTGGATAGACAGTAGGGCGAGACAGCATACATGTGATGTGCTGTGTGGGACAGTGAAATAAAGAACGAATAAGAACAAGAGAAGATGAAAGACTTAAGTTGTGCGGAAATTGTTTAAACGAAAACTAAGTTACACCTCTTCCATGTGTCTTTTTTAAACGAAAACACTCAACTGTGAAGTTGCCAAATACAAACCAAGAAATCGAGTTTTAACTTAGCGGCACATTTTAAATTTAATTAAAACTGTATCAGTGTTACATGAAACAGCAGAAGCAACATACTGGCGAATGTTAAACTGATACTAAATGTATCTGATAGTTCGGCAGTGTACTCGTTTTAAGCGCCTGTTATGAGTGGGCGTCAGATACAAATACAAATTTACTAGTTTCAATCCAAAATATTTACACTGAGTTCAGTGAAATTTGACTGATTAGTGAAAAATATTCCGTTCCGCTAGAATTATAACAATTTGTCTGTTACCTGTTGTATAGTGATTCAGTATCTCTGACTAGCCAGCGATTCCTAATGAGTCAGTAGTCAGGTGCCAAAAAGAGATCACTTTCCAGTCAATAAAACTTAATGAAATCACCAATTCGAATATGAAATGTATATTCATAATCGGTTTCGTGCGGCAGCTATTAGCATACTGATCAACAGAAAAAAAGAGCTCACAGATGAACTCCAAACTGGACTCGTTTAGGGGTACACCACATTCTATATTAGTTTGTACATTGTCACATCTGTAGCACTAACGGTAACTGAAACAGTGCAAGGCTATGCATATTAAATTGATTTTAGTGGGAATGGGAGTATAAAATATTTACTAAAGCAAGAAACTTAATTAATAATTGACTAAACTCAGTATTTGCTGAATGCTGTAAATAGAAAAGAGTTCTTAAGATGCCGTAGTACATTCTTCAATCTAGGTAACATTTCACGAAGATTGTCACCAAATCGGTTGAAGTCTTGGAAAATGTAACGATATGCTACTCCAAAGAAAATATAATGCACTTAAATGAATCTTTTTCTTAGATTGACTACTTTTGGTTATTATTTTCCGGCGCATAAATCTACAATTTTATAGTTTTAAATAACAGCACAGAATTTTAATATACTCAATACGGTGTTATTTGTATTTATTGGAAAAAGTGTATTGCGGACTGTTCTTCTACGGTTTCTACATATACACTCTTTGGAATATTGTACAATGCAAAACTCGTGTTTAGCATTGGGTTATGTATGAAATACTCTTAAAACACCAGTAGGAGAGTTTTTGTAGTGAGCAGAGCAGGCAAAACCTTGTCTGTTTCACACATTAATGAAATACGTTATCATCGTTATGGCCACCACGCACAAGTACACTACAGATGCGAAGAGAAATGCCGTATTATTTAATGAAACAATTTGATTTGTGTGGCATAATAACAATACAAATTTTTGGGCCATACTTATATGTTGGAATTAATTTCAAACGTAAATATTTAGCAAATAAAATTAAAATAATAAAATTATTATTTGAAAGAAAATTTTAACTTATTGAAAATACTCATTTAATACAATATAGACTTAAATCCCATGGACTACAGAAAAACGCTTTTAGCTCCGTCTTATGCACACAGGCATTAAACATTGTATAAAGTTTTCCCATCAAATTTATACAAATTTATTCTAATAAGATGCAAGTTTGTTGCTGCAGCACCGGTTTTTATGTTGAAAATAACAAATTAGCGAGGCAGATTAATTTAATAAAAAATTAATGTGCTAACGAGTGGAATAAATATTACTTGTTTCAAATTTGTAATTCTGACGCGAAGCGAAGACACGCGTGTGGCGATGTACAGACGCAGTCATGGCAACTTGCCAATATCGCAATCCTGAAAGCTTGAATTGATTTTTACGTCACCAATAGCTTGACCGATGTGCTTGACCTATTCAGTGGTGGGACACCCTAATTCAGGCAGATATGAATATTACAGAATTCAGCATGGTACGAATATGCAGTAATATTGTTGAAGCGACTGCAATTGAACCATAGAGAGAAGGCATTAAAAGCTGTCCAAAGTTTCTCCTGGTGTTAAGAGAAGGCTACGATCCCCCGAAAATCAAAATTATTTACCTTGTTTTGGATGAAATTCTCCCCTGATGTTTATAACTCCACGAAGATGCCTGCCATGGACAACACAAAATGCACTTTGTAGGGTAGGAAATACTTGTGCGCTGGTGTTTCAGGACGAAGAGTACCTTTCAAAATATAAATAAAAGAAGTGAATAACTACGAAGCGAACATCAGCAGACCTGAGGAGATCTGGCACAAAAAACAAAACAGTAGAACGAACGCACTGACTGCTTTTGTAGAGGTTGATATTGTTTCTTGCAGTTTCTGTATACAACCTCAAGCACATGTGAATATACACTGAAGAGCCAAAAAAAAACTGGTACACCTGCCTAATATCGTGTAGGGCCCCCGCCAGCATGCAGAAGTACCGCAGGACGACGTGGCATGGACTCGACTAATGTCTGAAGGTATGCAGGAGGCTTTTCACACCATGAATCCTGCAGGGTAGTCCACAAATCCATAGGAGTGCGAGGCGGTGGAGATCTCTTCTGAACAGCACGTTGCAAGGCATCCCATATATGCTCAATAATGTTCATGTCTGGTGATTTAGGTGGCCAATGGAAGTGTATAAAGTCAGAAGAGTGTTCCTGGAGCCGCTCGGTAGTAAGTCTCGACGTGTGGGTATCGCATTGTCCTGCTGGAATTGTCTACGTCCGTCGGAATACACAATGGACATGAATGGGTGGAGGTGATCGGACAGGATGCTTACGTATCTGTCATCTATCAGAGTCGTATCTAGACGTATCAGGAGTCCTGTTTCACGCCAACTGCACACGCCCCATACCACGACAGAGCCTCCACCAACTTTAAAAGTCCCCTGTTGACATGTAGGGTCCATGGATTAATGAGGAATGTCTCCATACCCGTACACGTCCATCTGCCCGACAAATTGGAAACGAAACTCGTCAAACCAGGCAACGTGTTTCCAGTCATCAACAATCCAATGGCGGTGTTGGCGGGCCCAGGCGAGGTGTAAAGCTTTGTGTCGTGCAGTCAACAACGGTACACGAGTGGGCCTTCGGCTCCGAAAACCCATATCAATGATGGTCCGTTGAAAAGTTTGCACGCTGGCACTTGTTGATGCCCCAGCATTGAAATCTGCGCCAATTTGAGAAAGGGTTGCACGTCTGTCACGTTGAAAGATTCTCGTCAGTCGTCGTTTGTCCCGTTAATGACCTTTTTTCGGCCGCAGCGATGTCGAAGATTTGATGTTTTACCCACTATCCGATATTTACGGTACACTCGTGAAATGGTCGTACGCAAAAATCCAAATTTTATCGCTACTTCAGAGATGCTATGTCCCATCTCTCGTGCGCCGACTATAACACCACGTTCAAACTCACAGAAATCTTGATAACCTGCCACTGTAGCAGCAGCAACCGATCTAGTAACTTTGCCAGACGCCTGGTGTCTTATATAGGCGCTGCCGACCGCATCGCGTTACTCTGATAGGTTCCATACCTCTGTTACTAACATACTGACGCCTATACCAGTTTTTTTGGCTCTCCAGTGTAGATGGAGTTCTTCAGGCGGGTGTTTGAAGCAGATTAACTATTTCTGATTGCGAGATCACTTACGTGCACAAGACATTGTACACATATATTTCTTTTCTTGTCCATGGGTTATTTGTCTTATTTAAGTATTTCTTCGTGTTCATTTTTGTTTTTCCATGCAGACATCTGCATCAAAATGGCGAATGTCCAGAAATATCCATGTAATCATTCATCCCCATTGTACTATACATACAAATATCACAAAACGCTGAAATGGCGTGCAGTCTTAACCGCAGGGCAGCATGATACCATGGGGTTTAGTAAGAAACTATCACTCTACTGCATAATAAGAAAGAAAAAAATCTCCACGTCCTAATACTACTTTCACTTTCCTGTAACGATATTTTTGAGGCAATAAAATACTGAAGACACCCATCTAAACTATATTCGCGCTCAAAGTAAGATTATTTCACCATCATCTATGGATCAGTGACACGAGAGAAAGAAAAATACTATCACATTTGAAATGTAGAAAAATACTCCAATCTTCGCGAGCAGAAAAATTTTGAACGAGTTGAAGGTCGAGAGAGGTCTGTCATTTTTGTGCCTTGAAAAAATCTAATTTATTTGAACACATTACCGGTGGAGAAACAGAAAGTCTTCGGATGAACGTATTTTTTCCTGTAAGGTGCTAGTAAGAACACCACGATCACTATTACTTTGTCAAGCATAATTTAAAGTTAATATAAGAGCAGTATGACGATGGTCAAATTCATTTTGAGGTTTTCGCTTCGTAGTAATCAATGCTTAGAAAAATAACCCAAGACATTTAGGATGAAGGACTATCACTAAGAATACCATGAATGGGAGTGAAGAGATTTGGGTTTTGGGTGGCTCTTAACAGCGAAGTCTTGAGAGCCAATGAGTGTGATTGAGGTGATTATGGAGCAGCGCCGGAATGAAAGGGCGTGGAAAACGGGAAGTCCCCAAGAAAACCCTCCGACCAGTGGCATCGTCCGGCACGATTCTCACATGTGAAAATACGAGAGTGACGTCGGTTGGGGATTGAACTCGGTATGCCATGATTGAAGGCAAGCAGGCTAACCGCTCAGCCACTGCGGCCCCCTAACCATGAAAAATTACAATCCTTAAGGAACGAAGAAACTACTAGAGAAGAGAATATTATCATAAGGAGATGCTCGAAGAGCACATATGAACAGATACTAAGACATTTTAAAAAAGTTTTAGATAAAAATAAGCAAATTTACAAAAAAATTTGCTATATGATTTATACATGCTTTTCTAATGTAGTCCAGACGTAAACATATTTAGGAGGTTATTATTTTTATTACATTCGTTTCTGCAACCCCCCTATTTAACGGCGTTGGACCCCAAAAAATTAATAATTTTATTTTTGTACCAAATAATGTTTAACTTCTACACATTATATGTGACATTTTCCTTGAATAAAAAAGTTGTACACTTTAATTTTTTTGAACCATTTGATGTCGAATTCAATTTTTTCTGTTTTACTGGAGCTATAAGAACAAATAGGCGCTACTAACTGAAGTGTGCAAATGAAAAAATTTACGAAGTAAACTAATGCCACAAAATCACCAAATAATAGTTCGTACATTAAAAAAAGTTAACAATATGCAAAAATTTATTTATATTTAACTTTTTTCATATATATGGCTTTTTGGTGATGACATATATGTCACGCGGTAGCCCATCGCATTAGTTTACTTTGCAAATGTTTTCATTTGTTCAACATAGTTACTATTGGTTATTTTGGCTGCAGAAAAACAGAAAAATCTTTTATTTGACTTCAAATTATTCAAAAAATATAAAGTGTAAAATTTTTTTATTCTAGGAAAACTTCATCACATACAATTCGTACAAGTTGAACAATGTTTGGCACAAATGTAAAACTATACATTTTTTGGGGTTCAACACCTTTAATGACTAACGAAATCTGAATCTATGATACTGACGTCGAGTCATTCGCTGTGAGAAAAGTACATTAATTATTATCATTTTTAAGGTACAACGTTTGTACACCAGTTCACAGTTATTGAAATATTAAAAGAAAATGTCCCATAGCAAAATGTGTAGAATAATTAACTATAATCTAATAAAATATCTAAGGTAAAATGTATGATTTTTAAGCATAATAATTTGGCGCTAGAGTTGGATGAAATGAAATACACACAAAACTCTTCAGACAACATGCCAGGAGTTTTCAATCACAGCTAATACTTTAAAATGTCTGTTATATCCATACATTTCACTACCATAACTCTGTTATGACAGTAATAACTTCCACATTTATCTCACATTTTCCTTTTTAAAGAAGAAAACTGTTTGCACAGTTTAATGGATACTTTATTTACCCGCACCCAATAATGGGTAGCCTTAAGTAGTATTTATCATTGTCACTGATGCCATAAAGTTCTTGATTCAATGGACAAGTATTCTCCGTATCTTCACATTCTTCTAACTTCAGCAGACTGCACTTGGAATACCCATGTCCCAAGTAATTTTCACCCATTTTATAGCAGTTTATGCGTTGGCATTTTGCCATTTAATCACGTGATTAAATCGTGTTTCTCAGGTTAGGAATTCATAAAATAAATCCGTTCTCTCAAGCATCAGATAAAAAAATATATATTCCCCGCTCCTCTTGGCAAAACAGGGTTTGGATATTACCGAGGAATTTTAGTTGCATAAATAAGGATTGTGTACTATCATTCATTTTCCTTACGTCACATTAGAAACGTTTTCACTCTAAATTTACAATCTACATATTTAAGTCGAGTAAGGTGGTGTTTTTTTTCTATAACCTGAGATAACTGCTTCAACTGCACGACGAGTTGAGTTGAGATATTTGGCGGCTCTTAACATCGCGGTCTTGAGAGCCGATGAGGGCGAAAAGTGGCATGGAGTGGCGTTGAAATGCTAGGATGGGGAAACGGGAAATTCCCTGAGATAACCCGCCGACCAGAGACATCGTCCGGCACGATTCCCACGTGCAAAAATCCAGGGAGTGACCCCGCCGAGAATAGAACCTGTTTCGCCTTGGCTCGGGGCGAGCAGTCTGACCACTACACCACCACGGCCACTGAAGTTTTCTGGGAATAAGCCGTTTTATGCACTAGAAAATTTACCAGCAGTAACCTTCATGTTAAATTTGACACGCATTTGCCAATAACAATGTCGTTTTCTGTGGTTGCCAAATGAAAACAACAAACCTTGTTGAACACAACCAGTCAAATTGTACCTTAGAGAACCTCGCAGTCACTGGGATACTAATAAGTAAATTCATTATTTTGTCCTGAGTTGAGACCAGTATCCTACAATCTCCTTCAGCCTTTACGTATAAAGAAACAGTGTGGTAGTTTGTAGTGTTGGGAAAGGAGGCCAAGGGTTAGAATTCTGATACCCGAAAAATAAAAACAAACCTCGGAATATTTTTGGCAGCATATATTTGCAAGCAGAATCTGCGGAAAAAGAGCTAATCAAAGAATACACAGGCTTCTAGGCTATTCACGGTAAACAGGGGCACTTTTGAAAGGCCTGCTTGAGATCTACTTGTATGCACGTAGTGTATTATTCCGCCTTACGTAAAGTTAACATTGCCATGAGCCTCATCACTTTATTCATGCTTCGGTCAAGTGAAACTGTGAAATTATTACAAAAGTGAATATTATACAAACCTGTTCATTTTTACACTTCAATGCATTAAAAAAAGAAAATAGAAAGAAATAATTATGTTATCACAAATGGTTACCTAACAATTTTTATTCGACGTTAAGATATGGAACTACTTTCCCTCCATCGTTACCAACTTTACTGGGCGCATGCCACTCAGTGCGCCCGTTAAAATATATGCAAGTAGGAACAGTGACCCTTTTCTAGGGTTGATTTCATAAGTGCTCACTTTATCGTGAACAATCTTGTGAAGCATTTAGGTCATTGGTAATACAATTTACCGATCCACTAACTTACCATGCCATCAATTTTATCAGTTATAGCAAGCTGTTGTTTAAGTTTTGCTGTAAATGTATGCATTATGTCGAAAAATCTCACGAGAAACAGTAAAATTTCACCTCTATCAAATGTACTCTAAACATAGCTAGCGCCAACAACCAAACTATTAAGAACAGAAGCATGAATTATTTCTTTACTTGAATGGTTGTTATATTGAAACCTGTTGAATCAACTCACCCCAGAAAATTAAAGGTGCATGTTTTTTCGAAATTTGGAAAGTATTAAATATTCCCCATTGCAACAGCGACTTAAGGCAGGGGCTTGTGTGCACATTTGCTCGAGTATTTTCGCAAGCACGCATACGTACATTTAATTAGAAGGATATGCGTTTGTGTGACAAATTTCTTCCGTCACTTTTAACGTAAAAAAAAAGCTACGCATATGTGTTTAGGAGACCGCACTAAGCGATGGTTCGTACCCAAAACCCAGCATGACTCAAACATATCTGAACATCGAGTTTGTTCTCAAATGTTTCGTAGTCTATTTTAATGTCAATTCCCCATTTATGCAAGCCGTTCTGGCATATATTTGTTATTTGACTTGATTTTTGACGTTATATTTTGTGACAGCGTACCCGATAAATAAAAAAGTTTATAACGAAACTAAAACAATTGGTGTTGTAATTTTGTGTGTTTGCATTCCGTTGTCATGCATGGAGAGATAGCCAATGCTTAGCAATTCAAACACGAGCAATTAAAAGCCATAACAATTTGTACGGTAAGTGTGTTGCCTGTAATCAAATATCCACAACTGTTGATAATATTAACTTTCACGACTTAATTAATTACTTTAGAAATACATCTTAATGGGGCACCCTCGGCCACTTTAGCGAAAACAAAACAGTTATTTTTGAAGCCTTGCATGCAAGCAACAGATTTGGCAGTTGTGCTCTAAGGGTTGCCTGACTTCCAGGCTGCAAAACCGCCATTAAAGCATGTTTTTTTCCTTCACAACCCATGATTCCAAGAGTTCTGCCAAGGTAATATAGACGTCATTGCTATATGTAATACAATAATCAGTATTCACCTACATTGGAACAACACATTATGACAGACCTATAATATTTTAATGATGACAGCTCTATTTTTTCAGGTCTCGTGAATTTTCATGCATTTAACGGAAAACAGAAAAAAAATTATTTCTGCAATTGTTTTAGATTTATTGCAAATTAAGACAAGTTTTTAGTTTTACTTTTGTTGGAGTGTACTTTCTTTAGTAATCAAACTTGACAAGTTACAGCCAATATATTTTTAACTTAGGAAACACTTGACACATTTTGACAGTCATGCTGCACGTAAGTAGTCGGATGCTTAATGGGCAATGTTTACAGCCCTGAGCATTTTATTATTTCCACCTATTCTGTATTTTTCGGTCGTATGTAAAAATTAAGATTTATTTTGACTTTGTCATTACCTCACGAGTGAAAAAGTTAGAAACATGAATGTATAAGTAACTAGGGAGATTTTTTACACTTAAGTGTATGAAACAAAGAAAAGGAATTTCAGAGGTCACCAATTTAATTTATAATCTGCTAATAAAACCTTTTATCACAGTACGTATTTTATAAATCGTTGGGAGACGCAGATACGCAGCGGCTAGAGTGATCTCCTCCCTCCAAGATGAACCGAGTTTGAATCTCCCCGGGGTGGCAATCGGGCCGGACAATGCCACTGGTCAACGAGTTTTCTCCGATATATCCCATTTCCCCCTGTCCCTACATTCCTGTGCTACTACATACACACCTCTCTTTACCCTTATTGACTCTCATCACCCCGATGTTAAGAACCACCCCCTCCACTCTTAATTTGGTGACAAATTTACTGTAGATTTGCAAGTGGGCGTTTCCATTTAATTAGCTACAGCAGTAGTCACAATAGTATGGAAGTTTTTAAGATATTGATTCGGAGAGTGTCAAACTGACTCATTCTGATCATTGTGCGCAGTTGTGTACATAACGCACAGGAAGACCATTTTAGGTCAGTACTGTAAGGCTCATAGTTAATTTATATTTCCTGTGGGTCAATGATTCATAAACCGTGTTATTTTTTTTATGTAAAGAATGGTTCATATTTCTTTAGCCGAATACAAATAACAAAACCAGTGTTATGCTAAAGGAGAGCAGACACCAAAAAATTAAATTGCGGAACCTAAAACATAAATTAAATTGGGCCTGAAAGGGTTAAGTGAGATCTTTACTCAGTTTCGGCGTACTGAACACTATATGTCCTTCCGATTCACATAAAAGTTAACACTGCCGAGTAATTGCTGGAATTACTTTTCATAGTAAGCAGCCAGCTTTACTGTAGACATGAGAGTCCGTGTTTTCGTTGGCCCTTTCAATAACATTAAATAAATAATTTTAGGTGTTATAATCAACAACGATTTTTTGTTTGTAACTATACAACTATTGTTACATTACTAGAAAGTATATAAATACACAGAGACGAAATTGCACGGAAGTTTATTTGATGTGAGTGTTCCCATTCTCTGATTGGCTGCGCGAGGTTGTGGGAACGGGCTTTGTGTATGATTGGCTACCGCATACTGCGGAAGGTTCTCTATTGGCTGGGCTGCTGGCAGGCGAGTAGGTTACCAGGTGGTCATTGGCAAATGGCGTTCCGACATGTTGCTGACCTGTGACGTCATTTTGCTGGCGTGTGTGGCTGGAGTTCGCGGAATGAGGGGCTGTTTCACGTCTGTATTATTAAGTACTCTGGAATATACTCTATCGTGCGTCAGGATTAATGAAAAGGTTTTTGCGCTTGATGTTATTGGTAGAATAAGCTGTTTATGAGACTGGGGAACATATTCTTAACAACGAACGATGTCTATCACCACGTGATGATCTGCTGTGTACAGTATAAATCATTGAATACACTTCTTCTGCAACATCCCACGACAATGAGACTAAAAGAGTTATAAACAAGAATTTTTCCATTCCTAGGCTGATTTTGAAAGTTCTAAGTTATCAATGGACGAACTACGAGGGTTATTCGGAAAGTAAGGTCCGATTTCTTATAAAACATAAACCATCATAGATTTTTTTCAAATAACTTTTTTTATTTGATTCCTTACATGTTTCTCTATTTTTCTACATAGTTTCCATATTTACTTAAACATTTGTCATAACGTCCTACAAGCTTTTGTATGCCTAAGTCATAGACTTCTGCCGCCTGTGAGGATAAACAGTCTGTAACTGCTTCTTTCACCTTGTCATATGTGGCGAAGCGTTTGCCTACCTAAAGACGTTTTGCCTTGCGGGCAAGAGGCGCACCATATGCAGTGGTCCGGTATATCTGGAGCTTGTACTCCCAGGCTACAACTACTCTTCAGATGCCAGGTGAGGTCCTCCCTGATATACCCGTCCATCAGGGTGTTCGTCAGGGTGACCCCTTGTCCCCATTTTTGTTCAACTTAATTATGGATGAGGCTCTTCGTGGCTTGGTAGGTGCTGTTGGCTATACTGTTGGGGATCATTGGATATCGAAGCTAGCGTTTGCGAATGACATGATTTTCTCGCCAACATACGCGAGGGCCTTCAGATTAATATTGCTCAGTTTGAGGAATCTCTGGCAAATTTCGGTCTTGAATTCTCTCCGTCTAAATCGCACTCATTAGCGATGGTTCCGGTGGGTAAAACTCGCAAAGCAAAAACTCTAACCGAGCCTCTCTTCAGGGTCGGTGGCGTGGATCTGGCGCCTCTGGGAGTGGAGGGGGTCTGGAAGTATCTGGGCATCTCCTTCTTTTCCAGGGGGGTCAGGTCTTTCAAGGCTGGCCTTGAGGAGCCTTCGAGACGGCTTACCTCAGCTCCTTTAAAACCTTATAAGAGGATGGAGATCCAGCGAGTCTCCTTATTACCTTCCTTTATCTACCAACTTTCCTTTGCTCGTGTCATTAAGGGCATTTTGAAGGCCATGAACGGATGTCCTTATTAGGGCCTCCATACGTCGTTGGTTGAGACTTCCCAAGGATGTTCCGCTGGGCTTCTTCCACGGGCCAGTCTCGTCTGGGGCGTTAGGAACCCTTCTCTTCTGAAATCAGTTCCTTCACNAGGCCAGTCTCGTCTGGGGCGTTAGGAACCCTTCTCTTCTGAAATCAGTTCCTTCACGGATTTTTGGTCGGCTGCATAACGTCTGTAAGTCCGACTATACCCCAGCGCGAGATCTTCTTAATTTACCTCACTTTTCTCGGAGGGTGGAATGGGCGGAGAGTGCTGCTGTGACGAATGGNCAGCGCGAGATCTTCTTAATTTACCTCACTTTTCTCGGAGGGTGGAATGGGCGGAGAGTGCTGCTGTGACGAATGGGCGGGTCCTTGACACTTATTCCAAAATTAAAACCTTTTGGCGCACAGTCTGTTTAGGATCTGTTGACCGTACTGATATGGAGCCCACCACCCCCTCTTCAACCACCTCTACCTCTTGGCTTTCTCAGGTGGCCGGGGGAGGGGGTCCCTTCGTCTGATTTCATTTCTTATGTGCAGTTAATCAGCAACAGTCTCCCAACAAGGATGAGAACTAGTAGAGGCAGGAGGGGCTCCTCTGGATCCTTGCCTAAGTGTCGGGCGGGATCTCCAAATGCCGAGACCGCGTATCATGTGGTGCAGCAATGCCCTCGCACCCATGATGTGCGGATCTCTCGGCACGACCACCTTATGGGGGTGGTAGCAGAACAACTTGTTGAGAAGAGGTTCCAAGTACGTCGTGAACCAAGACATAGGACTGCCGATGGACTGCGAAAACCTGACTTGGTGGTCNTGAGAAGAGGTTCCAAGTACGTCGTGAACCAAGACATAGGACTGCCGATGGACTGCGAAAACCTGACTTGGTGGTATTCAAACCTGGTCAGGAATCCGCCTATATTCTGGACAGCCAGATCGTCGAGTGTCGAGGGTGAAAATAGTCTTTTGNTTCAAACCTGGTCAGGAATCCGCCTATATTCTGGACAGCCAGATCGTCGAGTGTCGAGGGTGAAAATAGTCTTTTGACAAAAGCGTGACCGCTACGAGATGAACCAGGGCGTAATAAAGTCCGTGATGGATGAGTTTGGGGTGGCTGGGGTGACCGTACTCCCGATCACTGTCTCGTGGAAGGGGGCGTGGTTTCCCCAGTCACTCTCTTCTCTTAGGGTGCTTGGTGTTAGTGAGACTCTTTTGCGGTCTGTGCCTACCCGCACTCTCTTCGGCTCGTTTATGTGTTGGCGACGTTTCTGCCGCTCAACCAAACATGGTACCCATGTCCCGTGATTACAGTGGTCTTCGGACATTTCCTTGTTTTCTTTGTTTATGTTCAATTGGTAGGATGGTGGGTGGATTGCCGTGCCCGGTATTTTTCTATATTGTGTGATCTGAGTGTTATGTTTTGTTGTGTTAATTTGTGTTAGTCTGGCGGACCTTGCATTCGCCAGCCGGTCTCTGTCAACCAAAGGGACGTGTCTTTCCACCCCTCCAGGGTCTGAGGGTGCGGGTGACAGCCACAACCTGGGGCCCGCGAGGGCGAGTGATAGCTAGCAANTAATTTGTGTTAGTCTGGCGGACCTTGCATTCGCCAGCCGGTCTCTGTCAACCAAAGGGACGTGTATTTCCACCCCTCCAGGGTCTGAGGGTGCGGGTGACAGCCACAACCTGGGGCCCGCGAGGGCGAGTGATAGCTAGCAACGCATTGAAACAAAAAGGGGGGGGGATCACCACTCCTATGCGAGGGAGTGCCTCCCCGCAATAGGTCTGCGTTGGTAGGTGGTATCTCTGGGAGCATTTAGGTCCTTCTTCTCGTACCTTCAAGAAGTGAGGGATGTCTATCTTCCTGTTCCTGGCTTCCCTTGATCACCTCTCCTACCGGCTGGCACCTGCTCGGCCTTGGACCTCTATTACCATTCTCAGTTGTCATTATCATTAACCTATCCTTTTCCGGCGAATGTAAGACTTATTTTTCGACACCCTTCATCTATTGAGTGATACCAACTGTCAAGAATACCTAAAAATAGCGGAAAAAGTGAAAATCGCTTAGCGCCACGTCTGGACTGTACGCTGGGTGGTCAATCTGTTCCCATCCAAAATATTTAATCAGATTTTGGATGTGAACAGCAGAATGGGGTCCGGCATTGTCATGCAGCAACAAAACTCCAGACGTCAGAAGGCCACCTTCGCTTATTACGTATTGCACATCGAAGTTTAGTCAGGGTAGCGCAGTAAGCGGCTGCATTGATTGTTGTACCTTGCTGCATAAACTCGACTAACAAGACTCCATGTGTATCCCAAAACACGGTTGCCATAACCTTGCGTGTTGAAATTGTCCGCTTGGCCTTGACATTGCCTGATGACGTCGGGTGACGCCATTCCATTCACTGACGTTTAGACTCTGGGGTCATGTGAGAAACCCACGTCTCGTCCCCTGTGATAATTTTCTCTAAAAATTGATAACCTTCCTTATGATATCGGTCCAAAAAATCAAGAGCACAAGCCATTATTTGCATTTGGTGTTCTTGAGTAAGCAGCCTGGGAACCCAACGTGCGCACAATTTGTGAAATGGCAAATTTTCAGAGACAAATTTTGTGCAAAGTTGTTCTACCCACATTCGGAAATTCCAATGCTAAAGTTGAAATTGTGAATCGCCGGTGTTCACGAATCTTTTCGTCCACGGCTTTGACCAAATCTTCTGTGATCACTGATGGTCGGCCTGATCACGGTTCATCATAGACATTTTCCCGTCCGTCCTTGAAAGCTCTCACCCACTTACGCACTTTGCTGTCACTCATCGCATTGAGGCCATAAACTTGACTTATCTGTCGATGAACTTCCGCTGCTGAAACGTTCCTTACTGTCAAAAATTGAATCACTGACCGTATTTCACAGTCGGCGGGCTGATAAATTGTTTTGAACATTTTGAACTGACACTGTAAACAGCAAAATGTAACAATACTAATACAAATTGCGTCGTTTGACGAGCAAGGCATGCCGGGAGTCGGTGCGCATGCGCGTTACAATGTTCGCGCGCCATTCAATTAGCTACGGCGATTCGGACCTTACTTTACGAATAACACTTTTAGTTGTATGCCCAAAAACACCATAGATCTAAATCCGCTTTCGTGAATGGATTATTATTTTCGTTACACGCCTTAGTTGTCTTCCCATGAATCATGGACGTTCGTTATCAGAGTAACTTAATCCAACTAAACCATGTGTACACGGTTGTGTACATAAGGCAGAGGAAGGTAATTTTTGGCCGCTACTGTTCACTGTGAGGCACAATGTCCAATGATATTCCCTGTGAGTGATTTATTTGTTAACCAGACTACTGTCATGGTTTTTTTAATGATTAACATTATTGTAGCTTTACACAAAGCCTATATCTCATTGGCTGTAGCAATAAAACAAGTGTTGTGTCGACTAATGTACAGCACGCATAAAAAAATGTTTTTTGCAACACTTGAAATTGTAAATTAAAGCGGTTCTGAAAGGGTTATTCTGATTGGTCTAGTCATGAAGGCAAGGTCTTCTCACACAGACTTGCGGTCAATAGTTGAGATAAAGCTATATAGGCATGAAAAGGCTGTTCACGGTAAACTGAGTAGTTTTGAAAGCCTTGCGTAAGATCTACTTGTACGCGCATTGAGTATTCTTCCACCGCATTTAAAATTAACATTTCTATGGCCTAAACACTTTATTCAAGTAAAGTGAAAATCTGAAATTTTTAGTAAAGTAAATCTTTTACAAATTTACCCATTCTTACAAATATGTGCATTAAAAACAATAGAAAGCACGATACATAATTTCAGCGTTCTCAAATGTTTACCTGACACTTTTAATTCAACGTTAAGACATGGGACTACTTTCCCTCAGACGTTACCATCCTAACTGAGCACTTGCCAGTCAGTGTACCCGTTAAAATACATACAGTTTGGGGCAGTAACATTTTTCAAAGGTTGATTGAAAAAGTTTTCAAATAACCGTGAACAACCTATACGAAGAATAAGGGCCCTTGAATTTTGCAAATTCTTTCATTTGCGTGTTAATCTTCAAGAACGTATGCCAGTGTGTTCTTTTCATGATTGCACCACAGTTGTTTGGACACTTCCTGAACGATTCTTTAGCCAGTAATAAACAATAAGAAATGTTGTGACGGTATCACCTTCAATCAAGTCGAACAAAATAAAATAGCCTACCGTGTGCGAAACCACGGTAGCAATACAGAGGTGAAACAGCTTCTTATTCACTAAAATATAATGGTGTCACTAGCCAGCAACATGTTGGAATGACGCTCATCAATCAGTTTCTAATAACCTACTCACGAGCCGGCAGCTTAGCCAATAGGGAACGTTTCGCAGCATGCAATAGCCAGTCAGACGCAAGGTCAGTCCCCAGAGCCTCGCGCAGCTAATAAAACAATGAGTGCGCCCACATCTAATGAACCGCCGTGCTATTCCGTTTCTGTGTATTTATCTAATATGTGGCAGCAGTCAGTTATTAACATTCTGACTGCTATCGACGCCATTGACGTTGCTTGGTTCAAGAGAGTTTTATGGAATTTACCGTAACATTACTACGTCCAGCATGCTTTAAACACATTGGCGACTTGATGTCATGTTGCTACCATTATTTATGTTAATTTATGTAATTCACTGTAACGTGATATTACGCTGGCATCACTCGAACTGTACCATTATTAACATGAACATCGCATGTGAGAATCGTGCTGGACGATGCCGCTGGTTGGCGGGTTTTCTCTGGGATCTCCCGTTTACCCCGCCCTTTCATTCCCGCGTTGCTCCATACTCACCTCAATCACCCTCATCAGCTCTCAAGACCTCGCCTGTTAAGAGCCACCCAAATCTCTTCACTCACTTCATCAAATTAACATAATGGATTGAATGTTTCGTTACGAAGGAAGGAACCTTTCGTTGGGACATTGTCAACTCGGCTTTATATTAGTTGTAAGGTGGCCAGTAATGAACGTTCTACAATACATTTAAGCGTGTCCGGCGAAGTGTGGTCTAATAAGAGAGTGGTAAGTGATAATACAGAGACCAAAATAACTGGTATTCTCTGAAATTGTGGATTATAGGCGACCGACCCACTTATAATTTGTATTTGAATTTCTGCAAATATGTGCTACACTTGCTTGAATTACTTCTCATGTATGTGTACGGGGCTTAGCCCTGAGATGCACCGAAGTCCCGTCTCTACCTCAGACGCACACTTAAGAGCGTGTGGTACATAATTCACAGTTATAAACTTTAATTGCATTCTCTAAGTTTATGGAAGCCAATATAGACAAATAAGGAATGTACAAATCTGCATTACCATTTTTACTAATTTCTTCAGTAAATATTTCAGCATAGCGATGGACTTCTGTTGAGCCATTTATTGTGCCGTAAATTTTTACATGTCATTATAAAATATAAATGCATCAGACTGACTAAACATTTGAACGGTCTATTAGCCAAAACTATTATCTCAGATTGTCCCTTTTGGTTTTTGTATGTACTCTCTCAACATCTAGTGGGCTTCAATAAACGTATCTGGTATTATACAGTCTGTTACCGGTATCTCCACACTTTTTCAACAAAACGTTTAAAAAATCACCCCCATGTATGACGTTTTCGGTTGTATCCTGAATGTGTGTATCACAAGCATACGTACTTCTGTAAACATAAAATAATCTTACTTTTCGTTAAACTGAACTTTGAACTATATATTATTCACAAATTATAATAATTAATATGAATAAAAGTTGAGCAAAAATATACGTTTTCCTAAGAAACGCTAAGTAAGAGATATTTCTGGTGTAAATTATTATTATAGTGAGTGCGCACGAATGCAGTAAGTGTTGTACCTTTAATGTTATTTTCTAGACTTGGTTAACATTTGTTTGTATTGGCCGGAAAAATATTCTGAAAGTAGAACTTTAGCAAAACTTCAGAAAAGTAGGAAGTAAGTGTGAATGGACTATAATTAGAGATACGGAAATTTTATGGATTCATCCGAGGACAAGTCATAAGTTCTGCCATTTGTAACTACATATATGCTTCTATTGGACCACAGTCTGTTAGACACAGGCCGGATGACTATCAACCAATAAAGTGCCTGTAAAGAAAAAAACTACCGGACCATATACTGCTTGGTCTGGAGTTAAAATGGAGCAACATCCAACGAGCAACTAACTCAAGCTCGAGTACACAGAGGATTGCGGAGTCTAGCTTGTTAAAATTAATACGCGAAATTTCCGGATCTATAACTACTACTCTTTAACAGCTACATTACGTTCAATGAAAGGGGAAAATCGCTAGCCATAGGACACCGGCGCGGTGCAGCAGCTGCCAGCAGGGTGTNTTCCGGATCTATAACTACTACTCTTTAACAGCTACATTACGTTCAATGAAAGGGGAAAATCGCTAGCCATAGGACACCGGCGCGGTGCAGCAGCTGCCAGCAGGGTGTGTGTGTGTGTGTGTGGGGTTTCCCGGCGCGGAGGACTGCAGGGCTCGCTGACGCAACCCACGACGTAACGTTCCCACGGTGCCGGGCAGGCTGGTTCTCCGAACTGTACGGCGCGGACCCAGGTAGCTGCCCCGGCTCCGCGGTTCGTCTCCCGGCCAGGCCCTCTCGCTCGGGAAGCCCTTCCCTGAACCCCGAAACCCTATTTAGACCTTCCTGTTTCGTCTGCCTCTGCGAATAAAGCAGCGCCGCGCCGTCATCTTAAAAAAACAAATTTAAGCCGTTTGTACAAAGAGAGCGGCCATTTGATCCAGAAACAGTAACTTCTTACTGGTGGGGTAATTTCTCTCGGGTTCGATTCCCTCCCGGGCTTAAGACTGGATGTTGCTCCTCCACATTCGTACTGTCACAAAGTACTCAAGAGTACAGACCCCAGCCGTACACGCCAGCGAAATGACGTCACNCGTCTCCCGGCCAGGCCCTCTCGCTCGGGAAGCCCTTCCCTGAACCCCGACACCCTATTTAGACCTTCCTGTTTCGTCTGCCTCTGCGAATAAAGCAGCGCCGCGCCGTCATCTTAAAAAAACAAATTTAAGCCGTTTGTACAAAGAGAGCGGCCATTTGATCCAGAAACAGTAACTTCTTACTGGTGGGGTAATTTTTCTCGGGTTCGATTCCCTCCCGGGCTTAAGACTGGATGTTACTCCTCCACATTCGTACTGTCACAAAGTACTCAAGAGTACAGACCCCAGCCGTACACGCCAGCGAAATGACGTCACNCTCCTCCACATTCGTACTGTCACAAAGTACTCAAGAGTACAGACCCCAGCCGTACACGCCAGCGAAATGACGTCACTAGCCAGCAACATGTCGGAACGCCGCGCCGTTCGCCGGTCAGCGACCGGTAACCTACTCGTCAGCCGGCAGCCCAGTCAATAAGTGAAACTCCCGCAGTATGCAGTAGCCAATCAAACTCAACGCCCGTTCCCAGAGCCTCGCGCAACCAATCGGAAAGTGGGTACTCCCACACCAACTGAACCGCCATGGCATTTCGTCTTTCTGTACTTACCTACTTTGTGGCGCTGTGAAAGGAAATGGCGTCTCGAACAACATGTCTCACAGCATCCCCTAAAGGGACTCCAATTACTCCTTGTGGCACCGATGGATAACCCCGTATCGCTGAAGTCAACAAAACTGGAAATCTCCAGGGCGGTCCCCGTACATGGTTTTCCGAAAAGAGGTATCAGACTACCTAGTTGTGCTTGGATCAAGCTTGGTGGCGGAGTGGCCAACTCTTTGACAGCCAAACCATCTGGAGGCCCTAGCTAAATAATTTTAATGTGAAAGAATTCAGTCTGCATGGAAGTGGACGATACATGACCTGAAGGTTGTCGCATTATTTGGGCCACAGTCTGTTACAGAGATCAGGGTTTTACTCGGGCACACCAACAGGCGGTCCGGAAAAGGAGTACCACAGGTGTACCTTAGAACGATACTGCTGGGGTTATCGAGTTTGACCTAACGATTTGTTGGTAAGTATTCTATTCTCGATCCTCCATAGGCTCAATGGGCTAGGTAGGTAGGGTGGGATCGTGATGGGGGCAACTGATTTAATATTCGCAAATATTGGTGGGTAGGTTGGTCCCTTAGGAAGGAAACCGCTATCCCTCAGATATTACGGAGGAAGATAAAGCTGCAAGAATGTCTCATCTCAGACAGTTTATGCTAAGAGAAGTACGAAGGAGCTTTGAATTGTTATATTAGTTTAATTTAATGGAGAACAACCGAATATCGTCCTCCGTGCTGAACACCCATCATCACAAAATAGCCTCTTTTCCTGTAGTTCGCGCTCGGCTAACTAAATATTTCTGAAAGTCCTGCTTATTTTCTTCTTTCNTTCCTGTAGTTCGCGCTCGGCTAACTAAATATTTCTGAAAGTCCTGCTTATTTTCTTCTTTCACTGTGTATCGCACCGCGACATCAGCATTCGATGATGTTATATAGACCTCTGGAATACCGGTGTAAGATATTTTCTTTTGGGGTAAAAATTTCCTCACAGACTAGAATTCAGTATCCAACGTATACACATGTACGTTTCCCTAGTTTTCTGGCAGCGTGTCTTTGTAAGAAGTCAACTTCTGACCTGACCGGGCTAATTAGAATTAAGTTACTACTATACTGGACACCTGCGTATCTAGGCCGCCCAATGGCGTGCAGATTTTCAGTATAAAAACCTTTTATTCATAAACTATTCAATATTTTTGAGTGAAGTTCGCCTACGAATAGCTTTTAATAATCATTTCTCGTCTGTAGACCAGAATCCTATTTATATTTAAATTTTTAATTTTTAATTTTAGAAATACGAAAATTGTTAAAACGGGCGTTTTCACCATTGGTTGTCTGTTGGTACGAAAACTCTAGTACATATATTTAAATTATAACAGGAGTGCGCATAACTCAATTTTTTTTATTATGCAAAAAATCAAAGAATTGCAAGTGAAAGTTTCGCAAAGACGAGTCGCCGACGGAAAGAACGCATGCCAGTTCCTTGCGTCTAGAGACGATAAGGAACGTGATGCGCGTATCTGGGCCGCCCTTAGTGCCCCCGCGATAATAATACTCGGGCACACGAAATACGAATTGGTAGAAGGCGCTCGTAAGACATACAACTACTTTCAACAATGCCGTTGACAGCATCATTGAAAACATACAAAGCAGTGCTTACGTTAAAGTACAACCTGTCAAAGGCAATGCATTTTTTCCGGCACAATGTCGATTAGAACAGTGTACACGTAACCGTAAAACAGCTACAGAGATACCAGCAGTCCACACAATTTCCAGTTTCATAGACTTTCCATAGACTTTCATTTTGAAAAAATGTTATTTTTTCCTCGCAGGGATTTACTCAGAAAAAGGATAAAATGTTACGGGACTGATTATAAAAATACTTTTTACAGACTCGGTGCTCATTAACTATACATAAGTCATCCCAGCTTAGCCCCCAGCCCTCCTTGCTACAAGATGGCGACACCTTAGCATTCATGACCAGAGGGAATCTTTAGTGTGTATACTATATATATATATGTATATATATATATATATATATATGTGCGCATGTTTTCCTACAGAGGATGTGTCAATTATGTGGTAAGTAACCAGGGAGTAGACAGCACCCCACGAAATAAAACGCCTATATAAACATACGTTCCAGGTTAGATGGTACCCAAGTTTAGGACACATGCCAATGTGTCCGTGGTTAATAGTCAGCTCACCCCTATTTTTACATGGTGTGTGGTAGATACGAACGTGGAGTGTGTGTTGATAGGTCCATTCCACTGATGAGATCAAACGCACGTCAGACATTAAGCGTTACAGATACTACAAGCTCAAGCTAGTCCAGTGTGTTTCTTCACGAGGCACTGTGATCATGGATGCTTATTCCAACCGAGATATGGCGGACAGGCCATACTTGTCTAGTATGTACATAATTTTCGAGTGAAGTACGGTGACAGCGAAACGTGTGTACACGGAACGTTTTCCGAATCGTCATCTGCCAAATAGAAAGACGTTTCAGAGAATATCCCAATTAAATGTCTGAGAGATAGTGATTCATTCTCTAAATGGAGTGGACACGTTGGTCGACCCCGCCGAATGCGAACTGTAGCTTCGGAGGAGCCTGTTTTGTCTCACATTGATGAGCACCCTGGTGACAGTACACGACGGATACCAGCAGCAGAAGGCAAGGGAAATCGAAAGAGTTTGGGAAATTTTATACGAACCACTGTTTTGCTTGTATCACGTTCGGTAAGTAAAAACTCTTGCTGAAGCTGACTTCCCATCGCGAGTGGAATTGGTACATGTTTGCACCTCACGTGTTGTCGCGATCAATATTTAATAGCTCCTGTTTTGTTTACTGAGGTGGCGGCCTTCATGAGAAATGGTGTGTTCAATTCCCACAACACTAGGCTGCCGAGAATCTGCACACAAGCTGTGCAGTTACACCACCAGCAACAGTTCAGCATTAATGTGTGGGCAGGAATCGTTGGCGACGGGCCTTACATGCTACCCGGACGCTTGACAGGCCAATCGCACAGTAACTTCTTCCAACAACAGTTAATTGCGCTACTCGAGGATGTCCTGTTTGGTCTTATACACTGCATGATGTTCTTGCGTGATGGTGCGCTACAACATTTCAGTAGATTGGTGAGAGCCTATCTGGGTGAGCTGGTTCCCGCACAGGTGGATGGATCATGCAGGACCAATCGCTTGGCCTGTACGTTCCGTTGATCTGAATCAAGTGAATTATTTCGCTGAGTGGACGTCTCAAGACCATTGTTTACGCAAAACCTGTTACGGATATTGCAATGCTTCGCTAGCACGAGGAAAAAGATTGCCAGAAGATCCGTGGCACACCTGAGATGTTTGAACGTGACAGACAGTCACTGATGCGACGTGTGCAGGCATGCACTCAGATGCAAGGCAGATATTTCGACCAAATCTTTGTAACGTCGTAAATTTGGGCCATATGCATATTTTAATTATTTTTATAAATAAAATACGTATAAACTCAAGATTTTATCTGATTTAATGTATGTTATTTTTCATCGTCACATTAATTATTTCAATTACCATGTAAATTCACTGCTCGTATAAATTTTAGATTTTATTTTGTTGTAAAACACATTTATGTGTCTTTCCAGTCTGTGATTTTTGTAATGTGTTTAGAAGGCCCTAGTTTCTGAGCAGTTGTTGATCCGTTGCCATGGTAACTAAGTGACATGATAAGCAATTCTTGCCTCTAGCACTCTCGTGATTGGTCAGTTTTCCACGGCGTTATTTATTTAAGTTTTGAATGAGAATTTTTAGCCATCTTGGTCTTCAACGGAAGAATGCTGACCCGCATGGGTTAAGCCCACAGGGATTTTTAATTTATTTTTAATATAACGACATGAGTTCGCATCTGTAACCAGGTCGTCCCGAAGGAGACGAAGACGCGAGAGCAAGAATAGGAAGATGCAGGCCTGTATCGGTCGCCACCCATGTAATTTTACAGGTTTAAATAGGCAGAACTACCGCGATGTGTATAAATGTGCTGGGATTGTATTAGCACTATAGGCCGGAGAGCCTAATTAGGGAAGCCCGCGAGGAGATGTACTGTTACATACAGGGAGATGCTACTGCCAACGACGAGATCGCCCAGAACTTCAAGAACGTCCAGATTTCTTCATATTAATTTATAATCGGCTAAGTCAACAAATTATATTTTTTTAAAGAAGCAGAAATGAATTTTTCCAATTTGAACTTACCCTGGCTAATTTAACTACGAACACCCTGGCGTTATCTTTTTATGTTATACCCTGAACTAGTCTGCAGAAGAGAGACAAATTAACTAATTTTTCTTCTGAAAGTTTAAAACTTTAATTGCCAGGCATAAAATTAATGGAAAATATCAGTCATGAGAAGGGCTAGTGTTTCTGAGGCCACAAATAAAATCTGGTTTCAAAATTGTGACGAGTGACGTCTTTTGGGAATAGGAGCATCGCTGTCCCACTTTGCGGGCGCCTTCCAGGCGACACGTGGCANCAAACCTTCAGAAACCAGGGCATGTGTTTTGAAAGGCATTGTTCTGCATCCCACCCCCCTCACCTCCTCCCGCCATAAGGCGACACGTGCCGACAGTTAAGACTGGAGGCTGGCAAGCATAAAAACCCCTTTTCGAGAGTAGTGGGCAATCAGTTCATTAGTACAGCGCAGAGAGGTCAGTCCGGGAATTATTACCGCCAGAGACGTTAGTTCGAGAGAGCAGTCAGTCGAAGATCGCCGAGCAGAGAGTTAGGTCTGGGGTTCGGACCCCTGGCCACATCAGTAGAACATCACCACAGTGAGACGGCAGCAACAGCGGGCCTTTGCGAAAGGCCGCCCATCGCCGGAGTTCACCCACCACAGCTGATATAATTCCAGCAAGAGTTAAGTATTCAGTACGCCGTCAAGAGAAGCCCCCCTCCATCTCGAAGTCGTTAGCAGTCAATCCGAGTAACCAAATTATCACAGTACCACGCCTCGCAAGTGCTGTTGTATTTTATTTGTGTTACATTCTAGACAATATATTCGTCCTTCAAAATGAAACAGTAAAAGGCTTCATTATTACAATATCCTCAACCTCCAAGCACATTATAGTCTGTGCCTGGGGGCATTAACAACGACACTATAAGCCACACTGTCTTCCACAGTGGCGGTATAGCGTCAATTGATTACACATTTCATTTCAGAAATTATTTGGTAAAACTGATACTAATTAAATTTCACAATTGCTTGAAACGTTTCTGCTGAATTATGACTTTCAGTAGAAAGTGGATATTTCTCTTAGTGATATTTCTTGTTATTTAATCATTTAGTTTTGTAGTGTTATTTGTGAGTGTTCTTCTGTTACACATCTGTCTCTACACCGTATTCAGTCTCCACACCTCTACACGATATACACATCTTTATACGCTGTTGTCGCACTAGTAGCGTTTACATTGTTACACGTTACATCTGGCGCCATACTTGGGGCCTATGAAATATCCTCACATCACTAAACACGTTTTTACCTTTCTTTATAACTTGTAAACGTGAATCACTACCGGCACAAATGGCAGGGCTGCAGTAACACGAACAGGAGGTGTATCAAGTACGGCTATTAACAATTCCAGCAGAATTGTGGAAGTCCTTGCCTCGAGAACCCTCGAACCTAGGACATATGTATGTTCATATGTACTTTTGTTTTGAGGTGCACTGTCTACACTCCGGTTACTTCCCACGTAAATCGACACATCCCGCATGTGTATCTATGCACGTATGTGTGTATACACACGTACACCATCCCACGTCTACAACAAACAGAACGAAAGCAGACCACAGTGACGCAATATTGTGAGGGTTGAAGTTACTGGAGGATTGCGAGATACGAATTGACAGTATTAATATATATTTTTTTCGGACGCACGTCGCACGAGTAAACAAAGTTGGTTACAACTTTCTTTGAAATAGCATTCATGTGTTACTTTCTGGCGGGTAAAATTGACGGATTTAGCAGTGTTATTTGGGAATAATCTTTCAGTTTAGGTTGTGGAAGTCTTTTCAAGAAATAAGCGTACGCTAAGTTTCTGGTCTTGTGTACATGCTAGTCACGTAAACAGGCAATTTTTAATTTGCTTTTATCACCACGCCAGATAAGAATTTTATCTAAAGGGCACCGAATAAGGAAATTTCATACAAAGGCAATTCATCGGCATTTACTAATACGGATGGGGATGGAAAACAATAATGTAAAACCACTCTCGGTGTAATCGGCTGGGACAAAACAAACGACCTAACGAATGCGAATCAGATACGTCATCGCGTAACCAAATTTGTTTAGTCAAGTTACGTAGGAATACATCAAAATGGTATTTGATATTTCAATGCAGTACTGCGTTTCGCGCTGTAAACTGACGTTTGCGAACAAGTTTTACATCCTCGGTTTGGTCATCGGTGAGTCAAATTCACGTGCTCTTTTGAATGACTTCTGTAGTCTACACCAAAAGGTTTGGCAATGATATATTTCTTACGTTTCTTGGCTGGGGATTCGTAATTGTTACGAAATGGGTGCAATTCCCTTTAACTGTTTTGATGGATATCATCCAAAGGTTTCGTTATTCAGTTCTTCTGTCACTTTTCACAACCACCTCTAAAAGTATGCTTCGCCCAAAACCACCACATCTCTGAAGAGTTGGATAGTACACGTCTGAATTTTGATCACTTTCATGTTCCATTGACTGATTTCTTGCGTACGTGTACAGGGGTTAGGAAGGCTAACTGGCTGGCTAAAGGTTCAGGGTTCATTTCCCGGCCTTCTTCAGGACTGGGTATTGTATTTTAATCTTCACACTGCGGACGGCAGTCGGAAACCACTTGAACGTCCAAATCATTATGCATCTTTAACTCCTGTAATCATTCTTCTGGAACACTATGTACCAGATTAAATTTCAAATAACACATTTGATAAGCATGTGAGGAACCCCTTGATTTGCCTGCTGGCGTAAAGCGGGATCGCCAGAGTGCAACCATTAAATATTACCAGATTTTCTGGAGATTTATGAAAACCCACTAAAATACACTTCACCATCGATATTTAATCCTATCTGTTACAAAAGCCTTTCATATCGAGTACGAAAAAGCTCATTCGTAGCAATACAAATAGATTCTTACTTTTACCGGTAGCATCAACGCTTGCCAACATTTTTTGTCAACAGTGTCGACTCATCAACTGCAAACATCTTTCACCTGTCAGAGAACAGTCAGTAAACTCTCAGGAAAAAGTCGAAGCATGCTGCTGCACGCCTGTTCTTCAAGTTAAGCTCACCTTTGTGCACCAGACTTGAGTTTGGTTGCATGTAGCAAAATCACGTCAATATTTAATGCTTAATACCTACAGAAGCCAGAAATATGAAGTGAAATCTCTTATGGGCAAAAAAAAATGCCAGTTTTAGACAGTTAAGTGGTAGCTTGTCCCCTATTTATATTCCAGTTGTAATGTCCAGGGTATGTCTGACAAAGAAATGCTTGCAGATATACATTAAGGAGCTTTTGAATTAACATTTATTTTTTGATACACTACTTACTAATTCGGGTTCTATTTTCATCGTCAATTTCATGAATACAGGAAGATATTTTCGAAATTTCTAAGGAAAGTCTCAAAAATGAAATATTTATCTTCCTCCCAGGTCTAGGTACATTTTAGCAATCTCGTTACTGGAAAATGATTTTGTCCAACCTTAGCTTACTTATTGCCATAGAACCATGCTAAATATTCTCAGAGTTTGCTTTATACCAAGTAAAGTATAATTACTATAATTTAACNTTATTGCCATAGAACCATGCTAAATATTCTCAGAGTTTGCTTTATACCAAGTAAAGTATAATTACTATAATTTAAGAGTATAGCACAGGTGGTTAAGAAGTGAGTGTCGAATTTTGTTGATTTCGCCTGTGAAAAGTCCCACAGATGATGGTAAAGTAGAATCTTGGAAACTTTTCCCCTCGCGTAAAACACTTAAGACTTAAAAAAAAAAAATCCGGNACTTTTCCCCTCGCGTAAAACACTTAAGACTTAAAAAAAAAAAATCCGGGTAGCCGAGTTGTAGTATAGGAACTAAATTCTTTAGTCTCAAACCCTAATTTAAGACAACTCTCTCATCAATATATCCTCCTTTTATTATGCGCACATTAATATGTTCTTAGCCTTAACCTGATGCAAAACTACAGGATAGTTGTACCTCTTCTATGTTTTATCACATTATTCAGGCATTCCAACGTTGTACTTATAAATTTTTTTTTTAACAGTATCGTTAGATCTGCTTACAAGAAAGGGACCTGTTGGTCTAGTGCATCCCATTCATAATTTTTTCCCCAGCAGTATAATAGTTGTTTTGATAGACTTTTCATGACGTGTATCACCCAATTTTCTTAAGTTAATGTTCACCGAGGTTCTGAAGGAAGCTACGTAAATACTGGGGCAGTAAACATTCCACAAAAATGGCAAATTTGCGTTTTAATGTTCCAAAAACAAAGCAACATCGCATTAAACAACATCACAAGGACAAAATACTTGAACAGGATTATTTTATAAGAAGAACAGTTATGCCGGGCATGTTGTTATAATCAAGGCTTTTATACCAAGAACTGTGCTATGATCTGTCTGCCATATTTCCATAAAATTCCGCTTCGGCAGATTGTTCAGCTCATGGCGAGCCGTTTAAACGGGATGGGGAACTTCTTGAAGCAACGAAATGGACTGATTAGAAGGCGGGATGGCGTTTTCCAGGAACAAGGCAGCGGTAACGGTTACACTTGGAACGTACCAAGGAAGAACATTAATAGTCGTTGTTTTCTCTAGTCCCTCGCAGCCACAAGGATAGCCGCACTGAGCCACTCAAAAAGTTCGCCTAGTTCAGGTATTCTCGTAAATATCACTTGATTCGTACAATATCATCTTTGTTTTCTTTTACAGCATGTTTTTATGATGTTCCAGTGAAAGAGAACAGATGGCTTTACCTAGCTGGTCACTACGTTTTAGAACATAAACTCTTTTTCACTGCAACAAACTACTTTTTGGTACATTCCAATTATATTCGAAACCAAAACTAAGATTGGTGTTGTAAATAATGTTTGATTTTAAGTAAAAATGCCAGTATTTTTCCGTGGGAAAGTCACCACATGAAGTCCATAGACAAAACCTTCTGTTAATGACAAAATCACTTTAAGGGCGGGCATGTCATCTGCCATTAAAATAGTGAAATCAGTCATCTGTCTACGATTATACAGTCAAATTGGATTTACGGTTTTATTTTTCCTGTGATTTGTATTATATAACTCAATTTGCAGTATAAATTTACTCCACCCATTCTGAAATGATTTCAGCCATCTGTTGCTGTTCCAATAAGAATGAAGTCTTAGAGTGAAGTATAGAATTTATGGGTAAGTTTTACCCAGGAAAATTAATTGATGACGACGATGACACTGTAGCTTTGTTCATTAGCTATTTTCTTCTGAATCTGTATAAAAAATCCAAAATCACGTTCTGCTTTGTCTGAAACTTGGCTGAAACGTTTTGGGAGTGCACAAAATGCTGTAAATGTTGTTAGTCCGCAAATACTAGATACGTAGAGAAACACCTGAGATATAAACTGCTTACCCCTTAGCTGCAAGAAAATTTCCTTCATTTGTTGCCACGTGACACGCTTATTTTCCAGTTTCCTCAAAAAGATATGTATTGGATGTAAAAAATACAGAAGAAATTAGTTTTGTGCCTTTCGTGGATAGGTAAAAAGATAATTATATTTGGACATTACAATATTTGTGATTGAAGACAGGTTGTACGGATATGCACAGAATGACTTGAAAATCACGGTACCTTTATTATCAGAGTGGTCTTAAAACCTTTTCGCTTTCTAATCTGTGCTCATAAACTGCATTATCACGAAGGTTGGGTCCAAAAAATTACATAATAATTTTGGTTGATAGACACATCCGAGACATATACAAGATTTTCATTCGATTTTGGGCACAGTTGGTAAATTTATTTGAGGAAAAAGGGGAAAATTGATAATTTATATACCATTACATTGTGAAAGGATCGTTTGTTTTTGGTTTCTGTAACATGTTGAATGGGATTTATAATACGGGCAGCCAAAAACTGCAGCAAGGGAAACACAGTAATATATTAATTTACGAAGTGAAATTAGCTTACTCAGGCATATATACATTTTAGACTTTTCACGTTTCTTTTATAGTGGACAGTTAAACTGATATAAAAATGTAAAAACTTGATAATGTAACCCATAAATATGTTTAGTATTAATTTTTGTGCTTTATTGATCGAAGTTACATCAAATCCTTGATATAAATATGATGTTTTGGCTTTGTATAAGCATCATATACATTTCTGTACTGTGCAATAGACATTCATACTCTCTTGGGAATCAGTTGTAACTTGAGAAGACTTTTAAAATTTTCTTGGACATCCAAAAATATGCCCATAGAATTTATAAATGTATATTGTTGAATTTTAGGCTAATTTCGTCAGTTTTAAGTTAACATTCTCAGACATTAAACATTTGTGATAAAAACTGTTTTCGCAACGAATAGAAACGTATCATGTCAAATGCTATAGGAAAACAAACCTCTCATAATAAAGGAAAACAACATAAAAAATTGTACTTATATTATAGGTGAACTAGTTTAACTCAGTAATATAGATCATTTTTAAAACTCGTTAAAATTGTTTGAAGTTTTCTACATTAAATATTTGTCTGCTTTGTCGATGTTCGCAACTGTGTGCTTAATAATATTGAAAATCCATATTCACATTTTATAAAAATTTCAGTAGGCTATTAAAAAAGGACATTTTTTTAAACTACAAAATATAGCTGTTTCAGTTAACACAAAATTTTGTGAAAGGTAACATGCCACACTTATATGAAATACAAAATATATGTTAGCATGAGAATTCTCATATACATACATAGCCATGCCAATGAAATACTAAGGCGATAAATATGACTACATATTGCATGTTCGACAACTGTTTATTTTATTATAACTGCTGAGTAAAATATTATAGAAAGAAGGAAATATTTTAAGTGTTCTACTTGCTACACAGCATATTATATTTAACAGTAGAATACATGCAAATTTATTTTGAAGAGAACATAATTTGGTAACGATACATCTTCCACAACAACTGAAGCNAACAGTAGAATACATGCAAATTTATTTTGAAGAGAACATAATTTGGTAACGATACATCTTCCACAACAACTGAAGCAATTATGCCAAGAGGTTAAAGTTATACTCAGTTTTAAATTTATATTTCAGTGACTGCCCTACTGTAACATTTGGGCCATGAATATGTAACTTTAAAGACTTAATTTACTCGGCATTTGCCATTTTAGGGAAAAACATAATTGAAAGCTGCGAGTTCACCATTGTGAGCAATGCCCTATATTTACTGTTCATCATGTCAACATGGCTGTAAAATACAATTCCTGGCTCATGGATTCCAGTTATCGCCCGTGGCACACATTTTTTATTACTGAATATGCAAATTGTTAGGATCGCTCTTCCAGGAACTTAGTTGTAGTCTCAGGCGTCCAGTGAACCTATTTAAGAGTTTACTCGAGTTCATATTCAAGTAAAATACAGCATAAACATATGGATTTCCTAAGTTCTTGTATACCCTAAAAATATACGATTATTATAATACATTTATTTATATACTATGATTTGAAAAGTTTTATTAAATTGCTGAGTAACTCTAATTTAATTAGTAACTCTGTTTAGATGAAATTGAACATAAACATATGGAATGGAATTATTGCCTATCCTAAAAAATAATCAACCAACAAAAAACATTTTTACACTTTGACTTGGAAAGTTTTATTAAATTTCTGAGTATCTCTATTTTAACAATAACAATTATGTTTTGATGAATGTGTGATTTGGTATATAAATGCCAACCAGTAAATAAAACATTATAATCTTCCAAATGCATTTGAAATTATCTGGTTCAGGAGATATATCATGCCAGTTCACTCGAACCATTATTGCATATCAAATCAATTGAAAAAAAAAGTTTCTATCTACAACTTAAGATAATATTATATTTCTTTATTCATACAAGCATGTAAAAATGCTTTCCTTAAACTGCTGTCAACTACTGAGCAATACAAAAATATACATAAGTGATAAAAATAAATCATCCTAAATTTGCACTGCACTTCATCTTTAGACTGTTTACACTAATTAAATAAATCATAAGTCAATAGAGCTTTAATTAAGCTAAGTGGCATTGTGTAATTGTACAAAAATGAAGTTTATAATGTAAGAAGAGTATTGTGAATCAACACAAGCTTCATGACTCAAACAATTATTGCTAAAATATTAATCACTGTGTATATTGTGCATTAATAAACCCAATACATGAGTGACAAAATTCATGTTGGCAGTTACTTGCATAAATATGTAGTCTAGTGTAATTTGTGTTACTTGAATGAAGTAAATATAAGTGCAACGTTTGTTAGGCATTAGTTAGGCCTATTTAGAATGAAATNAATTTGTGTTACTTGAATGAAGTAAATATAAGTGCAACGTTTGTTAGGCATTAGTTAGGCCTATTTAGAATGAAACTTAAGACCCCGATTTGCTATGTTAACTTCATTGAAACGGATATTTATCCAGATGCTAACCTGTATACCCCATTACTTTACCATGTTAATAACATTGTATCATACAATTTTCACATTTAACATCTCTGCTGCCTGGCTAACCTCAACATAACATCGGAACACAATGTGAACTTAATAAAAGTCCATAATTCCATAGCATGATATTGCTGAGCTCAGCTATGAAATCTTAATAAGTATTTAAGGTTGGAAGTTAATTTTACTATCAAACAATAACACTTATAGAAAATGTGCAGGCCATGTTTTTGCACTTTTTTGAAAACAAACAAATTCGGTATTGCTATGAAATGCTTAAATTGTGAAATCATTGACCGGAGTTAAGAATGAAACAAAAATTCGTTACTGTTCATAATAGCTTGAAATTTGGATTTGTAAAGCATTGATACACAAAATGTCCTTTAACTGAATGTAACCTTATCACACTAGGCAAGTTTTTATCACTAAACATTTTAACGTGTAGGCCCACAGAAAGCTTTGAAAGTAGAACGTTTAGCTGTTGCTTCATTCGCAGTTCATTAAAACGATTGAGTGATATCTGAAGCTACTGCATTCCNAAAGTAGAACGTTTAGCTGTTGCTTCATTCGCAGTTCATTAAAACGATTGAGTGATATCTGAAGCTACTGCATTCCCACGTTATCTCGTATACTGAACGCAGGGGTAGGAAGAAGTTGAACACAAATCATATAAAAACAAACATTTCAGAATTTCAAACAAAATCTGTTTTCTTTCCAGCATAATGAGTAACAACTACGAACGGTTTGCAAGATGAAGCATTCGCTGTCTGCTGTATACACGGAGATTAATATTTTTTAGGTAACGAAATATGGTAAAGAGGATATATCATGTTTATTTATTCGCGTGTAAATTTAGGTTGTCGCGATGACAAGTCATTTAGGAAAATTTTAAAACTTGTAACTATCGGGCGTACAGTAACTAATTTTTAATTTTAACAAGCAAATATTGTAGATTTCATGTGTAGTAAAAACATGGTGTTAAATAAAATATTTTGTATTCTTCGTAAAACAGTGCGTTGTAAAGGCGTTATATTTAATTTGTTGTACTGGCCTACGTGGAAACATTTGGTAACGGATTTCTAAACAGTTGTTTGTGAAACGTAGAAAAACTTTTCACTGTGTATAAAACACGAAATGCGGTAGAAAGACAACAAGGGGCGATAACTGGCTTATGCGTGGAAACACAATGTAGCCGCCTACCTGAGGGCACCAGCACGGGTGACTGCTCGTCGTCCTTCTCCTCGGTGGCGTCGGCGGCGGCATCCGGCGCGCAGGCGCGCCCCGCCGCCGCGCCCACTAGGTCCGCGAAGGGCGGCAGCGTGTCGTCGTCGCCGCGACGCCCCTGCTGCTCCGGGTCTGCACGACCACTTCCTACGTCGTCGGCGCGGGCACTGGAGGGCTGCTGGCCGTGTGACTCAGCGCCGTCCGGGCCCGGCATCATCGCCTCTACCGGGAACCCGTCGACGGACGCATCGTCCCCCCTCCTCCCCCTCCCGCCGCGACTTTACCCAGAACTGCTTCTCCCGCGATCTGCGCCGGCCCTCGGAGCACTTCCTGGTAGGACGTGGCCGCCGGCCCATTCACGTCGCCGACACTCTAGCGATGCCTCATGAATGAGTCGAGGCGCCCCCGCGTCCGACGGCGACTTCGGCGACCCTCTTCCCCGCGGACGGACGACGTCCCCCCGGCTCGGCCGCAGTCGACGCTCCGACTGGACCTCCGATGCACCGGGACACTCCTCCCTCGTACCCCGTCCGAGATCTCTCCACAACTTTTTTTTTACTTCCCAATCCTCCAGACGATCCCTCTCGCGGACCGACGGGACGCGTTAACGTATTTTAGTTATTTCGCCCGCGCGTCGTCGGTTACTCCGCCGACGGACTTCCCTCCTCGTATCCGGGCTGCTCATTGGCCGCCCTGGTCCTGCGGCGTCTCGGGGGAACACGGGTCTAAGAGACCTTGAAAAACCACCGCGCGCCGCTCCCCAACATGGCACCTCCCGATGTTGCACGCGGACGTGCTGCCAACTTCGCAGACGCCGCGGGTCTAACTTCCACGCAGAATGGACTAGCCACGGCGCCATTTTCCCTGCTGGAACACTTCCTAAAGTATGCTCTGCGGAAAGTAAATAAAACGAAAAATTAATACTTACAAATGATTAATAACACTGTTTCCGAGTTGAAGACTTTGGAAATAAAACTCTGGAAAAAAAAATCCTAAATATTTTAATGTAAAGACTGATTAGAACACTTGCAGTTACGCTGACATGCAAAGAAAATAGTCACAAAAATATATACAGTAATAAAAGCTTATTATTTTAAATTTAATAAGTGGCAAATAAAATCATTTTTTATTGTTTTAATTTTTTATATATTACAGTAGGAAACTGCCCTAGAAGTAACATATTTACACTTTTAAAAAAATTCGCAGCGTTGACTGACGCATAAGTACAGGTCACCAGGTTCAAAGAAATGTAAATTTTTTCATGTGGCGGAAGGATATAACAATAGACTGAAAGAAGAAGATAAGCAGAATCTTCAAAATTATAGATATACACAGAAAAGCAAGAGCTCTATGCAGGAGTTATCAACTCCAAACACTTATTGTCGTACATTTGNAATTATAGATATACACAGAAAAGCAAGAGCTCTATGCAGGAGTTATCAACTCCAAACACTTATTGTCGTACATTTCAACAGATTTTAAATTCAATCCTGGAGTCATTTTAATTCATCATAGCAGAATTCAAAATCATAATTTTTTTACTACTAAATAAAAAATAACTGATTTCATAAATTAATATTGCCATTTGAGATTTNAATTATAGATATACACAGAAAAGCAAGAGCTCTATGCAGGAGTTATCAACTCCAAACACTTATTGTCGTACATTTGAACAGATTTTAAATTCAATCCTGGAGTCATTTTAATTCATCATAGCAAANTTAAATTCAATCCTGGAGTCATTTTAATTCATCATAGCAGAATTCAAAATCATAATTTTTTTACTACTAAATAAAAAATAACTGATTTCATAAATTAATATTGCCATTTGAGATTTTGTTCAAAAATGTGTACGGTTTGCGTTTTATCATGTTTTACGCACCATGTACGTCTAAATACTTAGACATAGAGAAGTGGTTAGAGAAGAAAATCCAGGCTTGCTAATAAATTAATATTATAGTTTACCAGCGAAACTTACTTTTAACTACAATCTTACAATACATGACATTGCATCTATTCACCAAAGCCAAATAAATGACTCAGGAAAAGCGAACAAGCATGCCAAATAGCAATTCACTTTGGTTCTACATCTTACTATCTCTGAAAAACATCGATAAAAATATTTCCGTTTCATTTAATTATTGTACTCTTTTCTTCAGTTAAGAAATCGTAATTTGTGACGGGCAGGCCGAAATATTAAACTTCGTCAAAAATTTAGACTCCATAAAAATGACGCACAAGAGACGAATTATTGTCACACACCTCCAAAAAGAGAAGCCTAAAGATAGTTATAAATCTTGTTNTAAAAATATTTCCGTTTCATTTAATTATTGTACTCTTTTCTTCAGTTAAGAAATCGTAATTTGTGACGGGCAGGCAGAAATATTAAACTTCGTCAAAAATTTAGACTCCATTAAAATGACGCACAAGAGACGAATTATTGTCACACACCTCCAAAAAGAGAAGCCTAAAGATAGTTATAAATCTTGTTNAAAATGACGCACAAGAGACGAATTATTGTCACACACCTCCAAAAAGAGAAGCCTAAAGATAGTTATAAATCTTGTTCGCGCGCTTCGTAGATCTACGTGACTGGGCTATTGTCGCTCCCTCAGTCTGTTGTTGTCAAGTTGTCGTTCTGGACTACCGGGCGTGGAGATGAGGTGTCCTGAATTGCCACACTTGCCAGCTTTCTCCTTACCCCTGAGTTGATGACCTCAAGGGGAACCTTCCCCAGCCATTTTTGATACTTGGTTTCTCTAGTCTGTGCATATTTTTAACAAAGAACATTCTGAAAGTACTCATATACCCAACTAAAGGCTGTTCACGGTAAACTGAGCACTTCCGGAAGCCCTGCTTAAGATATACGTGTAAGAACATTATGTGTTCTCCCACCATATGTAAAATTAAGATTGCCACGTGCCTGATCACTTTATTAATGCGTTGGTAAAGTGAAACTGTGAAATTATTAGAAAAAAGGATTACTTTACGTATATGCTAATGCTTACACTTAGGCGCATTAAACATAGAGAGCAAAACAAATCATTTCAGTCTGCAAAATTGTTTACCTAACTCTTGTAATTCAACGCTAAGATGTAGAACTACTTTCCTTCTGTCGTTACCAACTTTATTGGGATCATGCCACTCAGTGCGCCCGTTAAAATATACGCAGGCTGAAGCAGTCATATTTTTTGAAGGTTGATTTCAAAAGTGTTCATTTTATTGAGAACAGCCTTCAGCTATTGACCTTACACTGCAGTACAGGCAAGACAAGGGAATTACGAACTCGTAATACGTCTCAATTTTAATTCTGACAAAATTGGGCAATATCAGTATTGTGATACACAACGTGTTTCCAAAAAAAAAAAAAAAAAAAAACATCGACAAACTCCGGCAGGTTATTCTTGACGAAAATGTATGTACAACGTTTCCCTAAAGTGATTATTAAGGGAGCTATGCGCCCCCAAAAAATCGAGTATTTGAAATGATTTTCATTTCAACTATCAGTCAGAAACTACTTGCGAATAAGCAAGAAAATGGAGAATAGTATTTTATAGAGCGGAGATATAAAACCTGGAAAATGCGGTTGGTAACATCATCCCCCTTCATCAGGAAAAAAGGGGTTGTCCCTGTTTTTTTTAAGAACGAGCACCTCTATTTTCCTGATGAAGGGGAATCGTATTACCGACAGAATTTTCTCCGTTCTACAAAACGCTATTCGCCGATTTCTTGCTTAATCGCAAGTAGATATTGATAGTTTTCTAAGTGCGAGCATTATGAAAATGCTCTTAACTGTCACGCGCAGAGATCTGGTTGCCGATGGGTGTACTGGGAATTTTCCAACGACCGTCTTTCAAGTGTAATGAATGCTCATTGTTTGTGGAGACTACACCATACCATTTTTCGGACTAATATGTCGAAATAAATAATGTATGATAACTTGGTCCCTATTCTGAACACTGAAGCCCATTAATTTCTTCTGTGCACCACAACGAAAGAGTTCTTGTGAAAAAAATAGTCAATAAAATTAGTTGAAACCATGGAACCGCGAAACACTGTGTCTCCGCATAACACATCAAGCTAGCTGCCAGTAAAACATTTTCGAAGCTCTTTTAAACTTTAAAATGTCTTTAAATTATTATTTAAATGTTGTTACAAATCTTGGAATTATTCATTAATACCTGCGAATCTTTTATTAACGAAATTCATCTTGTGCCTTGTATGTCGGCACATCTCTTTTACATTAGCAACAGCTGCCAAGATTATTCAAAAATTTATAAGTAAATTTGTAAGTAAAGCTTTTCAGACAACGTATAGCGATTAAACATTCAACGACTCTTAGTGTGGGTGAAAATCCCAGAGATAAATATTGAAGTAATGATATTAGTTGTTTACTTAATTTTGTATCAATATATACATTATTACTTCATCCACACAAGCGCTACTCCTATTAATTAAAAATTACTATAGATTTTTCAAAATTATCTTTATAAATGCACAAAATTCTGTTACAGGTACCCCTCCCCACTTCAGCTTTGGGGAAAAGTTCCTACAATTTCACCTTCGGAATAAAGTGACAAGTCAGAGTTCACAGTTTTGTACCTAAAAGAATAGCGATCATTATTGTACTGGGGCTGTTGTCTAGGTTAGAATATATTTTTTGTGGTTGACATCACCCACGGCGATTCAAAAGTTTGAGTGTTAAATGTTGAACACAAAGGGTTCTGCAAGGTACATCAAATTGGCGATGGTTAACTATCTCGAGTAAAACGACCGTAAGAGTATTAACGTTTCGTGACCTGTAAGATATAAAGAATTATTCAGTTCCGAGAACAAATAACTTACCGTACACACCAACCTACAGAGACGTAAATAGCCTAAGCAGCAAATAGTTCCCAGTAGATCAGACAATTTGTATGCGTGGGTTGGGCCAAATAAAGCGAGTGCTCGTCCGGAAGCGAGAACGTAAAGTTAGTGTGATACAAAGCTCTGAACACTTAATTAAATCAAATTTTCCAAAGGCTTTTTCCAAGCAAATGCATATGTTTATCGAATAATAATTGGCGTTTCAATAGTAAAGTCAGTAGTAAGTTTGAAAATGTATGTCTGTGTCTTAACGTGTTAATAAAAATTTATTGCTTAAACTGACTGCCAACGATATTGATTTCGTTTTGTTTTATACATATGAGAGTTTAAATCAACGAGAAAGCCTCACGTCTATTATTATGGCAACGTCAGAATTCCAGTTCATCGGGGCATTAAAATTAGTAAACAGGCCCACGTAAATGCCGAGACTCGCCCCGGGAACATGCATGCTCCCGTCCGCAAAGTACGTAAGCATAGTGTCTGTAATCTGACAAGCCACTTATTCAAAAAAATCAGCGGAGTGAATCACGTCAAATCACCAAACCTCGAAATATAGTGTCAGCGTCCATCAGAATATCACAAACTCTCCGTAACTGGCCGTGAACAAAGCTGACATAATTATAGTATATTCACGGTTACTTCAACTTTTCTGAAGCCCTGCTGAAATTATACTTCCAGGATATTCCTCCACCACATGCAAACAAAGCTTTGCCTAGTCTAGACAAAAATTACACCAAATGGACTACGCACCACATTCGTGTGCACTCACTGTAAGAATATTTTTCCTAAGAACTGTTTCTTACCAAGCATTACCAACACACCTATTTTCTCTCTGTTTTTTAATCGTATTAATTATGAATTAATCATATAATTTATAGATAAAATGTAAGTAAAATCCAATTTCACCAATCAAACATGTCCTACACGGGGGGTAAATATTTAAAGGTTTGTTAAAAAAAGTGTGAAGAAACCGTGAATATATTGTATGCTACATGACACACTGGCACGGAGGCTAGTTATTAAGTTGACAGCGATGCAATACAAATGGTTCTAAGACTTGACTCTGTATTGTGAGTACAATATATATATTATTCGCACTGGTGTTGGTATCTCTCGGTCTATACATACGGCAGAAAAATTAAAACGAGAAGAAAAGTATATTATAAGCAAGGCTTTCAAAAGTGCTCAGTTAACTGTGAACAACCTATAACAGTGAGTTTTACCCGTAGAGTGAATATGAGGTAGAGCGAACTCTCTGGATGAGTAGAACCAGTCTCCGTGTCCCGATATTGAACTGCTTTTCTGCCAACACGACTGTCACAAAGAACGTGGATAAAATTTGGGGTTAGAATACTGTTTAGTAAACAAGTGCTTTAAGATGTTTGCATACTTTCTCTAACCAATTTATGCTACAGTTAGATTACATTTAAACTGGTAAAAGTATTTTATTAATGTAATGGTGTTTGTCTTTTGAAAATTAATATATAAACAAACNGATTACATTTAAACTGGTAAAAGTATTTTATTAATGTAATGGTGTTTGTCTTTTGAAAATTAATATATAAACAAACACGTTCATTACTGTGGACCACGTAACTTTGACAGTTGCGTTGGTGTCAGGTAGGTCATGCGCAGAAGACGAATAATCGGTTTACCTCTTCTTTAGTATATGGTTGCACCGATCAAATTTGTAGCAGGTAGGTAAAAATCACTTTAAAAAATTTAGAAATGAATTACTGGAAATGGTCTGTAGAATTTCACTGTCATCAACTGCTTAGTTTCCACATGTCGTGTTAATGTTCACGGATTCATCAGAGTGTAATTGATATTCACCATTGCCATCGGGAATAAGGGGGGAAGAGGGCATTTCAACACCCTTCCCGTCATACTAGACGGCGCCGCAGACTTCACGAGGAGATGCAAAAGAAAATAGTGTACATGAATCTTCATGCTTTATGTATAACAACTAAAATTTAACTCCAGTAATTGTGATTTTAAACTGGTATAAGTATTTTGTGTTAGAATATTAGAATAGGTAGCAACGCGTGTTTGAAAATCTTGACATTACTGATTATAAAACTAATTTAGGGAAGGGGTATTTTCAGTCTCACCAGGGGAGCCAAATCTATACAACACCTTGCATCCCCCTCCCCTTACCGATAAAGGCCCCGACGTCCGGATGTTCACGACCAGCCTGATGAGATGGGCCGTCTCCAG
>NQII01000022.1:544104-713337 GCA_002778355.1 Clitarchus hookeri
CCTGGTCGCGGGTGTGTGATCGTGACGAAGGTTGTCCAATACAGATGTTGGCGGCGGCGAAGTGGATGTCCCCGTCGGACATTAAATTAGCGTTTTATGTCTCGTGATGTTTGCAGAAGGGTTAAAGAACACGGGATAATATTGTCACGGTGCGTTTCAAACCACAACTGGAGTCCGGCCTAGTGCTCTCTGAATGGTAATGGTCAATTCTAAGATACTTCCTACTTTAATGAAGCCCTGCTTAAGTTCTACTTTCAAGCTATTCCTCCGCCTCATGGCAACACAGCTTAACTAAGCCTAGAAAATTACACTAAAAGGACAATGCACCGCATTCGTGCACATTCAGTTTAATAATATTTTGCATAAGAACTATTTTGTACTAGGGATAACTAATAAACATATTTTCTCTCCGTAAATAGTCATATTAATTGTAGACGAAGTGTTATAATTTATAGAACAAATTGAGTAAAAGGTTAATTTAAACGAATGTAAGTCATTTGTACGTTAACACAAGTGTAAAACGTGTAATACATGGCATATTTAGGAAACAACCAAACACGTATGAGGTGATTTGTCGTAGGTTTGATTAAAAAAGTGGGAAGAAACCGCGAATGCACTACGATAGAGGAGACTTGGTGCTAAACATCACACGCCCTACCTCCTGAGAGCGACGCCCCAGCGGGCACGGCGACCGAACAGCCGGGCCTTTAAGTACCGCGGGGTCGCGGTGACTGTGGCGCCGTGAATCACGGCCGGCGTCGACACTCATGCTTGGCGTGAATGAGCTCACTGGCGGCTCGGCGCCTGCCTGCCCTTCTGACGTTCACCACCCGGACACGATGCTTCACTCTCTTCCGCTGACGATTACGTGTTCGGACGGCAAGATTTCCTCGCCGTGGCTGCTGCTCAACGTCGTGATACCGCGCCGGTGACTCTTCGTCATGGAGCCGGGCAGTTTGCTTCGATCACAGTCCCTTGACTGGAGTGGGGAGGTTCGGGCGGCTCCCGACGACGAGGTCTTGAGAACCGACGAGGGCGAAGCGAGGTGGATATGGAGTGGCGCCGGAATGCAAGGTGTTGACAAAAGGAAGATCCCCGAGAAAACCCGGCTGACCAGCGGCATTGTCCAGTATGATTCCCACGTGCGAAAATTCGGGGGTCGGCCCCGCCGGGAATTGAACCCGAATAGCCTTGGTGGGAGGTGAGCGTTTTAGCCGCTGCGGCAACCGCGTCCTCTCAACCGGGGAGTTTGCTTCGATTTCAGTCCTTCCTCACACATCAGGCATCTGTGACTTGTAGTCAGTTTTGATTCGGAAAATTGTCTGTTACGATGTCTCTAATTGCGGATTCTGGACAAAACATCTGCTTATTTGCAATCTGCTGGGGACCACGAAAGTATAATTGTTGCCCCAGACTCTTTAGCTTCGCGCTACGATATCCGTTCACGTCCTATATTTCATATTAGCTATTTGAAAACAATGGGTATCTTCTTTTTTAGAAATTGCTTTTGCCAGGTAGATTTATGCACTTTTTCGTTTCAACCCAATGTTTTGATTTGTTATACAATGTTGGGTCTTAGAGGAAATCGGGAAAATATACTTCAGTTATATATTTTTTCGTAGCATACAGCACTTGCTTACCTTGCGCAGACGCAAAAACTATCCTAATTTTGGGTTTGAGCCCCTGGTCNTGGGAAAATATACTTCAGTTATATATTTTTCGTAGCATACAGCACTTGCTTACCTTGCGCAGACGCAAAAACTATCCTAATTTTGGGTTTGAGCCCCTGGTCGTACACAGGAAGTGACAATCCCCGGCCCATACTTCTTGCTGCATGAGCGTGACGAGTTAGCGGGAACTGTCACAGAGAATTCCCACAAAATGTACAAACAAAATTTAAAACTTGAACAGGTACTTTCTTTACATGACACGTGACCGTGTCGTACCAAATGCTCTCTTCTACCAGGCAGAAGTAAGTTCTATCACGCATAGAGACTCTGATATAATTATGTTGCTGTCTCTAGTGTCGCAATAATTTTTTTCTCTAACCACGATACTAAAACTGTATTACACGTCGCATGTTGCAGCACTTTTTTTCCGTTATTTTGAACTGTTTATTACGATTGGAATAACCCAAAATAACATCCCTAACAATGATACAGCTAAAACCACACTTGCCGAAAATTATGGGAATGCGCACTTTGCATTGACACGTCTGATAAATTTTAGACAACAAACAAGGAAAGTCAAATTAATGGCGACTTGGTAGGAGACCTCAATTAAATTCAAACACTCATATCTCGCGGACTAATGACCTATTTAAAAGGTCGATAACTCGTTGAATTCGTCTTGAAATTCTTTACTATNCACTCATATCTCGCGGACTAATGACCTATTTAAAAGGTCGATAACTCGTTGAATTCGTCTTGAAATTCTTTACTAACTGAAAGGTAAATGGATCCGATGACTATAAATATTGCATGGAAAACTGAACTAGTAGTGATACGTGAAGTTATTGTAATCTTAGCTATGGATAAGAGTCCCCAGATATACCCATTATGCTGTAACACTGATACTCAAGTNGTGAAGTTATTGTAATCTTAGCTATGGATAAGAGTCCCCAGATATACCCATTATGCTGTAACACTGATACTCAAGTATACGAGGGGTAAAAACCCAACAGATAAGGAAAATTACTTGCAAAAGGACACTGCACTAAATAGGCTTTCAAATTAAATTTAAAAATAATCTTTGATTATCGAGTGTAGAGTTTAAATGAGAGTGTTGGTGCAGACAGTAAACTATAAGCAGATAATAAACTACGAATTTCACCATTCCAAGATGGAAGCAGTGTTTTAGTTTTCTTGAAGTGAGAAAGTCAAGTAATANTAATAAACTACGAATTTCACCATTCCAAGATGGAAGCAGTGTTTTAGTTTTCTTGAAGTGAGAAAGTCAAGTAATATTATCTAAGCAAAGTTAACACGTACCTTAAAGATGCGAGCTTTCAACTGAATCCTTACTTTCTTGTTAATGAGAACAAAGGAACACACACTGTGGTAATTTATTAGTGGAAAAACTCTGTATATTTATGTACGTCTCTTGCTAGGATAATTTAAGCTTACAAGAAAAATAAATTTTAAAAATATTGAAAAGAAAAATTNCACTCATATCTCGCGGACTAATGACCTATTTAAAAGGTCGATAACTCGTTGAATTCGTCTTGAAATTCTTTACTATCTGAAAGGTAAATGGATCCGATGACAATAAATATTGCATGGAAAACTAAACTAGTAGTGATAAGTGAAGTTATTGTAATCTTAGCTATGGATAAGAGTCCCCAGATATACCCATTATGCTGTAACACTGATACTCAAGTATATGAGGGGTAAAAACCCAACAGATAAGGAAAATTACTTGCAAAAGGACACTGCACTAAATAGGCTTTCAAATTAAATTTAAAAATAATCTTTGATTATCGAGTGTAGAGTTTAAATGAGAGTGTTGGTGCAGACAGTAAACTATAAGCAGATAATAAACTACGAATTTCACCATTCCAAGATGGAAGCAGTGTTTTAGTTTTCTTGAAGTGAGAAAGTCAAGTAATCTTATCTAAGCAAAGTTAACACGTACCTTAAAGATGCGAGCTTTCAACTGAATCCTTACTTTCTTGTTAATGAGAACAAAGGAACACACACTGTGGTAATTTATTAGTGGAAAAACTCTGTAGATTTATGTACGTCTCTTGCTAGGATAATTTAAGCTTACAAGAAAAATAAATTTTAAAAATATTGAAAAGAAAAATGTTATATTTTCTCTAGAAAATCACCAAATATGTTTCTGAGTCTTAAATAATTCATTTGGCAAAGATCCGTTCAGTTTTGAAACATTTTTGCAGAGTAAACATAAAAAGACAAGAACATAAAATGCAAGAAACCTCTTGAGTCTGATACACATGTTTACGTTATGTCGAGAACAAATTTCTCGTATACAGAAAGAATCATTAACAGTCTTTAAATCAAATGCACAAGCATTATTCAAAGGCAATGGTTTCTGCGACATTTCGAATTTTGAATTAGAGTTTTTCATTAAGATGACTATAGGTGATCATACTGATGCTCCTTCACGATATATTGTGATCATGACGCGTAGAGTACTTGCTACAGACACTGCTACGAAACAAAACTCCCGTGGATCGGGTGGAAATAGAAAATACTATTACATAAAAAAAAATTACGTGAACTTCCTTCACATTAATGGTGGATTATAACTAAAGGCCCACATAGTACGGAAAAGTTACCACATGTCAGGCTACAGATATAAGATTGCTACTATAAAAAATTTGGAACTTCACTACACAAATTTAAAAAAGCCACCAAGAATGTACCAAAAAAAACCTTCTTGCCATTTATGATCTTCAGTACACACACATATATACATACATACAACATGTTTCTAAAACACGGAGACAGATTTTGGCAGTATATTCCTCATGAAAGTATAAGACTAATGTGTAAGTACCACTTTTCCCGCCAAGTGATTATTAAGAGAGCTGTGCCCCCCTGAAAAATCATTATTTGCATTGCTTTACTCAGTATTGTGGATTGCCTACCTGGTATGCGACAGTACACGTTCTGTTTTGAATGTTCAACAAAAGGAANGGGGGGGGGGGGGTGATATTACCGACCGCGTTTTTAGAGGTGTAAGATATTCTTTAAGCAAAACACCATTCACCGATTTGTTGCTTAATCACAAGTGGTTGCTGATATTTTTAACTAAACGCATTTTAAATCCCTTAATAACCATTTTAGGGGATAAGTTTTACTTGCATTTTCGTCTTATATTTTCGTAAGGAATGGTCTGCTGAAGTTTGTCCTCATGTTTTAGAAGCATGTGGTTTATATCTATAGATAATACATAAATATGTATTATCTATAGATATAAACCACGTATTCCTAAAACATGAGGACAAACTTCAGCAGACAATTCCTTATGGAAATATAAGACGAAAATGCATGCAAAACTTATCCTACACACACACACACACACACACACACATATATATATATATGCATGCGATATGCATTCCTAAGAAGCTGAATTTCTCGCAAAAAGGATCTGCAACAATCGGATATTATGCGATATAGACCAATGCGTTAAACTACAGACGCCACTTTGCACTTTTCTCTTTTCCCTTNCAACAATCGGATATTATGCGATATAGACCAATGCGTTAAACTACAGACGCCACTTTGCACTTTTCTCTTTTCCCTTAAAGAAAACTGCTAAGGAAAGCCCTGAAAATACTATTTTTCACCATTTTCACTATTTTTTCTCTCTTTGAATATATTTAATCGAATAAAAGTAAAAAGTAGTAGCTTTACGTAATAATTTTTTAATCCTTTCTTGGGAAAACAACCCCAGAACATTTTAAAAAGATACGCGTATACGCACGAACACTGATTTTNTTTTTTAATCCTTTCTTGGGAAAACAACCCCAGAACATTTTAAAAAGATACGCGTATACGCACGAACACTGATTTTACAGAAAATATTTTACTAGGACGTCTTCTTAAGGAGAATCGCTATTTTACAATATTAAACGCCTCAAGGTCGCGCCCGATCATAACAAATACATTGCGACGGCGAAGGAAGTTAGCATTAACAATCTTGGCGTCTGTCATTTGAATTTTCTGCAGTGACGAAAGGAATTTAATACAGCAATCTGTTCAGAAAAGATACATCATTGTCACTATAGTTTAGAGTACTGTTTTACAGGAGAATAAATATCGTAACCAGAGGTCTACTTGCAGCGATTTTCGCTTATTTTGATACTTTTAAAACGACCACATTTTTCAGTATATTTCAATAACCAACTTTATGATTGTGCAACAAAATATCAACATTCATCTTTGTCCTGAAAAAAGGATATAAATAGGAATATTCCGTAGTTTCTTTTAAAATTAGAATAGACACAATTGATTTCAAGGTGATCTACAAGACAACTAGGCAGGTCCCCTAAGGGCTTTCACGCATGTTGATAAGGACAGCCGGCGTTTCTCAAAAGGACCTGTTCCCCCGTACTTTTCGCGTGTGCTACCCGCACAGGCACCTGTAGACAGGAGCTTCAACACTCAGCTTGGACCTGGAACGGTTTACCTTATGGTCAGCATTCCATTCCGACCGAATATGCGCCGGGCCTTTCGTATTCAAGGTGTCGTGACTTATACGTGCAGATAAATTTGCAATATCATTTTAAGATATTCCAACAACTGATCAGTGAATTGCGTTGTAATGTGTTTGCAAACACACATTTTAAAAACAAATTTAATACTAAGTATATTCGCAGCAGGTTAATTTTTATTAAAAGAACTCATAGTTCACATCATTCCGGGATGCAACTTTCGCTACATCTCGCACGTAACAGCCGCAAGNTTCCGGGATGCAACTTTCGCTACATCTCGCACGTAACAGCCGCAAGGAGCCAGAAACATGTCTCCATGTCTCAGTCAAGTGACAATTTGAAGCTGCGTCCCAATTGGCCCAGAGAGCGCTCTCTCGTGCTCTCGCTCTAGCGACCTCGTCATTATGACGTTAGAGACAACGCTGTCTGGTCGTCTCAATTTGTCAGAGAGAGAGAGAGATAGAGAGAGAGAGAGCACAGAGAGAGATGAAGTTGTATATTCGCTTTCGCTCTTTCGCACTCTCTGACCACGCGTATTTACGTAGTTTCCGTGTTGGACTAAGTATATAGTAGCTTTCTAGGTCAAAATAACGTCGCATTTTAATTGTAAGTGAATAATATCAACTGTTTTAGCCAAAGAAATAACTTCCTTAACACGTATTTATTCAAATATAAATAAGGATTTCCGACAAAGTCTCGTATTTTTTGCCATTTTGCTGCAACATGACGGTAATATATAGAAAAAAAAACAATATTATTTTATTTGCTAATAATTATTTTGGTAGCGCTTAAATTATTTGTGAATTTTTTTCAACATTATAAATTACTTTTAATAGAAAGGAACGTGGGTTTAGCTTGACACGATTTCGCTCCTTTTTGGCATCAGCTGTCTGCGTGACGTCAGAGAGTAACGAGAGAGTGGTTGTCGTTTCACAGAGCGTGGGCGCGGGAGAGAGAAAGAGAAAGAGAGAGCGAGAGAGAGAGAGCGGAGCAGTGCTCTCGCCAGGTTGTGCGAAAAAGTGTTCTCTCGAAAGAGTATTCTTTCAATTGAGGCACAGCCCGAGCTTGTTAAGGGATGCTCACGGTAAAGTGAGCACATCTGAAAAAAAAAACAACTTTTGTTTAACGTCACTACCCCTAACTAAATATACGCTACAGTACACTTTGGCATGCTGACTGCCAGTTAAGTTGACAATTTTTAAATATATAGCCACTGAAGTTAATGTGTCCTGTTTTATACACATTACGGTACGAAATAATATATTAGTAACAAATTAACTTTCAGAAAAATTTCCCTGTTTCACTTGGATGACACATGTATGAAGTGATTAAGCAATGGCAACGTTAAATTTTCATATGGCAGAAGGACATCAAATGAGAAGGAAAGTAGATCCAAAGCATGGGTTTTCAAAAGTTCTCAATTAACGGTGAAAATCCTACAGAAACATATATACGTTACCATTCCACTAGTTCTGTATTTAAAGTTCATAAAATAAAAAAAATAATTTAACTGACTACTGATTTAAGCACTTCACACTCTTCTAACGAGACGTTAATACACAAGACTACTTTATAATTCGCTGTCAAAATTACTATAGACATGCCAGTTAGTGTTAAAATATACGGAGTGAGGAACAGGAATGCTTTTCTTTAGGAAGATGAATTTGAAAAGTGTTTAATCAATTATTAAGCAGCTATAAATGAAAGCATATACTGAATCCAAATTGCAGCATTCTATCCGCAAACAAAATGCCAATTTGATAGCTTGAAATAGAATAGTTTCGCACAGAATTAAAAAAAAAAATTAACGACTGCATGCTAGTTCAATTGTGCCTCGTATCTATATTCAACGGGATCGTTTAATGTGCGGTTGAATTAAACTATTATAACTCTTTTCTTGGTATGCTTCAAATGTGGAAAACAGTACCAGGTAAGACGCCCGTGTTAAGGAACTTTTACGACCACGTCGAGCCTTCCTTCTGCGAAGTGTCTTTATGCCTGCGTACATGTATAATGCCAGTGAAACCCGCCTGTATCTTGGTTGGATGACGCACAAAAAGAAGCTCGCAGGGCAAGTGTCGGTTTTAATGTCCCATGTAGTGCCTATATCTTATTCACCAAGTCTTCCAGTTAGCTTTACTGCTTCATATCTGCTACATAACAAATATTCGAAATAGTTATAGCACGAAGGAGAAGAAATATAAAATATTTTTGTGACACCTACAAATTATGAGCGATTTAATTATGCATATATACGCAGAAATGTTCAGATGGTGTTCTCAGTCCTCCAGGAATGGCTAGAATACGAATTTCATTTACAATGAAAACATAATTTTCGTACGTTATGATACACCGAGTGTGCTCTAACAATTGATAATATAAACCAGTGTATGATGGCGGGTTGTAAATTGAACTTTTGCAATGATGAACCAATAGTCTGGCTATATCACGTTTAGACAAACTGGGAAATTGTAAAGTAGGCGCAGGTAGGCAACACCACGTGTCAGNATGATGAACCAATAGTCTGGCTATATCACGTTTAGACAAACTGGGAAATTGTAAAGTAGGCGCAGGTAGGCAACACGTGTCGGTTGCCCACTGCACATGTTACTGTGCGTCGGAAAAGACCACTCGCAGTAGTAGTGCTCTGATTGGTGGCGATAGTGGTCTGTCGGCATGCNGTTGCCCACTGCACATGTTACTGTGCGTCGGAAAAGACCACTCGCAGTAGTAGTGCTCTGATTGGTGGCGATAGTGGTCTGTCGGCATGCCAGTGTAAGGTGACGTATGTAGCCTTGTGCAGGGGGAAGCCAGCAAAAATGCTGGCGAAGCAGACATGCTGTACTGGGCACAGTACCCCAGCAGACGACATACAGCGCATGTATCCACGACTCGACTAGAACGGGAAACCCCGTCATCAGAGAACTTGACTCCATCATACAAAATCTCCAGCCTCCTGCATTCTCCACATAAAGTTAGGGATGGCTATATATATATAAGCGGAGAAATGGCACCGTGGCACCATCGTAGTGACGAGGATCGATTCTGGGGATAGACGACGGGTGTACCTACCCAGATTCGAATCGGCAGTGTTAGGACATGTAGAGGCGAACCCAAGAAATAGCACACCGGCCAATGCATGCGAAATGGGCGTTGGATATAAGGCAGCGTTGGAACGTCCTATATGAGCAATTAAATACCCATAGTTATCTCCAGATTTGGGTTTCTGCAACTGGATTTTGCCACAGAGTGCTGAAGATTACTTCCTAGTAAGGGTGCTCTTTACAGGGGAGGCNTGGGTTTCTGCAACTGGATTTTGCCACAGAGTGCTGAAGATTACTTCCTAGTAAGGGTGCTCTTTACAGGGGAGGTCACTTTCACGAAAGACGAGTTCTTCAAAAGCCAAAACAATCAAGCATGAGCTGCCGAAAACCTATGTACCACGCACAGGAAGCCATCGTGTGATATTCTCCGTACACTGTAAAAAATACGGGTAAATTTACACATAAAAATTTTTGTTAATTTTATATTTTGTATGTGTAATTAGCAGAAACAACTACAGTACGTGTAGTTTTACAAATATATTCTTAATAAGCCAGAGAGTACTACATATCTTTGGTGGAACTACATGAATGTATGGCATAATAAACACAATGTTGGTGTTAATTTACACGTTCTGAAGTCTGTGTAAAATATACACCCACTCACTGCATTAAAACCTTACGTTATGTATTTTTACTGCTACATAGTCGTTGTATGAACACCCAAAGTCAGTACAGTCGTACACTCTCAATTGTGTAATCATACAATGACCGTGTGTGTTTAAACTTGCATTGCACTTGGTGTATCTGTGAGCGTATATTTACACCTACAAATTTTGGATAATTTTACGTTTGTATGTGTAATTTGCTAAAACGAGTACAGTATTTGTAATTTTAAACTAATGTTTCTGTCAATTCAAATATAACTGCACGTACTTGTTTAAAACATGCGATCTAGTGGTAGGGAGTAGAACTACTTCGAACTCCTTTTGTGTGTTCAAAAGGAAATCTTAACTCTCGCTGACGAAATATGCTAACTTTTGTATATAACTACCTATCCTAATATCTAAAGCTTTTACACTGGAGAGCCAAAAGAAACTGGCATAAGCTTGCGTATGAATATAACAGAGGTATGGAACCAGTAAGAGTAACGCGATGCGGTCGGCAGCGTCTATATAAGATAACAAGCGTCTGACAAAGTTGTTAGATCGGTTACTAGCGACAATGGCAGGATAACAAGATTTCAGTGAGTTTGAACGTGGTGTTATAGTCGATGCACGAGAGATGGAACAAAGCATCTCTGAAGTAGCGAAAAAATTTGGATTTTCGCGTACGACCATTTCACGAGTGCACCGTAAATATCGGGAAGTCGGTAAAACATCAAATCTTCGACATCGCTGCGGCCGGAAAAAGGTCGTTAACGGGACAAACGACGGCTGACGAGAATCTTTCAACGTGACAGACGTGCAACTCTTTCTCAAATTGGCGCAGATTTCAATGCTGGGGCATCAACAAGTGCCAGCGTGCGAACTATTCAACGGACCATCATTGATATGGGCTTTCGGAACCGAAGGCCCACTCGTGTACCGTTGTTGACTGCACGACACAAAGCTTTACGCCTCGCCTGGGCCCGCCAACACCGCCATTGGACTGTTGATGACTGGAAACACGTTGCCTGGTCTGACGAGTCTCGTTTCCAATTGTATCGGGCGGATGGACGTGTACGGGTATGGAGACATCCTCATGAATCCATGGACCCTACATGTTAACAGGGGAATGTTCAAGCTGGTGGAGGCTTTGTCATGGTATGGGGCATGTGCAGTTTAGATACGACTCTGACAGGTGACAGGTACGCAAACATCCTGTCCGATCACCTGCACCCATTCATGTCCATTGTGCATTCCGATGGACGTGGACAATTCCAGCAGGACAATGCGACACCCCACACGTCGAAAGTTGCTACCGAGTGGCTCCAAGAACACTCTTCTGACTTTATACACTTCAATTGACCACCTAAATCACCAGACATGAACATTATTGAGCATATCTGGGATGCCTTCCAACATGATGTTTAGAAGAGATCTCCACCGCCTCGCACTCCTAAGGATTTGTGGACTGCCCTGTAGGATTTATGTTGTGAATTGCCTCCTGCATACCTTCAGACATTAGTCGAGTCCATCCCACGTCATCTTGTGGCACTTCTGCATGCTCGCGGGGGCCCTACGCGATATTAGACAGGTGTACCAGTTTTTTTGGCTCTTCAGTGTAGTTACCCAAATTTTGGAGATAACTTTCAATAACTCTTTTAAACTACCAAGTTACTAAATGGAGTAAAATAACACAAAAGTTGTAAAAATACACACAAAACGGATGAGAATTAACATGATGCAATTGTAAATGGACATATGCTGAGGGTAAAATTGCTTAGCACAACAGAGAAAAATGTACAGAAATTATGCTATAACAATTACAGTAAATCTACGATTTTACTTCTATGTTAGTGAGAAAACGCACATACACAGTGGTGAAATTACAATTGCGATTATTGTGTAAATTTACTTGCCGTGGAGAAAAAAAAACGAATATTGCAGTTTATTTTGTGCTACTTAGTGATAGTAATCTTACACAATTATATGTAAAGTTTGTTGTACAAAGAAAATGTTATTTTACTAATTTTTAGGATAAATTTNTAGTAATCTTACACAATTATATGTAAAGTTTGTTGTACAAAGAAAATGTTATTTTACTAATTTTTAGGATAAATTTACTTGGACGTAGAGTAAAAAAACATTGAAATGTGTAGGTGTAAAATTACACCAATTTTAGTGGAGATACTGCTGCCACCTATATGAAGTGTGAAATTACACAATTATTTTTTGCAGTGTAGATTTCTGGGCTGGAGTGGTCGGTCATGCATAACTGGTCCACATTTATTCCCTGCCCGTCTCAGTACGTCCACGTATTGCAGGACACGTAACCGCTGTACAGTGGATGTGCTTTTGGATAGCCAGTGTGATTGCAGCCTCATTTTGCAATTGAGATTAGATGAAACCTCGACGTACGAGACCCGAACTAGTGAATAGGGAAGGTAGACCCATTAGGCGGCCACTGCGATCACCTGATTTTGCCCCACATGACTTAAACCTGAGGGCCTACAATAAATTGCTTATACAGGTGGTTTCCGTTATGATAAGTCAAACTTTGAAGAACGATGGAGAAGGATAAAGAAGCTAAATGAGATAGGGAATGGTGGACCGGAAATATCTTAGTTAAAAATTATAGGCGAAAAACGTGGTGAAGGGAAATTGATCAACCGGTACTGTTTTTATTGACATCATACTTACGACGATAAGCTGAATAATTTTTACAGGGAAGGTTCAAAATGGCACACCCCAGCATCGACGCAGACATGAAAGGATCGCAAAAGGTTCTGGGGCATTCACTGTGACATCGCTGGTGATGTTCTGATGACAGCACAGACAGCAAGGATTCCTATCAGCAGGTTTTCTTCTTTAAGTACTGGGCTCGAAGACAAAATTGTTTTTACATAGCCTCACATGAAAAATATATCGGTGTGAGATCAAGCGAACGCGCCGGCTACGGAACAGGACCTCCTCTTCCTATCCACCATTGCGGGTACATCTCCACATAACCGTTCGGCTTCCTTACTGTTTCCATCTGCTTGCCCGTACACAAACACGATATCGGCAAGTTCCTCAACCATATATTCCATTTCTGTCTTCATTGCTCACTGACGAAACACACACAGCAGTGTGCAAGTAGGTAAAAGGCCCTTGGATTATTCCACGCCGCCTTACACCGCCAGTCTTGCGTTCGCCTGATCTCGCCCCGATACGTACAGAATGTTCCAATAATTTCGCCTCGCCACGTTTTTCGCCTATAACTTTCGACTAAGGTATTTCCGGCCGACTGTTCCATATCTAATTTCGCTTCTTTTATCCTTCTCCATCATCCCTCAAAGTTTGACTTATCATCACGAAAACATCCTGTACGTATGAGACTTGTTGGCACCAGGGTAGATGTGGCTTCTCGATACGACGCTCTACTGACACTATCACTGCCACGCCGGCTGTCTTCGAACGTGTGTGCCGTAACATGTAGCAAAGCTGCATAGTCTTTGTGGCCAATGGTAGGAGACATTTTGAACAGACGCTGTGAGCATGCTGCCTTATGATACAGCTGTTGTTTTTCCGAGAAGTCCACTACAGGAAGAAATGCAACGAATGTTACGATTTATTTTCACTTCTTTACTTAATTTTAATATAATTTATCAGATATATTTCCCCTGCACAATGAANAGTCCACTACGGGAAGAAATGCAACGAATGTTACGATTTATTTTCACTTCTTTACTTAATTTTAATATAATTTATCAGATATATTTCCCCTGCACAATGAAATTTACTGCCCCCGAGTTCTTAATATTATTGTAAATTAATCACTTCAAATATAATTCATGCTCAAAGAGTTTCTACTTAAACTAATTATCTTCGTTACCTTATTTCCTTTCTGGCGATTGTTCGCCATTTTAAAGTTTCGTGATGTTGTAAACGACCATTTTTGTCATGCACGGTTCTGATTGACTGATTCAGTCAAATATAAAGATTTTAGAACCGGTCCAATTTTGAAAATTTTTGGTGGGAACTAAAGCCATTCAATTTTTTCACAAAAAAATGGTGGCGATAGTGAATTTTTGGTGACGTCAGTAAAGTCCTATTTTATTTGACCAACTTTATTTGAAGTTGTTTGGCGGAAAAATTTGACAGCGTGAAAGTGCCTTAATGCATAAATCAATTTTGGGGGTAGTTTTTTTAAAGAATTCTTTTATTTGTTATTTGTAACAACTGTTAGTTTGTAAAATGTTACTCTATTCTTTCTGTAATGCCTATTGGAAGAGAAAAATTTAAAACTCATTCGTCTTTAATTATCTCTATTAGATGCAATGATTCGTAATGCAATTTTAATGTGCAAATTTCACATTTTCTGGTACATCAGAAGAAGCTAAAACTTAGAACAGTTTCCTTCTGACAGAAAAAAACATTAATATGATGTATATAGTCCATTTGTGGTTTCTTCACACTTTTTGAATCAAACCTTAAAAAATCACCCTATGTATGATTATATTTGGTTGTTTTTTAAGTATACTATGTATCACAAGCGTTTTAAAATTGTGTGAACATTAAGGATTATAAAAATGTCTTATTTTTGGTTACATTGAAATTTTATTTATATTTCATCAATAAATTATATCATTTTATTAGTAATTAAGATTGATAAAAGTAATGAGAAAATAGGTATGTTAGTAATGCCTTGTAACAAATAGTTCCTATGCAAAATATTACTATGCTGAGTGCTCACGAATTCGGTGTGTTGTCCTTTTAGTGTAATTTTCTAGACTTGGATAAGCTTTGTTTGCAAGAGGCGGAGGGATATCCTGGAAGTAGAACTTAAGCAGGGCTTCAGAGAAGTTGGAAATAATTTTTAATGGGATATAGGGATTAAGTCTGGTGCATCTGCGTTCCGCCACAGGCAACTGGTGTTTCCGGGTAGCTGGAGCCCCGAGGGGACATCACAATTACGACTCTCTTTCACATCACACACCCACGCCAGCCAAAAGCTTTCCCAGAAGGCAACCGGAAGCCAGTGCATAGCTCGCTTCGATACAACTTAACCGACTTGGTATTTAACCAGCCTTGTTAACTGGACAGTCCCTCGTGAACGGACGCCATCAATATCTCGTTATCGGTTTACACTTTTAATAAAGAGAGAGGTCTGCTGCGAGTAGCTGCGGTATGGTCCCCTTCGTCCGATTTCGATCAGGTCCATGATGATTTTCCAATCCCGTGCTTGGAATTCCACTCGCCATTATTTAACCCGGCGGCCTCCTTGGCCAAGGTCGCTGGAAGTTAGCCTTCAGACAACGAGGTTCCGGTTTCGCATCGCTGTCAAGCGTGTGTAGTTTTTACACGCGCGTTATTCACTCTTTTGAATATCTTATCGACCTGTCATAAAGTGAGAGCATCAATGTAAATTATTTTATAAGAGTTATTTTCATTTCCCAAAAGTACAACAGTCGCGTTCAATGGAGCCAACAGTTGAGAGCTACTGTGGCGATTATTTACCAAAAATTGGTCTTGCTTGTGAATTAAGAACCACCAACCACCACTCTTGTGACATGTTTTGTTTCCCAAGCATTGAATTGAATTTTTTTTCTGAGCAGTTTTGCCACATCTGTTATGAGGAACTTCGCTGTATAGCATTCGGGAGCCGAATGATTTAAAGCCTTAACCGTTGTAGTTCAAAATATTTGTGATTTATAGTTCATTATATACTCATCAGGAGCGCTCATTATGGCGCAGGCGGTGGCTACCCCATTCTTTCTCCGCCCGGATAACTTAAGACTCAAGTGAAACTCTTGCTCCATGACCTATTATATAAAATAAGTTTCCTTTACAAAATTGTTCAATTATCTGTATCAATATGATAACAGGAAATTAAAGAACCTCAAAGTCCATTTGGGTCGCGGTGGTTGAGCGGTTAGCCTGCTCGCCTCCCACAAAGTCGAACCGGGTTCAATCCCCGGCCGGGTTTTCACACGTGGGAATCGTGCCGGACGATGCCGCTGGTCGGCGGGATTTCTTGGGGATCTCCCGTTTCCCCCGCCCTTTCGTTCCTGTGCTGCTCCGTACTCACTTCATCCGCTCTCAAGATCTTTCTTCAAATCTCTTCACTCACTCGAACTCCATTAAGTATTTCAAATAATTGATCTAGGTCCGTTTTACTGCCGGTGCCCTCGCTTGACATTCGGAGAAGAAATCCGTCAATATTTTCGTTTAACGGCATAAAGATGAATAAGTGGCGTGTTCAGCAGTTAGAAGCCCTCTTGAAAAATTTAGGTTTAGAGGGGAACTTTCAAGCTGGCAATACTGATGTCGAGTTACATGACGACCGCCTAGTTTATATGCTCATGATTCATGATTTGCATGGGAAATTGTCAACCGCTCACTAATATACTTATCTAGTTTATTGAAATAAATTTTTTAAATAGAAAATACGAATATTTCGGCTAGCATAGTGATCAAATACAAAAAAGGAATAACCCTATAGTTGATCGTCACTTTCAGCTGGACCCATATGGCTAGGATATGTGATACAGCTCTGCCGTATGCTGCGTGAACACGATTGTCGGAGATGATCCTTTAATCACATGCACGGCATAAAAATTTCTTTTACTTTCTCGGAACCGCTTCATTCTGTTGGTTTCTTGTTCACAAAAGAGCAAGTTACACGTATGCCATTGTGTCATAGAGGGAAATATCACTTCGCATGTTGCTGAATAAATTTATATCGCCCTGTGTTTGAAGAACTTCCGTGAGCAAAATTGGTTTGACAGTGCAGCATACGCAGTACACGACATAATCAATTACGTGTCCATCTGAAGCCACAGCGTGATTTTTCACGGACCAAGACGCGCTGATAAAGCGGACGAGCTTCGCTGTTAGACGTCTCCGGTACTGCGACGTCGTACTCGGAACAACGCAGCACCGGGTTCTCTTTACTGCAATTTTAGAATTCTTCGCCGGTGTTAAATTAACTACACACCCTCCAACATCTAAGTCTTCTTCATTCGCAGGTAATTCCGTTTTCTCAAGAGCCCAAACGATAGGACGCGGTGATGTAGTATCCAAACTACTCTCCTCCCACTATGGTGAACCGGGTTCAATTCCCGGTGGAACCACCTGAATTTTTGCTTGTGGGAAACGTAGTGGACGTTGCCGTTGGCCGGAGGGTTGCATTCCGCCTAAGCTCCATCCTGACTTCACTTCACCCTCACCGGAGCTCAAGACCTCGCCATGAAGCGCCGACTAAAATGTTCTAAACTCGCAGTTTATACGAGCGGTTTTTAATGGTTTTTATGAGACACACCTAACAACTTACTCGCAGTCCCTGTTTAGGCACCAAGCCGTCACCCAAATGAACGATATGCACTTTTCAGATGTTATAACTGGCTGAGAGGCAGTTATTCGACGTAAACTGTTTGGCCGCAGCTATTCGACAGTCCGTAACTAGCCGAAATTCAGCTGTCCATCATTCCAGCTGTTATAGGATATTCACGGTAAAAGTTAGCTTTTTTGAGGCCCTAGTTACATTTTCCTTTCAGCCATTTTTTTATCCTTTAACCACCGTTTAAAATAAATATTGCCATGCAAGTGATAAACACAGCGTGTATATTCCACTGCCTTCGGAAGTTAATAAGGCTAAAACAAAATATATCTATAGACTGTTATTCCAAATGATAGAGCTTGAAAAAGTGCTCACTTTACCGAGAATAGACTATACCAGCAGATGATTTGAGAGTTACCGGTCGGTGTCTGGCAGAGGAGAGTTAGCTGATTTGATAGAATCTTCGTTTGAAGGCTGCAGTCTATTGGTGTTATACACGACACTGGTTCTTGACTTAGCGCTTGTAGTAGGCGTGGAGTGTTACGACGGGGAAGTGCACAATGCCAACTGAATTTGTATATATGTAATCATTCTGGGTTTTTTTATTGGTGTAACATGATTTCGAAGTAGTATTAAACATTTTTGTGTACTAGCAAACACTATTTATGGCGGGAAAATATGTCATAAGTAACATGCAAAAAACATTTTTCCCATGTTTGGACCTAAGCGGCGCACATTGTTTGGTTAAACGGGAATCACACCCCACCATCTTGAATTTATAATATTTTTTTTTGCTGTGAGTTGAATCTCGGAATGTTTAACGAAATTTGTCTCATAATGAAGCATGCATAATAGCTTCTCAAGTTTTATGAAATTAGTTACACTTTGTCTTATAACTGCCTGCAAGAAGTATGTAATTTTTTGCGGGCGATTGCAGTAATGATGCTAGCAACAATAGTCAAGTAATACGTATTTTAAAACATGTACAAAGCAACTTTTTATGCCTTGTCGACGTCTAACATAAAATAATAAGTTTGTGATGTTGATTGTGGCGAAAACTCCGCAAATCCTAAATGGCGGTTCTTCGCCCTTGTTTATATTTTTTCCCACGAAGAACTGTGCGAAGTAGATTGATTACCTTGCTTGCCAAACCACCTATGATATCTCTTATTTTCAGGGAAATCATAATAAGGTTGTTTATCATATTATGTAAGCAAACTCTCTGAACCATGTTGTCAGTAAGATACATTAAAAATATTTTTAATTAACTCGGTTTCTACTGTGGAACTAAAAGAAACTCTCTCAGGTAAGCGAAGAGATCCCAATTCTTTATATTGGTATATGTTCGTCGGCACTGTGCGATGTAGAGAAAAAAGTTACGCCAACCAGTACAATCAATCAGAATCAGTCAAACTCAGGCCCTGCTTTTTTTAATGAGGGTTTCGCTTAAAATAGGTATGCAAATTCATAAGATTTTTTCCTGCCTAAACATATGCAAAACTATAAAGCCATTAAAACACTACTTGTGTGTTGTTCCAATCTCTCGTGTTTATGATTACTAACAACCGTATTTTAATGTACCACTCACACTCTCTCTTCACTTTCCCAAATTACACGTCTTAAATATCATATTATTTTGTATTGCTGGCTCTGAAGACATTAATATATTTTCAGTTTCTCTCAAATCCGCACAGTCAGTTGATAGCCTCTGCGTTTGCCAGGTAACAGGAACTGGTTATTGCAAGTGGAAAAGAAAGCTCAGGATGACTGATGTGTTTCAATCATATAAATATGTGAGAAAAACACAATGTAAAATGTGATCTTCATAAAGCAATATACATTATCCAAAACTCATTTCTGGTATTAAGCTTCTTATCCAACCATTTTCTCTTTCGTTTACAACTTTGTTGCCAAGGCAGTCTGTTAAGACATACAAAATATATTATGGTTGGAACTGAGAAAATATACACCTCATAAAACGTTTGGAATATTGTGAGATAAGGCAGTTTTGGTGACAGGAGAAATGTAGCTCTCTTGTGATCAACAGAGAGCGCACTAACGTATTGAACATGCTTGGGACACACTCTGAAAAAAATAACTTACAGTCATCCACAACCTCCAGAAACACTAATCAGCTCGAAGTTACGAGCCGTCCAAATCTCTTCACTCACTCACTCCAGAAACACTACCAGATCGCATTAGAATTGCCCATGGCGTGTTAGGGACCTGTACACTGCAAATAGAGGCCATACACGTCACTAAGTTGTAGTGCGAAGAAAGAAACCCGCCCTAGTCAGACACACCATTAAGTTAATTTTGTTGTTCGTACGTGTTTCTTTGTCTGTGATATTAAAACAAAAATTGGTTTAGGTAGAAACACTGAATTTCACGTTTTGTATCGGTACCGTTGATAACTTCTAGTTACAATGGGTTCTTTTATGTAAACTCCATACTTTGTTGCGTTGTTTATGTATAAACCAAACATTTTGTGAGGTGTTTAATTAAGGCTGACGTTGCTGTAAGGTCTGATATGGCGTGCTTTATTCACAGGAAGTGCGGTTAACACTGTGTACTGTGGGGTCAACGTGCTTACGCCAGGAAGATCTGTGACCATCTTCACGTAGTTCTGATTTCGCCGAAAACCAGTCCCTTTGTCCTCTCGTGCATAAAAATGCGGTATACAACCCAGGTCAGACCCGGGAGGGTAGAGACCGCACCTTCGTAAATTGGAGACCCCCCCGAAAGGGTTGATGGGCGGGGCAGCATTCTTTATCTTTTTTTTATATATATTTAATCTGACAGTCTGACTGCTGTCTCGGTGGGCGCCGGATGGCTCGTCGACGCACCGTCTTCTCACGTCGCTATTTTGCCGGAATATTTACATTTTCGTGCGCGCGTGAGTGTGCTTGTGTGTCTATCGAATGTCGGGGTTAGCTGTGACACGTCGACAGGTACGTTTAGTCTCACCGGAGTCCAGGTTCACTCTCGTGGGAAGGAAGTGAAAAATATGCTTGCCATTTAAGCCCATGGAAGACCAAATCCCATACACAGGCCAGCAATGTTAAGTCTATTCGCGGTTTCGTTACACTTTTTTAATCAAACCTTCGTAAAACAACTCCATGTATGACGTGTTTGAATGTTTTCTCAGTATGTCACGTATCACAAACTTTTTACACTTCTATAAGCATAAAAGTATTTTTGGTTTTAGCTAAATTAAGATTTTTACTTATATTTTCGTTAAAAATTATAATATTTCATTTATAATTAATATGAATTAAAACAGTGAGAAAACAGGCATGGCAGTAGTGCCTATTAAGAAATAGTGCTCATGGAAAATATCATTATGTTGAGTGGGCACGAATGCAGTGCATGGTCCAGTTGGTTTACTTTTCTGGACTCGGTTAAGCTTTGTCTGCGCGAGGCGGAGGAATATCTTGGAAGTAGAACTTTAGCAGGGCTTCAGAAACGTGGAAAGTAATCGCGGACGGACTGTAGGACGTCAACTGAATTTAAACGCCAGTTGGAGTAATTCCCGCTACCGGGAAACTCAAAACATTTCTCCGCTGACATTTCAGGCTGACGCTCTTGCATTTAAATTTTAATGTTATATCGCAATATCGTTTCAGGGAAATCGGATGTCGCGAGGGTTCTAAATAATGATCGAGTATGATACTTGTGCAGTGGTTCAGTTACACTCGTCCAGCAACTTTGGTGGTCGTTTATAAGTGTTCTTCTCCGTGGATCACTCGGAGCCCAGCGCAGTAGTGAAGAGATCCAACTCTCAACATTTGTACACAGTTCATCAATGGAGAGCAGAGTGCTAGCGACAGTTGGAGTACACAGNAAGAGATCCAACTCTCAACATTTGTACACAGTTCATCAATGGAGAGCAGAGTGCTAGCGACAGTTGGAGTACACAGCGCACAACCATCGCGGTAAGCAACTGCTCCAGTTACAGGTATGTCACTCTGCAGAACTATATCTAAGCACCTCAAGTCATTACTGGGTTGTTAGCTAATTTAATTAAATTTTGGACGAGAACGGGACACAACAGTGAACAATGCTCCGCAGTAACGCATTTATTTTGGCTGTCATTCATAAAACGCAAAATTTCGCTCTTCGATTTTATTATACTTCATAACAATTATTTGTTCCCAATAACAAACATTAAAAAAGTTGCACGAGAGAAATCATTAAATGTAGTTTTCCAGGGAGTGTATGGAAATTTTTTTTTCTGGAAGCTAATAATGAACCATATCAGCCAAAAAATTTTCACAAGATTTCTCGAGCGTTCTAACATTCCCGTTACTAATATTATGTTTAAATTAAAATTACTCTAGATTTTAATGAAATTGTGACGCTACTAAAGAATAAAAGTCTAATGCAATATCCATCGGTCTAGGCCACTCCTGCCGCATCTTCTTCAGAATTACGAGCAAAATTTTCTCAGGCATTAAAAAATTTGGATGATGCAGCTCAAATATTTGTTAATGTTGCAGATCATTTTCTTGTATACACTGTTCGAAATAGCAGTGTGTTCAACTCAGTAAAAATTATGATTTCAATTTAAAAATGATTTAAGAACCCCCCCAGGCAAATGCGAAAGACTAAGTAAATATAAATCCATTCAGTATAGTTATGCTGTTTGTTAAAGTGTAAAGATATCACTGAAACTTGCAAGGCGTAAAATTTTATAGCGTACACACGAATATTTCTGCTCATAATGGCTAAGCAAACGAATTTTATAACACGTCTTATGTGTAATTTTGATGGTAATAACTATTTTTACAAAATAACTTCAACGTAAATTTCTCAAATTTAATATTTAAATAGCCTTTGTAGATATCATGTATTTTGTATAGGCCTACACATAATTTTTTTCGTAACGGTTTTATGCTTTTTTTTGTGCTTAAGCCTCCGGTTTGTTCTTTAAGTTGCTTGTTGGAGCAATTCCTTCTTAAATTAGTGATATGCGTCCGTAGTGGAACATAGGGCATAAAATAAGAGAACTTAAGACCAAGGTGGATTGTGAACAACAATTCAATTTCGTCACAGTTTTCTACCAGTCGCGGGAGCAAAATTAATTGCAGACGGCAAAACACCGTAGCAAATTTTCGGACATGAGTGGTTTTCGTTCCCAGTCGAATCTTGTGGGAGGTACTAGCTGGAGAATAAACAGGAATAGAAAAAAGAACGCGAAAGAAATGTGGAAATAATATATCGGCGATGCGACGGAAGACGCGCGGGAACAATCGCAAGGCTGTGGAGCGAATTACACACAATGCTTTTGTGCGGCGGGCTTGCTGACCACCACATGTCGAGGGGAAAAGGCTGGCTTCCGAGAAGGGTATTTATATGGCGGTCCCCCCGTGCTGCGAGCTTGTTACATAATGCCTAGATCGCGGCAGCCCCATCACAAGCAAAACACCAGCGTCACGCCATGCACAGGCGCGAATCGCCAAGCGCGAGTGCCCACGCCGTATTCACAGTCGGTAAGGAATTGCAAAGAATCCGTAATACAAGACATGTTTCTAAATGAAATATATTACTTATTTTTTAATATAATATTGATTTTAAAGGCCTTATCAAATTTATAATAAAATAATAAAAACTAAAAGTAACCAAAAAATATATATTTTTTAATTGATTTAAGTAGTTTTATTACTACACTTTAAATCATCTCAGCGTGAAAATAGTTTTTACTTTCCACGAAAGTTTTAAAAATATTATGTCAAAAATATTATGGTAATAATAATAAATTGTTATTTTAGTGCTGAACTTAAATACTTTTCTATAAATATTAACATCTAATTACAAGTTAACAGGACGTATATTTCGTATTATGATTTTTTAATTGCCTGTGGGACTTCACATCCAAAAATTAGGCCTTAAAATGAAAATATTCTCAGAAAGGGGGAAATTAATGAATATAAGTGATATAACAATTGCGTTTAGTTTCAGTGTAGTAGTGAAGCAAATAAAGAAGGCGAACTTCAACCTTCTCAAACCGCCGACATGTGTGAGGAACAAACTTGGAGGTTGCTGGTGTGCGGTTGATCCTACGTGGCAACGTGCTGGTGCAAGAACGGTATAAACAACAGAGCCCAACCCACCAGTTCGCCACTACGCCCGCTTGCGAAACTAAACCCACTATAAAATAAAACATGTAACACTCTTCACGTTTGGCAGGCCAACCCGACAAAAAAAAAGTTTCAGGAGAAAACGGGAAGTGGTTAAGAAGGAGGAGGGAGGAAGGCCGGGTTTATACAACGCTTCACTTGATTGGATAAAGAGTTGAGGAGGCTTGGCCTTATTGTACAGGCAGGTCAAAGTATAATAGACCCACTAGACCTGGCTCTTTTGAAGTTGCAAATGGAACGAATTTTATGACGGCCGAAAGCTACCAGTCTTCTAAAAAAATATTGCTTAAAAAACGTGACACACGAATGAAAGGTTTATTTTACATATACATTTTCATCAAAATTTACACCTAAATAAAACAATAGAATATTTGAGAAGTAAGAAACGACTATAATACAGTACAGTGAACACAGTAAAGTTACTTAGTTACAACGAATTCTACAATTTTTTTTTTAGATAAAGTTTGCTCGTAAAAATTAAAGCAGGTTTTTACCAGATGAGCTCAAGAAATCACGTAACTTAAACATTTTATACCGTGAAATTCAGCTACTTTTTATGATTGAAGGCTAAACATGTGAAAAGCATTAAAGTTTCGCCAACTAGCGAAGTTTTCCTATTATGGAACACTAGCAGCATTCGAAATTTTTAAGTAGNAAACATGTGAAAAGCATTAAAGTTTCGCCAACTAGCGAAGTTTTCCTATTATGGAACACTAGCAGCATTCGAAATTATTAAGTAGACTTACACGTGTCGTTGGAGGCTACGGTAATAATTGTATACAATTTATCAATTATATTTATAATAGATTTTTACCTAAAGTTTTAAGAAATANGGAGGCTACGGTAATAATTGTATACAATTTATCAATTATATTTATAATAGATTTTTACCTAAAGTTTTAAGAAATACGTTACGAGTGTTGGACGAGAACTAAATTAATGGGGTCAATAAACTTCTAAAATAATTATCGCATCTAGGCCTACTCTTTCCATTAAAACTAACTGCATTTGCGCTGACAAAACTGTTTTTTTTTAAAANTAATTATCGCATCTAGGCCTACTCTTTCCATTAAAACTAACTGCATTTGCGCTGACAAAACTGTTTTTTTTTAAAATTATTTTTCACAAAGAATAAAATTAAGAACTGTGAAAAATAAAAAATGGTTTAAATTAAAGCTGAAAATTGGTNAAATTATTTTTCACAAAGAATAAAATTAAGAACTGTGAAAAATAAAAAATGGTTTAAATTAAAGCTGAAAATTGGTAAAAACCTAGAAAATCAAAGCTTACAAATCTATATATGTATGTTACACTGAATTCAAAAACTACAAACGATACCATTTCAAAACGTTTTCCATAAGTGGAATGTTCTATATTATAAAATGTGGTTAATGCAAAACAAAATGTTTATTTGTTTATTTATTTAACAAAAATGTACCACTTTAAAAATCACTAAATATACGCATCATTGCAACGAAACCTAACCTCAAAATTTCAATTTAATAACATTAAAAATAAAAGCTGGTCATGCAGACACATGCTGGTCATGGAAAAAATATAACTACTAGACAGCTAGAAATATTCTAGAACATAAATGTACATTTAAATATAGACTTCGTGAAAGTAAACATAAAAGTAAATAATGAATGTTACCGAAAGACTGAGTAGAAAATCAATTCCATTTCCACTGCTTAAAAAAAAGCTATCTTTAACAATTTAGACATATTGCGTGAAAACAACTATTTTTAATATTGGAATACAATACATTTCTCAAACAAAACAGTAAAATTTACTATGTCATTGAAGAATACTTACCTCTATAAGAAAATATTACTACTATAAGTATGTACAGTTTAATAAGTAAGCTATTAAATACAGGAAAAATATGAAAGTAAATTAAAGTCATAATTATAATTACTAGTGATTAAAAACCAAATTTGTGTGTAAAAATATAAATAAACAATTAAAATCGATAACACTCCAAAAATAAATAATAATTCAATAAAAGCATTCTCAAATATGTTCTCTTAAAATTTCTAGCACCTTAAACTACAAAATCACATAAATATAATATAAGAATTAAAAAATAATTTTGTGTCAAAGTAAATGCCTTCTTTTACACAGATACAACACATTAGATTTACTATTATTGCTAAAATGCTAAAACAATACTCATGTTTGCGCAACAATATTTATACGTCATAGTGATAACAGCTTATAGGCATTGTGAAGACTTGAGGTTTGTCGTTATTAGTAATCGTAATGCGAGTGTTTTTATGTCTGTGTTTAATGCAAGCTTGATCAGGTTTCGTATTACTGTTCCAACTCAAGCCATTGTACATTATTCGTTATTTACACCGTTCTTTATCTTCTTATATTTTGTTTTAATGCTTTTCTTACAATATTAAATCTCGGATATCCTTAAATAAGGTCAACACATTATTTTATTGTCTTACAGTTTTCCTAAATGTTAAGTTTCTCGAATTAAGTATAATTGATAATTCCGTACAAAAGTTACTTATTGTAGCCACATTTTAATAAACAAGCATTTATATTTAAGGGTGTTTTATGTTTTGCAACTGACATTTGAGTTCAAGGATTTTGAAAATTACAGGGATTAATTTCTTTTAGTTTTACATTTCAGAATTATGAAATTATTCATGAATTAGTAAATTTCTGGAATGACTACATCAACGATTTGAATTTTAGATCTGCCATTTAATTGAAAGGAGTAGGTGTCGTTGCTTTCGTCACACCTGCATTTCAGAGTACTAGACTGTCCCCTGTTATTCACCATAAAAGTGAGGTTAGGATTACTGTTTATAAATACTTGTGGTCGCAGTTAAAATAAATCTTATACTTTGACATGATTACCACAAAAAATTTTTAAAGGTCAACTGGAAAGACAAAACCACGTACTTAAAAATGTTCAGTTGATACGCGTGTATTTTGATGTAAATTTTTTATGCTGCATGCAAGTGTTATTTAATGGGCATTTTGAAGACTTTTGAGCGAACTTCAAATGTTTTATACTAATACTGTATCTTTCCAGAAAAAAACTAAAATAATTGAAAATCAATCGGGGTACGGGTTGTGTCAGGGAACTTACTACATGAGAACAACTGTGCCNAAAAAACTAAAATAATTGAAAATCAATCGGGGTACGGGTTGTGTCAGGGAACTTACTACATGAGAACAACTGTGCGAAGAATGAAAATTCAGAACCTATTTTAACATACATCAGCATGCAACATATATTTTACGGGATTAAGTATTACAGTATCACTAACTTAGCTGTTTAAGTTAGAAAAACGATATATATATTGTACGCTAAACGTAATTTCTGTCATAAGATAAGTTGACTTTTCGTTTAAAGGTTGGACATAATTATGAGACGTTTAAAAGTTTTAATCTAAACTTTCAAGTGCAAATTTAAATACCGCGTGTTTCTATATAAATGTCAAAGACGTCAAAAATATTTTCACCAAATATTTAATGCTCTTTTTGTCGTTTTCACATGACTAATTTTTCTTTACTAGTAGTTACAAAGTTTAAAAAAAAAAAAAAAAAACGGAAATGAAAACACGTTGTAAACAGAAGTCTTTCTAACCAGAATGACACTTCTATTTATTCGGAACACAATACGAACTTTAAGAAATTTTCTATTTTTCCAGAGTTTTGGAGGAAATCCCAAACACACTTACGCAAGCCGCATGTTTCTATGAATGTACGGGACGTTAAGACACATTAAAGTATATAGGCTGCTCACGGTTACTCCCAACTTTTCTGAAGCCTTGCTCAAGTTCTACTTCCCGTATATTCCTCCGCCTCATGCTAACAAAGCTTAATACAATCTAGAAAATTGCACCAATGGGACAGCGCATCGCACTCGTGCGCACGCAGTTTAATAATATTCTGGCATAAGAACTATTTCTTACTAGGCATTACCAACACACCTAGTTTCTCACTCATTTTATTCATATTAATTACACATTAAATATTAAAAATTGCAAATAAAATTTCAATTTAAACAAGAAGAAGTTACTTTGACGTTCTTTTACATTAACACAAGTACAAAACGCTTGCGATACATGACACAATTATAAGACACCAAGCACGTTTTACATGGGGAGATTTTTCAACGGTTTGATTCAAAAAGTGTGAATAATCCGCGAATAGAATATAATTGCTTTTTTAGCCACAGCCAAATCCGTAGTGTTCAATTTGTGTAGTCTTCACCACTTCCGTATGTTTAATATCAAATCGTCACTACAGGTTTATTAAATGTAATGCGCTAATTTTTTGAAGTGTTGCTTAACTATTACTTGATATACCAAACTACTAATGTTATTAGAGTATATTTGTTTTATTACGTATAGACTATAATGGTTCAAGCTCAAAAATTTGGCGTTTAATGTTTTCAGTTGGGTTGTCTTGTGCAAAATTTATTAAAACGATAAATATTTGATTTTCTTCAATATGTAACATATTAAAAATAATTAAGAGGTAAATAGTTTAAGTTTTGGTGTATATTTCGAAATGACAGACGTGCAACTTCGATATTTGATTTAAGTGGTNAAAAAACTAAAATAATTGAAAATCAATCGGGGTACGGGTTGTGTCAGGGAACTTACTACATGAGAACAACTGTGCCAAGAATGAAAATTCAGAACCTATTTTAACATACATCAGCATGCAACATATATTTTACGGGATTAAGTATTACAGTATCACTAACTTAGCTGTTTAAGTTTGAAAAACGATATATATTGTACGCTAAACGTAATTTCTGTCATAAGATAAGTTGACTTTTCGTTTAAAGGTTGGACATAATTATGAGACGTTTAAAAGTTTTAATCTAAACTTTCAAGTGCAAATTTAAATACCGCGTGTTTCTATATAAATGTCAAAGACGTCACAAATATTTTCACCAAATATTTAATGCTCTTTTTGTCGTTTTCACATGACTAATTTTTCTTTACTAGTAGTTACAAAGTTTAAAAAAAAAAAAAAACAACGGAAATGAAAACACGTTGTAAACAGAAGTCTTTCTAACCAGAATGACACTTCTATTTATTCGGAACATAATATGAACTTTAAGAAATGTTCTATTTTTCCAGAGTTTTGGAGGAAATCCCAAACACAGTTACGGAAGTCGCATGTTTCTATGTATGTAAGGGACGTTAACACACATTAAAGTATATAGGCTGCTCACGGTTACTCCCAACTTTTCTGAAGCCTTGCTCAAGTTCTACTTCCCGTATATTCCTCCGCCTCATGCTAACAAAGCTTAATACAATCTAGAAAATTGCACCAATGGGACAACGCATCGCACTCGTGTGCACACAGTTTAATAATATTCTGGCATAAGAACTATTTCTTACTAGGCATTACCAACACACCTAGTTTCTCACTCATTTTATTCATATTAATTACACATTAAATATTAAAAATTGCAAATAAAATTTCAATTTAAACAAGAAGAAGTTACTTTGACGTTCTTTTACATTAACACAAGTACAAAACGCTTGTGATACATGACACAATTATAAGACACCAAGCACGTTTTACATGGGGAGATTTTTCAAAGGTTTGATTCAAAAAGTGTGAATAATCCGCGAATAGAATATAATTGCTTTTTTAGCCACAGCCAAATCCGTAGTGTTCAATTTGTGTAGTCTTCACCACTTCCGTATGTTTAATATCAAATCGTCACTACAGGTTTATTAAATGTAATGCGCTAATTTTTTGAAGTGTTGCTTAACTATTACTTGATATACCAAACTACTAATGTTATTAGAGTATATTTGTTTTATTACGTATAGACTATAATGGTTCAAACTCAAAAATTTGGCGTTTAATGTTTTCAGTTGGGTTGTCTTGTGCAAAATTTATTAAAACGATAAATATTTGATTTTCTTCAATATGTAACATATTAAAAATAATTAAGAGGTAAATAGTTTAAGTTTTGGTGTATATTTCGAAATGACAGACGTGCAACTTCGATATTTGATTTAAGTGGTGAAATTGATGTTATTCGAGCTGCATTATTTTCCGTATCATGTACAGATTTTTGTAAAGTGTTCTTCTCAAGCTCTTATACACAATATTTTCTCAGAAAATTGTAGTTATGTAATCGATAAAGATACATTACTTTGAAAAACATTGTTGAAAAAGTTTTTGCAAGCCACTCCTCTAGTCAATACACTACTCCAGAAAATTCGTAATGCTTTAAATTACGTAGCTGTTGAACAGTCAGAAATGCTTCAGAATATTAATATTTATTTGGTAATTATTAGCTCTATAAACGTTAAAGTTTATTTAGGGAAAAATGTTTCCGGAGGACTTTTCTAAGTACCACTCATCATAAGGATAATGAACTTATAAAATAATCCTTGAGAAGACATCATCTGCAAATATGATAAGATCATGCGTAATGCAAGGAATAAGGAATGTAGGAAAATTATATAAATAAGGAATGTAGGAAAACTACTGTTGGTTTCGTATGTTAAGTAATGTCACTCTTAAAGTTAAGCCCACAACAATACTTTGTTGTTGACTATTGAGGCTATTCTGGGAAACGGAAACGACATCAACACATTGGGCGGTAGGCTCAATCTACATCAAAGTCTCTTAGTTTAAGAACAGTGTAGTAACATTATCTTAAACCGTCTTGCTCTCTCTTTATGACAAATAAAGAACTGTAGACAATTTACCTATGCAAAGTGTTGGAATTATTCTGTTATACAATTTAGTGGCATCGATTTATTTTGAGTTCATATGATAAGAGTTTTATGCATGTAGCAACAGTAATATTTCGGCAGCAGCTGGTGCAACTAGTTTTATTTTGAATCAAAAGACAGCAAGAAAGTGTAAATGTGCGAGATCCGGTCTTCTGGAGAGAAATGAGGACGGGATCTCAGATTTCAGGGATGTCCTCAAGAATGATGACATGTTGTCAGGAATCAGTGCGTATTAGGATGGACCTGCTGAAAAATTTATCCAAATGATTAACACGTATCCAGATGTAGTTATTCATCTGGACAGTTGATTCAAGAGAAAAACAGAAACTCCAGACTGCGCTGTCACCATTGAAATGTTTACTGCTTATATAAAGATAGTCAGCGAAAGAAGATACATATACATGTTTGGTGATACCTGATTCGAATTTCCAAACTAACCATTTATACAATTGTAAAGGAGGTTCATGGTAAACAGAACACTTTTGGAAGTCTTGCTTGACTTCCACTCATATGCACATGGTGTAAACTTCCGCCATATGTGAAATTAACATTGCAACGGGCCTGATCACTTTACTCACACGTCGGTCAAATAAAAGTGTGAAATTAATGGAAATGAACATATTTTTCAAATATGCTAATTTTTACACTTATATGCATTAAACAACAGAAAGAAAATTAAATCATTTCAGTATTCACATATGTTTAACACTTTTAGTGAACGTTAAGACATGGAACCATTTTCCCTCAGTCGTCGCCAACTTTATTGGGCGTATGACAGACAATGTGACCGTTAAAATATATGCAGGTAGGGGCGGTGACACTTTTTCAGGTTAATTTCAAAAGTGCTTACATTAACTCAACAGCCTCGGCCAGAATTTTGTGAAGCAGTTATTTAAGTTCTTGATTATAAAATTACTTCAAATTAAAAAGCACTTATCCGATTTCAACTTACTTTCTACAAAACAGAAATCATTATAGCACAAATGGCACAGTTCAGTTAACAGTTACAAAGTTATGATTTCAAGTTCAGAAATATTAATTTTAATTTTTAAAATTGACACCTTAACAGTGGCGGTGTATGTGCTATTTGAAAAAGTTNAGGTTAATTTCAAAAGTGCTTACATTAACTCAACAGCCTCGGCCAGAATTTTGTGAAGCAGTTATTTAAGTTCTTCATTATAAAATTACTTCAAATTAAAAAGCACTTATCCGATTTCAACTTACTTTCTACAAAACAGAAATCATTATAGCACAAATGGCACAGTTCAGTTAACAGTTACAAAGTTATGATTTAAAGTTCAGAAATATTAATTTTAATTTTTAAAATTGACACCTTAACAGTGGCGGTGTATGTGCTATTTGAAAAAGTTGACAGAGAAGGTACAGGAGTAAATGATGTTGCAGATAATGGAGCACTGGTGCACAAAAACCACCAATGACAACTTAGGCTTAATTAGATGAATAATTGTGTTATTGTATTATGTATTATAAATACCATCATATTTATCGATGAACACCAGCAACAATTTATACAGGATCAAAGGTTTTAATTGTACTTTTGCAGAAGTTCAGATTTTATCTTTCTAGTATTNTAATTGTACTTTTGCAGAAGTTCAGATTTTATCTTTCTAGTATTTACAAAAAACGTATTCCCAAAATAGAATGAGATTTCCGTTAGATTTTATTATTTTATAAGTTGTTTGTTAGTTAGCTGCCTTTTTCCTTTTCATAATCCTGCTCCAGTGGAACTTATATTTATTTTTATCTGTGAATTATACAACATTGGCATAAGGAAAATAGCATAATTCGGGGTCNTCCAGTGGAACTTATATTTATTTTTATCTGTGAATTATACAACATTGGCATAAGGAAAATAGCATAATTCGGGGTCACTTTTATATGTGACCATAGTGAAGTTCTTGATTCACTGGATCATACTTAGTGTTTTCCATCATGTTTCCAGTTTCACATATTGTGATTACATATGAAGGGCACATGGTCAAAAAGATGAATGTCCATATTTGCTAGTTCTGAGTAAACTGCGATTGAAGCTCATCCCCTGGAAGTGTTACTTCCGAGGCCTTTCATTCCGGACTCTTTAACCGTTATGCTTTGGCATGCCAACAGTACTGACAGTTCTCTATCACATGACACCAGGACCTCATTTTCTGTGAAATGGACAATCACATTTTTTCCACCTGTACCCTTCATTTGTTTTCGGCAATACGTCTTGCATTGCATGTGAACNTGAAATGGACAATCACATTTTTTCCACCTGTACCCTTCATTTGTTTTCGGCAATACGTCTTGCATTGCATGTGAAGTGCACATATAAAACTGAATGGAATCTTATTTTTTACTTTCTTTTGCGTCGGCTTCATCATTACCATCACTGCAAATGCTATCTGGCGTGTCCAATTATGTATCAAAGAATGTTTAATGTGTTTNTCGGCTTCATCATTACCATCACTGCAAATGCTATCTGGCGTGTCCAATTATGTATCAAAGAATGTTTAATGTGTTTATAAAATGGAATATTATATAGATATCACCACCGAATATACAAGAATTTTGAATGTCATCTAAGAGCTTAGGTGGAAAATGATAACATATAATTAATAAGTAAAGAAAGTTTAAAATCTTCTATTTAATCCAGTTTGAAACATATATGCAACGATACAGAAGAATAACAGTATGAAAGACAGGTTTTCAAGCTGTATAACGTCGAGATATGGTAGATATAAACAGAATNGATACAGAAGAATAACAGTATGAAAGACAGGTTTTCAAGCTGTATAACGTCGAGATATGGTAGATATAAACAGAATATGGTTGAGTGAATCAAGAATTAGGGTAACTTAATTGAATTTCTGATTTTTTTATTAATAAGAAAAACTCCATACGTAAAATATCTTAATAAAAATTAATTTTAACATCTTTTTGTTGTGAAAATATGNTATTAATAAGAAAAACTCCATACGTAAAATATCTTAATAAAAATTAATTTTAACATCTTTTTGTTGTGAAAATATGCATTTCAGGTTCCTGCGAAAGGAGGAGAATGGGACAAATGACACATTAATTCTAAGTAGAGTGACAGTGACTAAAATTATACTTTTTCAGTGCCATATTTTTTGCTGTTGTAAGAGAAAATTACATGTCACTTTATTAAAGTTTTCCCTGAGGGCACATCTAAGATTAAAAGCTTTTGCGAAGTTCCTGCTTCAAGAAAATCTAATATATAAAATTCTCCCGTCACAGTGTTAGTCACTGAACTCCTCCGAAACGGCTGGACCGATTTTTATGAAATTTTTTATGTATACTCGGTAGGTCTGAGAATAGATTTATATCTATTTTTTACACCCCTAAGTAATAAGGGTGGCCACCCCCAAACAATTTTTTTTTATTGTTTGAACAAAATTTTTATTTTTTATTTTTTTATGATGTGGCATCAAAAAATACATACCCTCCTAAATTCTCACCCTTCTACCACCAACCCTTATTTTTTTTATAGCGAAATTCTCCCGTCACAGTGTTAGTCACTGAACTTCTCCTCCGTCATCGTCCACAGAGCTCCATNGTCTGAGAATATATTTATATCTATTTTTTACACCCCTAAGTAATAAGGGTAGCCACCCCCAAACAATTTTTTTTATGGTTTGAACAAAACTTTTATTTTTTATTTTTTTATGATGCGGCATCAAAAAATACATACCCTCTTAAATTTTCACCCTTCTACCACCAACCCTTATTTTTTATAGCGAAATTCTCCCGTCACAGTGTTAGTCACTGAACTTCTCCTCCGTCATCGTCCACAGAGCTCCATGCCTCTTCCACTTATATACCACATCCTCACACACTTACAATAAGTTATAGTTATTTTTTTCTAATACTATAATCACTAGAAATACTTTTTATGGCAAAACAACGTTTGCCGGGTCAGCTAGTGTATATATATATATATTAACATATTCTTTGATGGTGGTCTTACTGGACAAATAAAATAAGCATCCCGTATTTTTAGGGGATGGTGTCTTTCCATCTTCTCTTTAAAAGCAAATATTATCCCGGCCAGATAACTGTCAGATTGATTTAGAGTACAAAGAGAACTACTGCATTTGGTCTTCTGAACAGGTTGATGAAGAGGCTATGGTAAGTGCACATAGACACGATTCCATAAGACACAATAAATGGCCAACACAATCTATAGCGTGTAGAAATATAAACATACAGAAGGCAAAGACAACAACATATAACAAATATTACTACATCAACAGAAACGAGATCTTAATTTCTCCAATAAAGAAAAANCTCAACAGAACGAGATCTTAATTTCTCCAATAAAGAAAAATATATTAACAAACATTTACAACTATTTGATGTCTACAGAAGGATTTGGTCTACGGAAAAATGACCCCTTTACTATAAATAATAAATAAAACCCAATCAAACAGATACTTTATTCATGAGGCACACAAAAGGGTTAACAGTCATAGAACACCCCCTGTTTCCCAGTGAACTCGCCCAGTAGGACCCTGTTTATACACTAGTGTTTGTGAAAACTGCAATACCCAAAAAGAATGGCCCGAATGAATCCAAACTCGCAGGAAGTATAGAACAGTGTACCAGCAATAAGTGAATACGATTGCAGAGAGATGGCGTACACGTAGGCCCAGCAGCGCCCTCTCTTATGTGACAGGAAAGGTCAGTGTTACGCCAAGTTCAGTCAATGAAGAGCCGTCAGACGAAGTGAAAGCAGGCGCCAGTACGCCTCGTCAACGTCAAAGGGCGCCATATCAGCACGTGAGCAAAATCGAACGGGGCAGAATGATCGATCTCCGGGAAACGGGTTTGCCATAGTACGACAGGGCATGCTGCTACGACAGTGTTGCGTGTGTGGAACCAGTGGATAGAAGAGGGTCGTACGCAGCGACGAGCGGGAACTGGACCACGCAATGCGACCACAGCACGGGATGACTGCTATCTTGTCCGCATGGCCCTACGGACCGCACAGCCTCGTTCACAGTGTTAGCTCGACATTGGAACACTGCAACAGGTGTGGACCTGTCTGCGTCGATGGTTCGACGCCGTCTGCTGCGAGCTGGACTTGTTGCACGCATGCCATTGCGTCAGCCTCAGACTGCAATTGGCACGTGAACGCCGTCCCTGGCGTGCTGAGTGGCAAAATGTGGTGTTTTCGGACGAGCCCCGCTTCAACCTGTCGTACAGTGAAGGTCGCATACGTGTTAGACACTATCGTTGTGACCGCAATCTGGCAGCCTGCATTGTGGAGCAGCATAGCGGACAAACGCCAAGTGTGATGGTTTGGGGCGCCATTGGATACAACATGCGATCTCGACTCCTACGTATTGAGGGCAATCTGAACAGCAACCGCTTCATCAGGAAGGTTCTAGAGCCCGAGGTACTGCCCCTTCTTCAGGGGACCCCACATTCCATATTTCAGCAAGACAATGCTCGGCCACATGTGGCGAGGAATGTGCAAGCCTTCTTCAATGAACGACGACTACCTATACTGAATTATCAAGGACAGATATCATGTACAGTTTTGTAATCCTAATCAAGTGTATATTGTCGTTTACCTAATCTGTGGTATAAAGTTCATTTCAATCACATGTCTCTTTCTTGGTGTTGCATTTTTCACAAACGTTAGTGTATGTGAAAACACAATCGCTATAACAACGTCTTTACTGCCATAATGAATAGACGGAGAAAGACTTATGCGTTAAAAGCACATATTTTCGAGCATTAGTCAGAAAGATTTCTCAGCAGTTAAATGTGTTTAGGTCCACTACTAGTGATGTTATTGTTAAGTGTAAACGTCATGTATCGCTCTAATAGTCCCAAGAAAGTTACAAATCGAGATCAGTCAACATACCGTCGTATAGCGATGGCTTCTGTCTTTCCCTGCTAAGATAAATAGGTTAGTATTCAGTAGCAAAGTCAGTGTTCTAAAGATGGAAATGGGGACATTACAAACGCCCTGATATTTCACTGACATAACCCAGTCACAGAAATACTAGACCATAACTTAACTCCTCTCAACTAAATTGATCTCATATACTTCGCAAATCAATAATTGTTAAAAATATTTCCGGAATATTAATATATTTTTCCTTACACATAGGTTTGAAATGTATCTTATGCTATATTCGTGAGATAATGTGTGTGAATCTGATCAATATCTGGCAGTTGGTACTTAACGCGAGTGTGTTATGTCGACAGTAAAACTTTGTGGCTTTAGTTTAACGGTTTGGGGCCGTTTATTTTTGTTGTAATCTTGGTCATGAGTTTTAGTATATGGATTAATGGACTATGGCACGTATGAAGACATTTTGGACAATAAAATATTTCCCACACGATGGCAAAAATTTGGAAAAAGCCCTGTCCTATATTAACACAATAATTCTCTTGTCCATAAAACAAGGTCGATTGCATCGTAGTTGGAAGACAATTATTTGGGACAGGTTAATTGGCCTGCTTAGAGTCCCAGCTTGAACCAAAAATATGGGCTAATCTCGAGCTCGTTTGTGTCAGACTTACCCGACAAACAGAATATAAACTAAGAGGGTTGGGGCATAATTCATAACAACAATTTTTTTTTATGTGCAGGGGTAGATCAAAAATTTTAAATACGCAAATAAACAAATCACAGGTTATGATATGTATTTACAATACAGAGTATTTGTAGGGTGGGTGCATTCATAAACATCCTTTTATGACATCGTGCTACTACTGCTATGGTAGTTGAAGCATTGCAGTACACATAGTTCACACTATATAATGCACATGGAGACTCATCTCCCCTGTCAGGGACATCTTTACAACAGCATCTGACCTCTGATAGCATATGCTCTGTGTGAGAGGCCTAACGTCAAAAGATATTTTGAGAACTCCTGAATAGCACGTTATGAACATTAATTCCCATTTCTACAGTTTTTTTCGGAATTTTTTTTAAATACAATTGGGAGCCGATATTTATAATAGCTCTAGCCATATTTTACAAATTGTTTTTATTAATTTGTCTAATTTTTTCAACACAAAAACGGTAAAATTTTATTTAATTAACTAATTAACGACATTTTTATTTATTTCTAATTATTAAAGATTTTACCATATATTTGTGTTGAAAAAAATCAGACTACATAGTAAAAACAATTTTTAACAAGCTGCTTAGAGCCATTTAACAATATCGGCTCACGGTTGGATTAAAAAAAAATTAATTCTTGCAAAATCTGTAGAAATGGGAGATCATGGCCTTAACCCTATATATCGCTATGCTCGTTGTGTTGGAAGGCTACCAATAGAATGTGGTAAGTATAATGCAAAATACAAATTCCCAGTGAATTTACAGTGGCTACAATCACCTTTCCTTCCGGGCCGTTTTCAAAATGTTGGTATGGCATATTGAATTGGTTTCTAGGCATTTATTTGTAAAGTGAGTTTCATAAGGCACAAAACACCGCTGTCTTTCACCAGGCTGAGGAGTGCTGCAAGAAAACATATCTTACCCTTCCTCACCCACGTAAGGGTTAAATATTGAAAAATTTTAACATGTGTGGAGTAAAGTGGAACATTTGGCTGACTCTTAACATCGGGGTCTTGAGAGCCGATGAAGGTGAAGTAAGGTGAGGATGGAGCGGCGCCGGATTGCAAGGGTGGGGGAAAGGAAGATCCTAGAGAAAACCCGCCGACCAGCGGCAAAATATACAGGTGATAACCAGAAAATGTAGTTCTCTCTGGCTGTCATGGGTGTAATAAACTATCAACACCAGTATCATGTCAGTCCTTGTGACACATACGAATATAACATATTATATATATACACAGGCTGAGTATAAAAGAATACCCCAAATGTGAAGGTCTATAATAACAAAACCAAACAACCTACAACCTTGATTGACCAATCAAATGAACCCTGGAACAGTGAAGTTTGTTTATCATACATTCATAAATGTTCAATGTGACCACCACGAGCGGCCCGAACGGCATCTACGCGATAATCAAACTCGTTCCACGCTCTTGCCAGCATGTCCGGTGTTACGGTTTGGATGGCGTCTGTAATTCTCGTTTTGAGGTCGTCAATGTTAGCCGGCAATGGTGGACGAAACACTTGATCCCCATATAAAAATAAATTGCACGGGGTAAGATCCGGGCTTCTTGGGGGCCAGTGATGAAGAGCCTGGTCACCAGCTGCTCCTCGACCAATCCAGCGTTGCGACGTCTCGTTCAGGTATCCGCGAACAGCTAGGTGCCCATGGGGTGGCGCACCATAAAGGAAACATCAAACCGTCCCCTTCACATTGACGTGTCGAATGCGAGCTCGCTACCCCCTCATCACCTCAAACCGAAAGTTACGAACGCCATCCAAACCGTAACACCGGACGTGCTGACAAGAGCGTGGGACGAGTTTGATTATCGCGTAGATGTCGTTCAGGTCACTCATGGTGGTCACATTGAACATTTGTGAATGTATGATAAATAAACTTCACGGTTCCAGGGTTCATTTGATTGGTCAGTCAAGGTTGTAGGTTGTTTGGTTTTGATATTATAGACCTTCACAGTTGGGGCATTCTTTTATACTCACTCTGTATATATTTTTAAAAATTGAAAAATCAGTCCTGCTGGGTACACTGTCAGATTTGTAACTCTGTATCACGAGTATCACTTTTTGAAAGCACAAAGCATTCTATAACTGAGTGAATTATCAGTTAAAGTGCTGCCATAAATAATCCGACTTACAATGTAGCAGTTACAGCTTCCAACCAGTAAAACTCAGAAAAAAATAGCATACAAATGACCCTATGGCTTTTCTATCATAGAAAGAGATACTTGAAGCAGGAAAAAAGCAAGGCTTGTCATACAGATGACTTCCTAAACAGTTAACAGGTATAGCAAGAAGGTCAGATTCCCTTGAGTACCATAATGAAGTAATACCTAATTGACTTGTAGCAGATGGTGTCGAAGTGTGTGACGCGAAACTTGGCCAGATAGCTAAGATCAATCAAGATTTCATAAAATATTCATTTTTGAAAGTCACTGTGGGGTATTTCCTGGCGGACTAGAGAGATTCGACATTTGGTGTGGCGAAGACAGAATCCGATCGGAAAAGCGCAGAGATTGGCCAATATCTACTTAGGTGACCTATAAGAAAAACATGTAGATGTTTTGGAAGTCTTTCAAGGTATTTCCTGTATTGATGGCATGTAGGGCTGCTTTGTGTGAGATAAGGTTCAACGCGCGATAATTCACTTATAAGGGCGGCTCCATAGTCATATTCTTATTGAGGATAAACCTGAGATTTTAATAGGAAATACTAGGAGAACATGTTCTTATCGTTTTCTGAAATTTTTCTGCATGTTAATGATGTGTTTGGACGGGTATGGCAGCCTCGTTGAGAAGACACACTAGCCGCATCCAGCTGATGGGTATTCTTTACTCCATCGTTAGATGGATTTTGTGATCATCGCGATCGTTAATGCACTTATTTTCCTTGAAACCTCCCTAGAATTTAAACTTTACATAGATCATGGCACATGTAAAACATGGTGGCATCAACTTATACTGAATTAATACCTACTGTAAGACCTACTTGTCGCTTTAAGGACAGTTGTAAGATTTATTGCATTATGGACACTATGATTTAAGCAATTTCTAATTTTTATATTCTTACCATGTTATAACTGGCCAGTGCAGACAAAATTGGACTCTTCACAGTGCGATGAAGGCACCATCGCTTTACAGTCCACTCTCACTGTAATACATGGAACTTGGTCGCCATGGGCCATGAGAGTACATGTTATTAATTAATTCTGCATCCTAGAGCGTTGCTGGACCTAATGCGGTAGTTTTATTCATTGAATATTGGTTCCCCTCCCCCTTCTGAAAATTTTTGCGGGCTGGGTTGTCTCCACATGCCTGTTATACCACAACAATCTTGATGCAAGTATTATGTGAGACAATGTGAACACTCTACTTCCTTGTTCCAGGTTATTTTCACTAGGACAGTTATGCCTGCTACATTTTTTATCACTTTGCCTGTTTTATAATGGCTTGCATAAACGATGTTTATAATTTAAAAAATCGTTAGTGTTGAGCTAATACGAATGTAATTCAAGAATTTTAATGCACCGCAGAGTAATGCCAGGTGGGCGACTATGAAATTGACCGGCGTCAGTTTATTTTTAGTGATTGTTTGAAATTAGGAGCTAGATTATGGTTTTAGTTTTAGTTTATAACTTTATTGCAGCAATATTCATGCTATGGTAAAATGTTGTTGGTTTTGATTAAGATCTCGTAGCGATACATCTTCATTTCATTAAGTTGAGGCAGGGCAGTTTGCTTGTTCTGGATGCTGGGCGAAACAAGTAACACGAGTGTTAAGTCTATACATGGAAGTGGCATCCAGCGGAAAATTGTCACATGACAGCCAACACTGAAGTGTGCATGTAAGGCTCCCGTCTACCTAGAGCTTCTTTCAGCATTTGAGGGCAAGAAATACAGGAGCGATAAGGGTGACACTGCCCCGCGCATCAAGTGCGCCATCGCCGCTAAGCGAAAGGCCCTGAAATGGCGTGCAGTGTTCTCGTCACACTGTGTGTTCCCTATGGGACTTCAGCGGTGACCCTATTATTTTATTGGTGGAAAGTCTGTATGAAAGTTTCAGTAGACAGCCCTTGAGTAGTTTTGTATATATGTGAAGTGTATATTTTGAGATACAGCACTTAGATAAAGTCATTTTTAACCATTTTGAAGTGCTCTGAAATTGCATTTCTAATGTGCGTGACGTCTTGAAAGCACTCAATAGCCCTCATCTAAAGTGTGCGTGTTATTGTCGTAGATGAGCACATGGGACGCACTTTTAATAGTTTCGCAGAAAAAAACTAGTATTTGAAAGACTCTGTAACGCATTTCAATCCCCAGATAGGCGGGAGCATTGCCGCCACCTGCATTTGGTGTCACTCTTTAATGCTACGAATACTGAAATACCATGACTGAAATTACAGACTTTGTTGGTAATAATACAAAAGTCATTACTGCTTCATTATATTATTTTAATGTTATGCTTCGTTCATTTTGTAATTCAGAACATCACGACAAACTTATAATAAATTAGGCATTAAATAATATAAATTTACCAGAGATACATCTACCGGGATGTAATTTTTACTGTCATACTACAAGATTACATAAAATATCATAATGAGATGATAATGGAATTAATCAATTAGATTAAACATATAAAAAGCATGACATAGCTTATAGAGTATACAAAGATTCATCTTTATGCGTATAAGTTTCTTCAGAAAGCTGTAATATTCTGATGTTATATCAGCCGTCTCTGACACCTCATCATTTTGCGAAGTATCTCAAATGATTAATTCATTTTTCTTCAGTGAAAGTTTTGTCTAACCTCGAAAACTACCGTAGGCGGCTTGTTATGAAGAGTTATATGCGAATTATGTACAAATAGTGTCTGTGTCATTACAATGGTTACTCGCATGATTACTTTTTTTCGTTGAAATACTAGGCGTATGGCAATGAGACGTCCCCTTTAAACAGAAGAAGTTTGTATTTGGTGATCTCAAAAACTTAGCTTTTATCCTGAAAAGAAACCACCATATAAGTAAGTAATTATGAGGACATGTCATAATTTTAGAATTAACTATTTTTTCTTACTCACGCCATTGCTGAGGTTTTCTGTATGGCACAGAATACCAAGAATATAACGGAAAATTACGGACAAGTAAATAAAATCCAGCCAAAATTAGCTACTGTTAACAAATACGCAAATAACGCTTTGAGAATTCCGCAGAAGAAATTTAGACTTTCACAAAAACAGCATACCGCGTCATCAGACATACGAATAACGAGGACAGTGTACCCAGGCATGTGCAAATAAATCCGTATTAATACAACGAAGGCAACACAAACATAGTTACTTACACCTGTGCAAGATTCATTCAAATGCCGCGTGATAATTTTATCTTTTACCGTTATGACAGAAATCGACAAAACTCCAAAGTAAAAGGTCCTAAAAATTATACTCCATAACTATTTTGCAGAAATTTAATGCTGAAATGTGATAAGTGTTTACTTTTAATAGGAGAGTACTTTTTCTTCATACTTGATTTCTTCACAAAGGGCGTGTTTTTACCGGTAATGTTTCTTCAAGTGTTAGTCAACAGATTTCCAACAAGGTCAAAAACAAGTGAAACTAGGCACAAACATATATAGCCCAGCTAGTTTGAGTATTAAAATTCACGCTTGATCTCCAAACTAGGAAGGATGATTCCAGTTCGCGTCAACAAGCAAATCACTTATTGTAAAAAAAAAAAAAAATGTTTGGTTAGTCCGCGGCAGAAGTGGGTGGCTTAAAAGAAAATTAAAATTTCCCAATACCAGCACTGCTGTGTCAAAACGTCTCAAACGAATCTGGCTCTAAATTAACGGCTATAAAACGCAACAATCAATATAATGCTATTTTACACGATATGTTATAAAATAATTAGATGTGGCGTGCATTTTATTATTTTTAAATTTCTCCAAATTAATACAATCTGACTATATATCACAAAAGAACTTGAAAATGCACGTAAACTAAGCTAAGAGCCTAACGATATATCACCTGGTTAATGATCTATTGAGGAGTTTTCGGAAACGTATGTCACCCCTTTGACCCCTTTAAGGGTTGAATTTCAAAAAATCCTAAAATATCGGTTTACGCATATACATAAGCAGTAGGTATTTTAAATTAAGAGCGTAAAGATATCTTATTGGTTAATGAACTATCTAAGAGCTCTTGAAAACACATTTCAACACTTTCTACCCCCTTAGGGGTTGAATTGAATACAATCGTACAGTATATTTTCTGGTATTTATGTAAGTAACCTTTTTAAGCTAAGAACACAACGATATCTTGTCGGCTTAGTGAGCTATTCATGAGTTCTCGAAAACTCATTCTACCCTTTTTCATCTATTTAAGCAGGCATATTGAATTTAAAAAAATCCTAAAATGTATTTTTAGGTATTTATTTAGGCAATCTTTAGAAGCTAAGAAAAGAACATCACGATATCTTATGGGGTTAATTATTTCCCCTTTTTTACTCTCTTGGGGGTCGAATTTTGAAAAATTATTTTTTATTGAGTGCCTGCACCGTAAGGGAAATCCATCCCTAAATTTATATGCTTTTACATCCAGCTATTTGGGCTATGCGTTGCTGAGTAAATCGGTCAGTTACTTGGAAATTTCATTTTTAGCCTACTTTCCGAAGGAAATTCAAATCGCCCGAATGTCTGTCTGGGATATATGTCTCCCCCCCCCCCAATAACTTTTGAACCCGACAACAGAATTTCACCAAACTACGTCCACATATAGTAAATAGTAATGATATAGGACTTTTAAAGTTTTCGATCACGCCTAGTACTTATTTTTAAAATGGCGGCAATTTAAAATTTTGAACATTGTTTTATATTCCGAGAACTATTAAACCGATTTAAACCAAATTTGGTACATTGATAGTGCATTAAATAGGTATTGAAACTGATATGCTTTAATCTTATTATTCCGCCATTTTGGAAGGTAGTGCCAATTTAAAAAAATGGGGTTTTCCTTTTGGAAACCATTTAACCGACTTTAACCACATTTGGTATGTTAACAGTGCATGAAGTAAAAATTGAATAGAGAAATAAATAATGTTACTTCACCATTTTGAAAAAATAGTTCTAATTAAAAAAAATTAAGTTTTCTATTATATCTCGGGAACCATTTAACAAATTTATACCAAATTTGGTACGTTTTCAGTGCATAGTGTAGGAATTGAATTTATAAAGTGTTAACGTTTAATTCACCATTTTCAAACAAAATGCAAAGTGAAAAAAAAAGCTTCCATTATATATATATATATAATGGAAGCTTTATATATATATATATGTACATATATATAAAACTAGATGTGCCAGCGTCTCCGCTTGCGTGGACTACAAAATTATTGTTTAGGTTTCGTTTTTTTTATTGGGCGCAAGTACATGCAAATTGCTACTGCAACTGACACGCGAACATGCGACATATAAGTGTATATGCGAAAAGCTGTCGGAGGTCAACTCGATACTTTCAGGGTTTGGACTTGTGACTTATCTATAGTCATAGCAAAACAAACCCCGATCGGAAATTGGAGACTCTTAAACTGGAAAGGTAAATCCGTTGGAATCATGGGTATTCTGGATGTTAAGATTTTTTCACCAGTACCATTGCACTCTTAATAGTTGCCTCAATAACATAATCCCTCAAACTGTTTACTAGTAGGCGAGTACCATTGCACAATTTTGGAGGGCTTATGTTCCGTATTAACATGATTGGTGCGCCAATATTTACAGCAAGAGCGTGAAAAGGCAAATGTGATGGATTAAGGGAATTCAAGAACTCAGTCGGATAGTGGATTGCGTCTTCCTCTTCAACAACAGTGTCCACAGACGTGTACGTTCGGAAGGGTGATTTAATCGTGTTAAGGATCGTTTTATTGATGCTTTTGAAGATTTCATTTTTTGATGTTAAGATAGCACGCTCTTGGAACCATGTCAGAGGCATGGTTGTGATTCTCTGGACGTCTGGATACATTTGTTTGATTAAATCCTGCAGAGTATTAATGTTTGTGCATAAGTTAATATTTTCAATCCACATATCTCCATTGGTTTCTGGGACGGCTCCGTTTCCAAGTTGAAGTAAAATAGCGGAACGTTTTTAATGGGGAAACAACAGCTTGAATTTTACGTATAAACAGACAGACAGACCGACAGAGAGACGTTGAGTTTTAAAATATGTATAGATGGTAACAATACAACCCATTCCTGCCATAAATAGTTTATAAATAATACTATTGTAAGCCATGTTAATATACGAAATTTAAATAGATGCAACCCTTATTTTAAAAATGGTGGCAATATATTTATTTTAGGATTATGTGCAATATCTACAATACAGCTTGAACAGTTTCTACGAAAATTGTTATGCTGAAAGTATCTTTTACAAATAAGTCAAACCATAGAATATCTTGTCCACCATTTTGTAAGATAGCATAATTTGTAAAATAAAGTTTTAATTACATATATATACTTTAATAAACAATCAAAATATTCTTAATAAATTTGACACTCAAGTAATACTACACTACGTAATGTAAACTGACATGCATTAGTGTATCAGACTATTATTTTCAAAATGACAGTCACATGAACATTATTGACTACTATGCTATACATTTGAAACCATGTAACAAATTCCTACTTAACTTTGTTTGCTGGCATTATCTATGCAAGCAACCAATAAGCTAATATATAAACTCATTTGTCAGCCATTTAAGAAGATATGACTTTTATGTATTATTATTGCGCAGTATCTCGGGAGTCAATTAACTGAAACCAAAATCAGACTACGAGTTATACTTTGGTAGTAGATATAGATGACTTAATGAGGTAGTCAAATCAGTGGCAGCCAGAAGTTGAAACAAGCCCCGTGCTATTGATATAGCCAGCTGTTTTTCTTCCAAAGATGTAAGAGTGTGCAGAATAATAGAAGTTCATTAATTGATATACAATGAAAATAAGTAAATTTAAAATGTAAACTAGAACTATAAAATTATTTCAACTAACATTACTAAAAGCTATAGAAAATGTTTTTTTAAACCTTGAGTAATTAATAAATAATTAATTTGCTGGCAGTTATGTAATTATATGGATTTTAAATTATAATCCATATCTTCTACGTTTACTAACTCTTTACTACTATTATTTTACGTATGAATCTAGTAGTTAAACATTTTATAAAATCTGCTTTCCATTGAATGTTTTTTACAAAGTGTAGTAGCCACGTAACTTAAAAGTACATATTATAAAACTAAAAGCACTGTACCGATAATTAAATACCAAACAAGAGCTCCACTAATTATTGACATCCATTTCATTCCATAACATAAGTTAAAATTTGAGTTGGATATTTCTGAACCTAAGTGTGGTAGCGATATCAACACATGCTGAACTTGTTGGGGTTGTACAAGAAATCTAAGAAGTGTTTTGCAGTTAACGTAACAGAAATGGAAACTTCTAAGACCCACATAAATTCACGGTTTCAGGTGTTACAAACCAAATATATCTAATGAATGCTATAGTCTACACGGCAATTGTTTAGTTATTACAACAATTCATGTTCAGCTATAGCAGTATGAATCGTTACAGCCTATAATAGCAGCACGCTGCACGATTTACGAATCATTTAGGCACAGAAGCGATACTTGGGTACTGAGCCTCGTAAGTTTATGGCACCGGATAAAATTAACTTACCTGTTCGTTATATAAACGATTGTGAACGCCCGGCCTGAAAGGATGAAAGTAATGGACATGCAAAAACATAGTACATGTATTTATTTCATCACTCATTAAACACAAACGGATAACCTTGTTGTTATAATCAATAATGGATTAAAATGTTTAAAATGTAGGAAACGTCTCCTGTAGAGGGATAATGGGGACTTTGGCACATCGGGACCTGGGGTCGGAGCTATTCGTGCTCTGTCATTCCGGTCGGCCGGCGGCCATCTTGGATCCAGGTAACCTTAACATTGACATTTGACCATGACACTGGTGACCTTTTACCTTTACCCCGATGACCTTTGACCTTGAAACCCAAAAAATCCAAAAAATACACAGATAATATAAAAACTGTATACAAAGACTTTTTTCTATCCGTCTCTTAACACTGCCAAAACAACCATGTTGCCATCTAAATAAAGTCACGTGACACGTTTCCTTGCTCTCATTGGCTGACATCGGAAACAAGCAAAAAAATACGTAGAGGAAATAGCACCACTCCAAGTACCAAAAAACAGTATACTAGCCAGCAGAACTGCACGTAGGCATCGATATTTTCAGTGGACGAGCACATCCAGCAGCAAAAATATCTCCACCCTTGCGATATAGTAAGAGAAATCGTTCCGTGTGCGGCGGGCTTAACCTGTCTAAACTGCGCATAATACAAAATTTATCTTCCAAGTACACCTGCAGGAACTTATTTACTGTATTAGGGATTCTCCCAGTGCCATGTGTCTGGGGGGGGGGGGGGGGAGGATCATACGGTCACTCCTGTGGGAGGAAGGAGGCTGGGCACTTGAGGCGGTGTGGCAGTACTATGATATATTAATCGAGTCCCGTCTTCGAACCGATTTCCGGAAAGGATGGGTGATGCGTCTCTTATAGCCTCTCAACATCCATGGCAACCCAAGGCTTCTTACGCCACTCATGTTTAAATGAATTGGGCTCTGCCGCCCGTGCCCTATGGGAATCAGCTTCCTAGCGGCTGTATAGGGGTATCTGCCGTGATGGCTTGGGGCCGATAGTTAGTACCAAGACCCGACCACTTGGCGGAGTGTTGGACCTCTTGGCATTCAGGCCATTGGGGCCGAAAACAGGAGTTTCCCTGTGAAGAAATTCTATGTATGGTAAAGGACGCGTGTCTGACGTCAACGGGGCCCAGCCTTATGGGCGGCGTGGCGAGTTCGGCTTTCAGTGACAAAAAACCAGGGTATAAAACCGGACTAGGATGACGGTACCCACCATTTTCAGAGATTCTCCGCGTCTCCCTGCCCGTGGGCGGGGCCCTGGTGGCCAGGCATTGGAAAACCCATGAGTGCCATGGAAAATAAGAGGTAGCACGGATGATCTGTTTGGCCCATCCGGAGGTTTTATCTGGTGTACGGATCAGGTGAGGTTGGACTCGTGCTGGCAGTGGTTGACTCCGTATGCTGGAGGAGGCTCGGAGAGATTCCCCGTCTTGCTGAAGAGCCGGGTGGTGAGCAGGGCACTGCTCCGGGGGCGTCCCCGAGATGACGTCAGGGGTGTGGGTAGTAGTCCGGCCAGACCACACGCTTGGTAAACTGAGTGCTAGGATCTCAGGCCTTGTGGTAGAACATGCTCGGTGCGATCTGGTAAATCAGATCGGGGCTACGCTCGGTGCGGCCTGATGAACAGGTCGGAGCTATGGATTTGGTCAATTTTGGTAAGCGCTGGTCATGTCTGCGTTGAGAGGACGTGATGCCTCTTCCCCACCTACTGGGAGGCCAGGGTGCGGAATGGCCATAATGGCTAAGAGCGCCCCCTTAACAAATAAAAGCATGGCTCCGGCTGTGTTATATATATATACATATATATATAGTGCCATGTGTCTACATTTATAAAAAATTTTTTACATACAAAAAAATAAAAATAAATATCTAACAAATTTTCAAGTACACAGTCATAATAATAATAGACTAAAAAAACATTTCATCTCACAAATGTGAATAAAGCATACTCACTTAAAACTGTAAATAATATGGGAATAAGGTTATATAAAAAAACTACCAGAAAGTGTAAAAATTGAAAAGGGTACAAATCAATTCAAGAAACATTTGTTTCAGTTCCTACTGAATATCTTATTCTATAGTGTGCAAGAATACCTATCATAATGTCATCGTAACATAAATTAAACAACAAAAGAAGGGTATTTATTAATTATTTACTTTTTACGAGATATTCTTAAGGGAAGAGTCTGTCATTTCATTGTGTTGTTTATTCAGTTAAATTAAATGCCCACGTATATGTGTAAAACAAAGTCGTCTTTCGTAATCTAAAACGGTTTTGCTGCTTTTTTCCTCCCCAATGTGTTTGTAAGTGTATTTTTGTATATATATATAATTGTATAATTTTTATGTTATATATACTAACGAGTTCAAACGTTATTGCAGTATTGCTCAAATGAACAATAAAAAAAACTCAAACAAGGTTTAGAAGAATGTACCCCACTACGGTAATCTCTATATATAAAACAAGAAATTACCGATATAACTAACGAGGCTACTTTCCGCTACACGGATGCAAAAATTTTTTTTATGAAGTTTTTAAAAAGTTATATGGTATGCGGGTCTTCACATCTTGTTGATAGCGATATCATTAGAGATGCAGTCAGAAACAAATTCAATACGTGTGAGACAATTACAAATACACAGATGCCTTACCTGGGACTCGGACACAGAATGCCTCGCGCTATAAGCTGGCGTGCAGCCAAGTACACTAGAGAGGTAGGTTTCGGAGCATCAACTTGGGTAGTAATCAGTCGAAAGTTTTGGTGGACTGGGTTCAGCAACTTTAAATATATAAAGGGACATCATTTTGAAAACAAGTGTGAGAATCACCCAAATCATGTAGGCCTATGTTTTAAAGACCTAAAATAGCACTTCTTGTGTGCACTGTGCAGAATTGGATGGAAACATGTTGACTGGTTGAGAAATGGCATAAAAGCTTTAGTTTCTCATTTGTCTCTCTCGTACAAAAAGGTCTTAAAATACGTCCTCTATATGTAAATCTCATGCATCTTCTAGATAATGTCAATAAATTTTTTTTATTGAAATCTGTCAAATTATCTTACACGTATGATTAAATTAGCTAAATAATTTATATCGCATGATTTTGAATAGAAAAAAAAACAACGTAATTTTTTTTAGTTTACACGGTGAACTGTAGTGCTACTTGTGTGCAAAATTTGGTGGGAATTGATGATTGGTTCCCTAAATATGGCATAACTATTCCATTAAACCACTTGGCAGTATCTTACAAAAAGTTGGCATAAGGTGATATTTATATGCATACTATCTGTGCCCACGGCTCCGTTCGCGTGGACTACAGAATTATTGTTCAGGGTTTTTTTTAATAAAGTTGAATTTTACTTAGTGTTAATCTTCTATACTCTATACACATTGTAAAACCCAACGTCTCGGTGAATTAATTGGTAAAACAATTATTAGTATTTCTTTGTTATAGATTATATGCTACCGCGGAGGTTTTTTAGGTCTTTTTATCCTACACAATTCTTTACTACATGATATTGTTCCATCTTTAACAGTTTAGACAGCGTATTGCAAGAGAGCGCGCTGGCGGCAAACTTTTTTCCGACTTGATTCACTATTATCGTTTGTAAATTTTATGAGATATTTTCTTGCGATAAAAAGTAGCCAATATCACCTTTCAGCCCTCCAACTATTTCTGTGCAAGAAATTACGTCGATCTGTTGCTCGGTTGCGACGTTGCGTTGTTATTCCGCTTGTGTACTTTTTTATTTTCCAGTAATAATTTCTCCAAGGGAATGAGATATTTTCTCGGGACAAAAAGTAGCCTATACCACTTCTCGGCCCTCCAACTATCTCTGTACAAAAAAAATCACGTCGATCCGTTGCTCCGTTGCGACGTGAAAGAAGGACAAACAAGCAAACAAACAAACACACTTTCGCATTTATAATATTAGTTAGTATTGATTACTACTATCAGCATACTAAATTTAGACCTTATTGATAGCAGTTAAATTGTGTAATATATATGACAAAATTATCTGAATGATTTATATGACTGCCATTTTGTAAATAAAGCTAGACACACTTAAAACATGGTCTACTGTAGCACTAGTAATCTATAAAGTTCGGTGGAAATCGGTTGGTTTATCCCTGACAAATTACACAAAAGTTCCAGTTTCTTATGTGGTGCTATTTTCATTACTCTATTGGCACATTCTATCTGTGTCATAGATACTGCTACATATTAAAATTAGGTTGAAGTTTTTTGATAGATATGGCTTACTAACCTAAAAAAATTAGGATGCCAGGTGAAAGGAGACTAGAAGAAATATGAGAAAACCCACGAGGATACCAGCCCGTCCACACGTCTGCAGCCAGCAGTCAGGTGGCGGGCGCGGGCATTAAAGTATAACTTTCACACATTAGAAGTGTGTGTGCGTGCGTGCGGTGCCTGCAGTTTTTTCCTATGTGTACATTCGACATTAAAAAACCACCTTTTTTTTTAGCGATGACAAGTTTATTGACATGTGAGTGCATAGGCCGATGCGAGTATTTACTTTATGATGATAGGCGAATCCAGAAGGAATTTGAGAAAATCTCGCCAGCTCGTCTCCTCGTCCCCAGCCAGCAGCCTGGTGGAGGTGATTGACGTGTGAGATATTAATTAGCATATTCACAATTGTCGTCATTAGCATAGGTGAATCCAGATGTATTATGAAAAAATTGTACAATGTTGATTTTTTTCGCGATTACAAGTTTATTACCTGACGAGTACATAGGCCGATCCGTATATATACGCCATTTCATCTCCTTATACTTCACTCATAGTGACTCATAAATGACCCATAATTACACAAAAATAACCCATAAATGACCCGTAATGACCCCTGATGGCCCATATTTACACAAAAATTACCCATAAATGACCCTTAATGACACCTGATGACCCATAGTGACCCATAAATAACGCATAAATTATTCTTAATGATCCCTGATGACCAATAATGACTTGTAAATGATCCATAAATGTCCCATAAATGACCCATAAATGAACCATAATGTCCCATAAATTACCCCCGATTGTGGTACTGATTGTAGTACCTGTGATGCTGATTGTGGTGCGTGTGATGCTGATTGTGGTGCGTGTGATGCTGATTGTGGTGCACGAGATGCTGATTGTGGTGCGTGTGGTGCTGATTGTGATGCTGATTGCAGCGCTGATTGTGGTGCTGATCGATGGAAAGGTTGCGGGATTGATATAAAGATTGATAAAAAAACAAGTGTTATATTAATTTTTTTATTTTTTTATATTTTTATGTTTTCAGGTCTCGAACTCAGGTCCCTACACAATACCTCAACTCTGATTTTGCATACTTAGGCATGCAAAGACCTGTAAATGTGAAGTGCATTTCTCATCAATACATCGGTACAAGGTTTACTGCAAGCAGGTCTCTTGTGACTTCGGTACATGTCCTCAAAAGTGTAGTTACCTAGGTAACCCGCCCTGCAAGTGTATCGGTGTAACAAATGCCACGATATTTTCCCACAAGGACAACACGAGTGTGAATAGCAAGATGCATAAAAGAGTATAACCTACAACAAAGTTGCATATAATGAAGAATAATGTAATTTTTTGAGGGCATGAGCAACTGTAATAAATTAATTAAATCAAAAATGCCTGTTTTATTTCCTGTTTAACTAATTTGACAGAATATGATTAAAATTTAAATGGTACGGAAATACAATTAATTTAATTAAAAAAGTATTGTTTAAAGTACTATTGTACTATAATTACAATTATATAATTTAAATTATAATTTATAAAATCGATTAGCTGTACATTTTTAATACGTAGTCAAAGTCTCACATCATGAATGTACGTATACTGTTAATTAAACATTTTTTTAAATAAAATGAAAAATTATAGATTTTTCCTATTTTTATAAATATGAATGCCGCCAGCTCACCTGGTGGCTGAATCAAGAAATTAGAGTCATCGATGTGTTGAAAATAGAATCCAACATGGAGGGCGCCGACAGCACAACCTATACTTTAAACACATAAACAAATGTGGCCGCCGCCTGGTGGCGATATCGATTGTTAATACACTAGCACCACCTAGGTGTTGAAAACATATAAAATCCAAGATGACTTGACAGACGAAAAAAACCAAGATGGCAGCATACGATAGAATAAGTATAGGCGAGAAGTGGTGGAGGTGTACATTTTTTTTAATAAATTTTAAAATAATTTTTAAAATAATTTTTAAGTTATTTTTTTATAAATTCTCTATAATTTTTTTTACATTTTTATTAATTTTCAGGAATTTTTTGGATTTCCATGGTCAAATGTCACTAGGATCAAGGTCAGAGGTCAAAGGTAATATGTATCTAACATAGCGGACAAGATGGCTGCCAAGGGACCGCAATGACAGAGCACGAACAGCTCCTACGCTCCGAGCCCTCAACCCCTTGCACCAAACTTCTCTATTTTCCTCTACTACCACCATTTTGAAATAAGTCCCTGACCCACACAAAGTATATCATTTTTACATGGCCTATAGTAATGCTACTTGTTTGCAAAATTGGTTGGGAATCTGTTGATTTTTTTCTGGGGATATGACACACAAATTTTAATTTGTCATGGAATGCTATCTTACAAAATGGTGGATAAATGAGACTTTGTGTGGCCACATTTTATGGTTGTAATATAAAATGCAGCATACATAGTTATGTTGGAATTAATTACATAGTTTCGACGATATCATGTAAAAAACTAAAATAGCTAAATGGCAGCAATTTTTAAAATAAGTCTATGACAAGCTTAAAAATACTAGTTTACATCACCTGCCGCATTACTACTTGCTTGCCGAATTTGGTAGGATCTTTCCATTGATTACAGAGATATGACATTAAAATTTTACTTATCCGGGCGACGCTCTCTTACAAAATCGCGGAGAAGAGAGACTTAGTGCACACCCATTTGATGATTGTAAATAATCCCATAATACAAAGCTAAAATGAAATTGATTACATGTTTTCGACTACATAGCATTTAATGCTAAAATAGCTATATAGCCGCTATTTTGAAAATAAGTGTCTGGCATTCTTACAAATACCTGTTTACATTACCTGCCGCAGACTACTTATTTGCCAAATTTGGTAGGAATTAGTCAATTGGTTCCTGAGATATGACAAAACTTTATAAATACGTGTGACGTCTCACAAAATGTCGTACAAATGTAGTAATTTTTAGCATGTGTGATGTTGTAACAGATACTGTGAGTATACCCCATTTGGTTGAAATTGGCTGAACGTTACGGTGGTTATGCCATATACTCAAAATATTTGATGTTCGCCATCTTCAAATTAAATGTCTCTTCACTTTTAATTTAAAAGTTTACATTGCCTACAATAATGTTATTAACGTGCCAAATTTGGTGAGATTTGGTTGAGTAATTTTCGAGATATAAAGTAAAGTTTTATTTTTTTCGTGTGATGCTATCTTCCAAAATGGTTAACCAACAATAATATCCACCTTTAAATTCGATGCTTACACGATGCGCTGACAACTTACAAAATTTAGTTTAAATGGTTCCCGAAATATGAAATACCACCCTAAATTTTAAAATGGCCGCAATTTTGAAAGTAAAAGCGCAGTAGTCAAAAACCTGAAAATTCAGGAGTCCTTGGTCAGTACAATGCGTGTACCGAGTTTAGTAAAATTCGGTTTACGTTTTCAAAAATTAAAATAAAAAAGTGAGGGGAGGCACACATACCCACACCGACACACACATATATACATACATACACACAGACAGGAAAGTAATCTCATAAGACATTCTTTCTTTTGGAAATTTTGGCAAAAAATGTATGATGCTGTCCATTACCCTTTGGAGTTCATCAACAGTATCTACCCTGGCCTGCCACTACACAAGCTTCTTCTCAAAGTTGTTACCGCTGAACAACTGCAATAGCATCAGACTCCAAGTGATGGTTTGCGGGAAAAACCGTCATCGAGGCCACAGTTTTCACTGGATTTGGACGGGATAATACATTTTTATATTATGTGTACCATTAATTCCATCTGTTCAGCCATGACTATAAGTGAGGTTCAGTGGCAGTCGCTACTTGGCCTGCTCTAGAGTAAGCTCACCTACGAACTGATAGATCTTGTCCCTGGGGAATGTGGTGTATAAAGTAGTCGTTCTATAAAGGCAATTTATAACTGTTTGGTATAGTTAACGCGGGTGACTCCGCGAAAAGAAAGATAGTTCTATACAACCAACGGCCAAACAATTATCTGTGCAACTGGATTCTGTGCAACTGGATTAAACTAGGCCAATTTACAAGCCGTGGATTCCCTGCTAAATGACCAGCTTGAAACTGTGTGAGGCAAATGTAAATCTGAATCAGTGCCTATAAGGACGCCGTCTCGGTGGAGGTAATTTGTGTGTCCAAGTTCTAGAAGCGTTGGAGCGATAAGGGCGACCCAGGCACGTGCATTGAAGTTCTGGTCATCTTTATGTGCAATGCACTGAACTGGCATGCAGTCTTTCTCCCGTCTCCTCCACTCATAGGACTTCAGTAGTAGTACAATTTACTTCCTTCTAGGACAAGATTCAAGAAGCAGGGTTCAGGAATCGTCCACCATCTTGGTTGATGTTACAGCCGGAAGTCGCGCTCGACTTCCTGGTGCGGCCGTGTTATTGACAAATGAACCTGAGCCATAAATCACTCCAGAAAGAATTGGTTTAGCTCCAAAATTGCTTTTTACACAAACTAATTTCGAAAAATCAAATGTAACAGTGTACCGACTGAGTCCTCAAAGCACAAGGCGGATTCGAGGCTCCTTGATCAAAGAGCCATATAGTCCTCAAAGTGGTAAGGCGGACTAAAGGCTCAGAGCCAGGTCCAATGGATCAGGTGGATCGGTGGTCATGTTTGTTTTCACATTACTGACCCTGGCAGCCATTGTGGACGTGGATGATCTTGACTACATCAAAAGTAAACTCGAACTAAAAAAAATTAAGAAAATTACACAAATTAAAATAATTTTTTTGAATTAAATTTCAGGAAAAAATTACATTACTGAACCCTACTACCATGTTGAATGTGGATGACCATAACCGTGACACCAGCAACCTTGAAACCAAAAAATTGACAAAAAAAATCGCATGAAAACTTAAAAAAAAAACCTGTAAAAATTGAGCAAAAATTACATTACTGACACCAATACCATGTTGGTAGTGTGTAACCATGAGTGTTTGATTCTCATAAAGATAGCAGAGCAGTCACTCCCTGGTATGAATATCAGCAGACTACTGATTAGTCAATTCACTTCGACCACTGCGCCATTTAATCAGCGAAATTATAGTCGAGAAATCTGCCAACCTCAGACCCCCAAAGAGAATTAATGGCTATACATAACACACATCACCTCTTCCCTCCTCCTCCACCAACACAAAATACCACACCACTCGATTCTCGAATTAAATCAGCATTTACTCACCATAGCTCGACCCCCCTCACCATCCACCTATGCCAAACAACTCAATACACTGACTCGCCAATTACTCGCCTTAGCACGACCTCCTCTCAACAATTTACTAACCATAGCTCCACCCCTTCAGCATCCACTGTCACTACCAACCCACCATAAACTCTCCACACCACTATCTGTCCGACCCCTAACCCCTCCCCTTACCCGAAAAACCACCATCCTCTCCTCACTCCAGCCAGTTTCTTCCACTCCATTTACTCACTATAGTTTGTCTGATTAGTCAGTTCCCGTACACCCCCCGCATGAGTTGCCATACCTTGTCTGATTACTTGTTAAAGTTCGACCCTCCCTCCTTCCACTACCACCATACGACGACACCCACTCACCATCTCATACTACATTCAATTCAGCCAGCTCCATTTACTCAATACAGTTCGACCTCCGACACAACCAGTATATTTCATTGGTTATTTCGTCGTGGTTATTTCGTCGGCTCCCATCACCTCCACCCCAATTTATCATCCATCCTCACCACCAACCACCCGAATGTCCATTCATACTCGCCACCAAGCACTCGATTCTTCATCCGCTCACCCTCTCAACATCGCTCATGATTGGCTACTGGTCACGCAACATCATGACCTGTATAAATAAATAATGTGGCCAAAATAACACCACATCACAGTTCCTCGTCTTATGCCACAGATATTAGACCGTATTGTCTGACATGATCTTCATTGCTGTCATTTTGGTAAGTTAAATTGTGTTCGACATGCCCATCACAGTATGCATATTATTATTGGTCGCGCTTGTAAATACACATATATTTTCACACAAAAATAGAAATATGCTCAAAGTTTAAGTACCTTATAGAACCAGCAAACTATTGAAGTGTAGCGATCAAGTTGATGCGTTCATTTAATGGCATGCCTGCGACTGGCGCGTATCCCGACTTTGTTTTTGGTGGTATCATCGCTAACTACAGCTGGACTGCTCACATTGTCGGCACTACCATTCACAAACCATTAGGGTAATGTCCTTGAAACTTAGAATTTACAAGGCCATCATATGCTGAAACAGCTCGACATATATTGTCTAGGGCCTTTGTAAGCATAGTTGACCACTATTTTTGAATAATTGGCGATAGAGTCACATCCAAACAGATTAACCAACAATCAAAACCTCAAGGTCAACTGGGCATACCAACCTATTTTAAGGTTACCAGGACCAAGGTTACCTACTTCCAATATAATGTTTCGGGGTACGTAATGTAACATTTCCCCCGCTTTTTATGAGTATTTTTAGATTTTTGTAATTTTCCCCCATACACATTCAACATGCTAGTCGAGGACAGTAATGAAACTTTCCTAAATTTCTATAAGTTTGTTATTTTTTTGCAATTTTTTCACCATTATTCGAGTTTGTCACTTTTGGTCATGATCACGATCATCAACATCCAACATGTCTTAGTGTTATTTAACATAAATGCAGTGCACAGATGGGTTACAGGAAAAGTCACTTGTTCACTAAAGGAGAGTGCGGAGGCTGTTTATTGTATATCTTCCTCATCGCCACCACAAGAGCAAGACTTAGCGCCTTAGATCTCCCGACCGCGGGGTATGGTGTGATATCTTTAACATAGATGTTTTGAGGACGGCAAGAACAATATGATCGCGTAGCTATATTCTAGTGATAAAATGAAGTTATTTATGGGGGTGAAGTACAGGAATATTAAATTACAAGTTGCTTCTGAAAACAGCGGGAGAGAAAACATTCTTATAGAGCTAGAATGTACGTTGGCATGTGTAGGAATAATCTTTTTTGACATACTTGTTTACATAATTCAAAGATTTTCATGTACTCGAGGCTCATGACCACTGTTTGTTCACGTTCCAGTGATTAAAAATAAGTCGAGTTCAGAATCTTCGCTTCTGGCTTTGAGTCGCGTCACGTCGCTGTAATTCCTGACATCGACATTGACGCAGCTAGAACCCAGAAGCGGAGATCCTGCAGACAATAGCCGCGAAAGCATACGAACTTTTTAAATAAGCCGAGTTGCTCTATTGCGCTGAAAGTGGGTGTATAGGCCACTTCCACGCAAACTAGAGGCCATTTAGAGTTATGCGTGCGAAGTAATGGTGTAATTTTGCTCAACATCCCATTCTATAAAGGATGTAAGACTGTTCTTTTTAAAAGGTATGTACTTCCAATTATCTAAATAAGTATATTTAATATGTGTTAATTTTAGGTATTTTTTACTTCCTTGGTTCATACTTAAATGGTACTAGAACAGTGGGTTACAGAATATACCAAAGCAAATATAAAACCATCTTTTAATGTGATACAAAATCTTACATTTCTAAAAAAAGGTGACATTTTAGAACTTGCAAATAACATGTTAAAATAAACTTGTGTCTGTCTGAAGCCGAAAATTTTCTTGAGAGAGCGTTTTAGCAAGCTAACTGTATTAGATTTGATAAAAAATTGATAACACTGTTCGGAACTTGGCCTTGATACACGAATGACTGTAATACTCATTGTACAGGCTGTTATGGTAAACTGGAGAATTTTAAAAGCCCTGCCTAAGATCTGTTTGTGTACACATTGTATATTATTCCACCATATGTAAAAACAACATTGCTTTGGGCGTGTTATCTTAATTCGTGCGCCAGTCTAGTGAAACTGTAACATTGCGTATAAAGAAAGAAAATATGAAATACAATTATTCATTCTTTAACCTATATTCATGAAAAACCAGAAAACAAAATAATTAATTTTAGTATTCGCGAATGTTTACCGAGCAATTTTAATTCAACGTTATGACATGGAACTACTTTCGCTCCATCGTTACCAACTTTACGTGGTGGATACAGTCAGTGAGCCCGTTAAAATATGTGTTGGTAAGGGCAGCGACAATTTCAAAAGTGCTCAGTTTACAGTGAACAACCTATAAGCGCATTGATTGTCTGTGTCCGGCCGGCGCGTTAGACAAAACTTTCCGGGTGGTATAACCCTTGTAGGTCATAACCGCAGAGCTACGAATCTCATACGTGACGCAGAGCGGAGGAAACGCGAAACGTGCCGCGGCGGCGAGTTGCTCAATGAGCAGCCGAATCTGCCGTGAATCATTGTCATTACAGCAGCGAGCTGAAGACGTGTCGGGCGGCGCGGGCGGGATGGCGTGTGGTCGGCGACTTCCCGCCGCGGATTAGGGCTCCGAATTCCCTCCTCCCTCCTTACCCCGCTGCCCACCTGTGCGCATGCCATTCAGGTGAGGCGCGCTGCGCAAGGTCGTCGGCCAAGGCCGCGGAGGCCGCCTTGCGGTCCAGCGCAGCCTCCCACGCCCGGGGAGCGATCCAGAGACACCAGCGCTGCAGGATCGAGCAGGCGGAAATTCTACCGCGGTTGTTACCCCACCTGCCGACGTGACCTCTCTAGTCGTTCCACTTCGCACTCATATGCCGTGCTCGATTTGGCCATTCAGGGCATGTACTGGCATGGAAAGCCCGGCAGAGTGCACCTCCACGTTATGACACCTGACGTGAATATGTCTGAAGTGACACATTATATGCCTGGAAGTCCTGAATCCTGAGGTGCACTCTAAATATAAGCTCTGAATGGTTTTTCCTGTTATACCGTATCGGATCAGGCACAGGAGGGTGAGCTTTTGATCAAGCTGTAATAGATTACAGAATACACACATTCAGGGGACTTATGGGCTGCTGCCAAACATCAAGGCAAGAATGAACTGTAAATGGATTACTACAAATCATTATAGCACGCAGGTATATACAGGCCACGCAAACTTTAAGGCGAAGCTTCACAGTCTGCGGTTCGAGTAATCTTATTTATGTGATGTATGTTGAGTGGATGATACTGTACAACATGTGATCACGGAATGTCTCAGGACCGAAGACGTAAGACAATGATTGGAAGAGATCACTGAAGCTAAGGGCATTCACTTAATACCAGAAAATGTAATGACGGATAAAGCTCTTCACAAGATCTGGAATGAGTTTGCAACTGAAATTGGTATAAGATTGGAGGAATACGAACAGTGGCAAGAATAGCAAATTTCTGATGACCCATGAGCGGGTTTTCGGATTAAGGCTTCTAAATTAGGAGTCGGAATATATCTGATTGGCAAGGGCAAGTTTTACCGAGTAAACCGGTAGAATACCGAGTAAAGGCACTAAGAAAAGGAATGGCGCGAAGAGAGAAGGGGAGTAAGCGCCGTGCACTCTCTTACTCATCAGAGTACAGTTGCAGTGCGGGAGGACGGAGGGCGTGCCGGCCTTCGGGCCGTAAAACCTGGTCATTCAGGAGTACTTCCAAATTTTTCTGAAGCCCTGCTAAAGTTCTGCTTCCAGAATATTCCTCCGCCTCATACAGGCAAATCTTAACCTAGTGTAGAAAATTACATCAAAGGGACAACGTACCGCAATCGTGCGCACCCCATTCAATAACATTTTGCAAGAACTATTTATTTCTAGGAATTGTCAACACACCTATTTACCCCCTGTTTTTATTTACGGTAATTATAAATAAATAATTATAATTTATAGATAAAATACAAACAAAATTACAATTATTCCAAAAAATAAGGTACTTAAGTGTTTTTTATGCTAACACAAGTACACAACGCCTGTGATAGTAACATAATTAGAAAATAATCAAACACTAGGCGGACCAGACCGTTATCTCATCACTGGGGCAGCGGTGGCGTAGTGTCCAGGACGCTCGCCTCCCACCACGGCGATCCGGGCCCGATCCCCGGCGGGTCCACTCCCGGACCCTCGCATGTGGGAATCGCGCTGGACAATGCCGCTTGCCGGTGGGCTCTCTCGGGGTACTCCCGCTTCCCCCGCCCTTGCACTCCAGCGCCGCTCCATTCTAGGGTCTCATTTCTGTCATGCCCGGGGATGACGGTCACCTACGGGCCCCAGCTGGAAAGACCGCCACTCGTAGGGTGTTTGTTGCCTTGCCCTGGGTGCACACGCCATTAATTTTTTCCCCATCACTTCTGACAGATACAAATTTATTTTAGCATGTTATTAGATAGTTATACAATATCACCTTTTTAAAAAATTGCGATTATATATTACCTTACAAGCTGGTCTTGTATAGCCTGGACTTATCTTATACTGGAGAAAACACCAGTCTGGGGGAGAGGAGTTATTGATCCAAATCTCGGCTAAGGCATGTGTAATTTTTTAAAGGTTTGATCCGAAAAGTGTAAAGAAACCACGAATAGATCATCCATACCTTAGCCGAGATTCGGATCCATGACCCCTCTCCCACTGAATGGTGTTCTCTCCAGTATAAGGTAAGTTCAGGTTATATAAGACCAGCTTGTTAGGTGGTAAATAATAGCAAAATTTTTAAGAATATGATTTTGTGTAACTAGCTTACGAAATGCTAAAATAAACTTGTCTCTGTGACAAGTGATGGAACGGCGGTCTGGTCCGCCTAGTAAGATGACCCGTTCACGAAGCGCGTTCGTAGAGGTTGGATAGACCTCTGGCCCATCTAGGTGGCACGCACAGGTTCAACCTTGTGCGTTGCTGTTGGCAGGTGAGATGGTATCCACGTCCGCCCACCGCGATTGTTGCTGTGCGTGCTGTTGTGCTACAGATCGGGAAGGTAATCCTTTTACAAAACCCTATGGGACCAGTTGGCGGAGGAGAGAATCCCAACACGCTGAGCTCAACTCAGATTACGTGGCAATTCTAGTATACTGAAAGCTGAAAGATCGTGAGACCCAAAATAGTAGACTGAAATTTTGAAGTATTTTAGTATTTAGTTTATACTGTAGTACGTGACAAAACTTAACGCAGGCTCTTCACAGTCAACTGATCACTTTTTGGAGCCTTCTTTTATCCTCACTTTGCATAATAACCACAACATTAAATTTTATTGTGGCCTCAGACATTAATTTTAAGATAGACATTCAACATGAATCTAGGAAAATTAAAAGCAAAAAATGTGAGGATGAAAAGTGTAACCAAATAAAATATAATTTACAGTATCAGTTACCAATAATGTTGGATGAATGTAATGCAAAATGTCTTTTTCTAATGTAGTTAAACATAGTCAACAAATTTTCCAAGCTGAGGAAGGTTGAACACAGTTAAGAAAACTCCGCGGCGAACGACCTTGAGAGTCGGAATATAATAACCTTTGGTGGAACTCAGCTTGTGAAATAATATTTGTGTGTGGGCTGGACATGCGATGTAGGTGAGGAGCTAGTGTGGATCAATTTATCTCGTTACTGAATTGCCAGTGGAGCCAAACAGCAAACAAATGTCTTATATATTTATAGCCATTACGGGTTGCAAATGTCTCCTGCGTACGTTTTTTCCTTTGCATTACTCTTTGTATAGTTAACCTATCACTCTCAATATGACATCTATGTCATTAATTACCTTACAGGAATTGTCTTAGTGTAGATCATCTTGCAAATTAAGTTCCTGTCTCCTGCGAGCGTTGAGCTTACCAAACACAAGGACTATAATTTTTTTAAAGAAAAATTAGAATAGTAATCACAATCTTGATAATGCTTTCAGTAATGCACCCGCATAATGCTCAGTTTGAAAATTTGTTGAAATAAACACGATATTTTTATCCAAGGTAACTCGGAAGTGTGTATAAGAAATTATTGCAAAGCATGACACTTGCCATGTATATGAAAAGGCTGTAGCGAATTATGCAACCAGTATGCCTGTGATGGTTGGCAGGTGGCCTAAAACAGATACGTACTATGTATATACCGTACTTTTAGGCCCTGTGAGCGAGTAAAGAGATTTGGGCGGCGCTTAACGGCTGAGCCGTCGCCGCCTGCCCCCGCGCTAAGGTCGCCGTCATATCAAACGTCACCGCTACCGTGCGTGACTGTTAACTGCTCCGCAAGCCGCCGTCACTGATTCACGGCGGCCGGCGGCGAATTGCTTTCCCGTCCGCGACGGCAGAATGAACGTCAGCGGGGAGCGGAGGTCTTCGAACGGCTGGTCCAGCGGGCGGTGACGTCACACGAGAGGGCGGTGGGGGCAGGAATGCGGGTGGGAATTTTTCCTGGTCAGGCAGACGCTGGGAAGCGCGCATACATGCACACGAGCTGCACACTAGCGCTGGGAGATGAGGACAATGCGTCAGCCTCGCCGCACTACTGGTAAATTCTGTTCACGGTTAATTAAGCACATTTGAAATAAACCTTTGAGAAATGTCGCTGCTCTTACCTGCATATGTTTTAACGGGCACACTCACTGGCATACGCCTAGCAAAGTTGACAACGTTGGAGGGAAAGTAGTTACATGTCTTAGCGTCGAAATAAAAGTTTTAGGTGAACATTGTGAATACTGAGATGATTCCTTTTTCTTGCTGCTTGTTTAATACATATGAATAATAACATTGGTAAAATATTTCCTTTTCTAATTGATTTACAGTTCCAATCGACCGATGCATGAATAAAGTGATTAGGCACAAAGCAAAAGTAATTGTACATATGGTGGAAGAATACACAATGTGCATACAAGCGAATCTTAAGCAGGGCTTTCAAAAGTTCTCAGTTTACCGTGAACAGCCTATAGGTTATTTTTGGACCCACGTCTGCCCACCAGCAAGCGAGCAGACAGGGACAGCGCATTTCAAAACTGAGAAGGTGAGAAAAAAAAAGAAGATATACTGGGGAGGAGGAATGACCTCACCAGATACCGTTTGAGGTAACGTAGCGAGTGGGTAGAACACGCTAATCTTGTGAGAGTTCGGTTTTCTTTCCATGTATTTTAATTTCAAGGAACTGTTATTATTTTCTGAGAGAGAATTTTACTACTTGTACTGTGACCGAATTCAGTATCAAATGCCCATGTCCACTTGCACTTCATCTATTAATGTCGCCGAACGAGGTGTTGCAGTGGCGAATCTTTGGACTCGCATTCGGCAGGACCTGGGTTCGATTCCCGGTCCGGCCATCCTTACGTCGGTTTTCGATGGTTTTTCAAAATCACTCCAGACGAATGCTGGGATACTTTCTTTTACCTTCCTGCATCTATGAGCAACGTGCTTCACCTCTTATGGTGTTAAGCCCAACTTACGTACTCTTCGTATGTAATGAACCTTTGTTCCCTCCCTGACAGTGTTCATTTTTGAATTCTGTTGAATTCCACTTTCTGCGCGTTTAATTTGTCTTAGTGACAGTAGCAGGTGTTTTCTGCGGTCGTGCAAAGTTGTAAACCCCGACAAATGAAATATTAAAAATAGCAGAGGATCGTAAAACAATAATTGAGAATTCGAGAATGGCAAGTGTCATGTCATATTGGCTGAAGTGCCCTTGCTGTGATTCTGAACAGTGACAAACTGACGTCATTACTTTGATGCACTCTTCTAGGGCACGAAGCCAGGTAAGAGACCCTGGCTGTTGGATTTTGACACAGCTCTGTTTTACGCTTCAATTACTTTAATTCTTTAAATAATTGTACCAAACTTCATAATTAAATAAGCTCTGTAAATGTGCAAGGAAAGGTTGTAAAAAGAGAGTATTAAGACGATTGGGCCTTTTGTGCTAAAAATTTCTGTCTTAAAAAAAGAGTCAACGCTCTGGCTATGCGTCGCACGAGTCTGCACACCAACTAAAGAAGGTAAGAAACCTGATTGCAGCGGGCTCCTAGCCACGTGGGTGGTCACAGAGACCGTAACTGGTTTGACCTCATCGCCATACAGAGTTGATATCTTAGCGATCAAGGTTACTTCTATTTCTGCATTTAATACATTACGCTTTCCCCTCCCCCCTTTGTCTTGCTTCTTAGGCGAAGATGGCTGCTCTGAAGTCGGGATAAGTGTGTATGCACTACCAAACGAAACATTATTTTGGACATACCCCATTGAAATGGGTACCGCAGAATGGGATGGAGCGGAATGGAGAGATTTGGGCAGCTCTTAACATCGCGGTCTTGAGAGACTATGAGGGGAAAGTGAGGTGAGTATGGAGCAGCGTCGGAATGCAAGGCCGGGGAAAACGGGAGATCACCGGGAAAATCCGCCGACCAGCGGCATCGTCTAGCACGATTTCCACATGCGAAAATCCGGGAGCGACCCAGCTGGGGATCGAACCCGGGTCGCCTACGTGGGAGGAGAGTAGTCTGAACACTACAGCGTCTCGTAGAAAACCAGAATAGTGTGTAGAGAAAATCACACAAAGGCACAAAATAGAAGCCAATTTAGGATTTCTTTAGTATCATTAGTCTGATTTTCTACGAGACCCACTGCGCTGGAGTATGTACAAAATAATGTTTTGTTTCATATGTTACCATCGATGCATCCGCTTATGTGGAGCTATATCGTAAATTTGAGGCACGCAAGTCAAGGGCAGATTCTGTTGACCCAGCACAGATGTCTTATCAAGTGAGCTGTTATTCCTTAAGAAGAACAAAACTAATCTGTTGCATTTGAAATTTCCTGCGGCTAACAAACGATTTTGTAAAAACAGTTAGGAACAAATACTAGGTTAGTACATTTTGCATAATCATGTGAGTAGAATAACAAAGGGGAGTTTGGCGCAATGGCTGGGTGGTATTGAAGTCATGGAGATGTTCATGCTCTGTAATTTCGGTCGACCGCCGGCTATCTTGTAAGCAATATTAGACGTCGGTGATCTTGATCCGGTGACATTTAACTTTTAAAACCCCAAAAAATTGCAAAATATCCAAAAATTAAAAAACTAATAAAACATATATTAAAAATCCATTAAAATTTATAAAATATTTATAGCAAAACTATTAAAAAATTTATTTAAAAAACTTAAATTTCCGGGGGTTCCCCATTCTCATGTTCAGAAGACGACTGACCACCCTCCAATCAATTACATTGTATTAGCATTCCCCTTCAACTACTCCACCCGCACCAATAATAAACATTAAGAAAAATCGCAAAAATTCAGAAAAATTATAAAAATCAAGGAAATAATTACATTACTTACTACGACCACCATGGTGGATGCCACTGAATTTGACCCCAATAATCCTAAAAACAAAAATAAAACAAAATTTAAAAATCGAGGAAAAAATACAATGATGACTCGACTATCATGCTGGATGCCAGTGACAATTGACCCCAATAACCATGAAAAAAAAATTGAAAATAATTTAAAAACCGAGGAAAGAAATACAATACTTAATCACTCTGACCAACACGTAAGATACCAGTAACCTTGACCTTGACCCAATGGCCTTAAAGACAAAATCGAGAAAAATGGTAAAAAAAACCGACGAACATGACAAACATGATAGTGACCTTAACCTTGATCCCATTGACTTTAACCCCAAATCCATAGCCTTGAATGACCTTGATCACAAAAAATCGCAAAAATCGCTTATTTGTTTAACAAGTCTAGGGAAAATAAATAAAAAAACCAAATTAAAACTTATTTTAAAATTACAAAAAATATTGAAATTGTATAAAAATATTTTAAAAAAACCTTACATTTACAGAGGTCCCCGCAGCACTACGTCCAGCAGACAACTGACCCACCTATAATCAATCACATTGTCTTAACATACCCTACACCTTACCACTCCTCCTTCGTTCATTCCATCGAGTGCAGCATGTACGTTTTTTTTTTAGTTTGTCATTTGTTTATATATTCCTATAGGCTGCCATCTTGGATCTCATTAAATTTCATTTTCAACTCCTAGGTAGCACTAATTTCTAGATTTCGCAACCTGCTATTGACCTGTACCGAATGACGAGGTCCATACCCACAAAGTACGTAACTTGTCATACATAATTTTTGTTTTATTTTGAACATAAGTATTTTAGGTATTTACAACATAAGTATTTATTGTATTTTAAAATATTTAATATATTTATGGGGTTTTCATAACAAATAAAACATATTTTAAAAAAAACTAATTTCTATTCGGTAATGCACAACTTGAGAAAATGGAACTGAAAAAATGCTCATACACAGATCTATTAATTGCAATCTTCTGTGTTAACCACTCGGTGTTCACATCGGCGACCAATGAATTGTAGCGGGCCCTACAACTTGATATTCGATAAGGCATAATAATTCAGAAAGAACCACAGACCTCCTACTACACACACTCGCATACATTTTATATAAAACACACTCTCGCAATCGATTGCTTACACCACTGAATTAAGTAGTCTTTCCGAGCAGCAGAAGGGACTGTGTAGGAAATGAAAAATGTTTTTATTGTCAATTGAATGTTTGAGTCCACCAACAAGTTCATTCGGGTCTTCAGTAAATATGCAATGAGCTTTATAGACACAATCTGCATTCTTCACACCATTTGTCGAAGGAAAGTCGCTGGAGAAATGTGTGGGAACGTCGGAAGAATCACCATCCCTCTCATCAAATACTTCATCAACACTGTTGTCATGGTCATTATCATCAATGCTGTCAATCTGCAGGAGTCAGTCGGCAGAGGTCAGTCGGCAGGAGTGAGTCGGCATGAGTAAATTAATGAATTCATGTATGGTTGAAGATGCAAGCCTCTGACGATGTGAAATATAGTATATCATATACAACCATGGCCCCCCACAAGGGTGTTGCTAGTGTTGCCAGAGTAACAGGGTCCGGGCCCTTTAGGGGCCCGGCCATGGCTGGATTTTTTAAAAATAATACAATTTTTTATAAAAATTATATTTATAATCGTTGGACAAAAATCGCTAACATATAATTTAAAGCCTATCTTAAAGCAGATGTTGGCGCTATTCCTTTATTATTTCTCGTTTACTTAGGAAATATATCCGCTCTCCTAGCGGATTAATCGGTACTATTTTCCCCACCACGCTGCAGATACTTTCACTCTCTCACTACGACGAATGCCTCCGACCAGACAACATCTCATTTCTCATGTGCCGAGATCTCGTTTTTACCGAGTTTACAGTTTCCAATATCATCAAGTTTACTAAATGAGTGTATTATTGCGTTTGTCGCCTTGGAATTCATGACATTGAATATATTCTTGTTCATGTGAGAAGGAAGGAAAGGGTTTCTTCACCTGGATCCAAGCATGCCTTGCCTTGCACATACACGACCAAACACCGGCCGGTGGCTGCGATTTACCATCAACTATTCGCTCCATGGTACATTTCAACGACTAATAAAATTTAATACGTTTCATCGTGTTACCGTAGTAATGTAGAGTAATTAGCCTATAACATATATTTTTGGATAGTAAAAAAATATTCAACACAAAATTAAGTAGGCCTGTACAAAATGTAGTATTACTCATTGCATGGTGTACACCTAATATTATTACATAACATAAGCACATAGATGCGGCAATGTTTACATAAATAAATAACGTTTGAAGTCAGTATAATATACTTCAATTTTGGAATTATTTGCATTAGATGTCTTTGGGTTAATTTGGTTCTGTTTTACTATTTACCTGTGTCCTTTCTGTTTTACTATTTATTTATATTTTTTCCAGATTTTGTCTACTACTCATACTTATTTTGAATCATGTCCGGACAATTTTATAAATATAAATCTGGGTCACAAAAAAGGAAAATCCAAGCAGCAAGAGAAGCAAAAGAAACTGTAGGACGACAGTCTGTAACAAACTTTCTTAAAGAAGACATTGAAAATGTGGAAAATATTGTTGCTATGCCAGAGTCTAATCCTAATGCTACAGCTTCTACCGTAGAAGCTTCTACTTCATTAGACATGACAGATAGTCAAAAGAAAGAAGACTCTCAAGGAGCTGAGTTTCAATTAAATTTAAATTCTAAAAACTACTGTCAGACTGATGATCCTGCACCTAATGCGTCTAAACTAGAAGCTAACCCTACACCTTTTAATACGAATGTGAAGTACGACGATCCAGGAACCTGGCCAGGAACAATAACAGACTAATTAAGACAACTTGTTGTTACTTCATACACTGGCTTTAATGCCATAGAAAATTTGTCTCGAAAGTTTTCTGTAGATTGCAGTGGAAAAAAAGTTCAGAAGTCCCTACTCTACTCCAAAACAGTTGATAGAAGAACACGTCATCAATTTCTTCGGGAATGGTTGTTATGGAGTGCAACAGAAGAATCACTTAATTGTCTTCCATGTAAATTATTTTCAATTAAGGCTACAACCAGCATGTTAGTATAAGAAGGATTTAGTCCGAAGACAAAGGCTTGGAAAAGGCTGTACAACATTTTACCCAAACACGAGAATAACCCTGTGCATAAGGCCAACTATTTACAATGGAAGTTGTTGGAACTGTCTCTGAAAGGTTAAGGTGTTGATAAGAACTTGCAACAGCAGATTCAATGTGAAGCAACGAAATGGAAGGCAATTCTGAAACGCATTTTAGATGTTACTTTATTTCTCTCGTCTAGAGGATTCACCTTTCAATGTGAAACCAGCTCAATTGGTGATGTTCACAACAGAAACTTCTTAGGTATACTTGAGCTTATTGGTAAATATGATGACATTGGTCCAGAACACCTAGCAAAAATAAAGAAACAACAGTTAGAAGGAAAGAACATGAAAGGCCAAGCGCATTACCTTTCTTGGTATTCACAAAATGAATTCATCAGTTTATGTGGTGACACACTTCTTCAAGCCATCCTTAAGCAAAGAGAAACTGCTATTTATTATGGAATTATAGTAGATGCAACCCCTGATATTTCTAATGAGGAACAAAATGTTTTGCTCTTACGTTTTGTCAACCATGATGAAAAAACCAACAAATTTAAAGTAAATGAAAGATTTACCAAGTTCATGAATTTCAATGAAAAAACAGGAGAGGCAATCACACATGAATATTTTTCAACTTCGAATGAACTCAAAATATCGCTGGATGACAACGGTTCCAATATGAAAGGAGACCTAAAAGGAGCCCAGAGCAGAATCCTTGAAAAAAGCAATTTCGGACATTTTTTCATCCTGTAGAGCGCATTCCCTCAATCGAGTAGGTGTAAACGCTGCCAAAATGAACGCAAAATGTTGACATTGTTTGGGAACTTGGAAACTTTATATTGCTTTTTTGCAAGCAGCCCTGCTCGATGGAAAATATTAAAACAGAACATTCCTATGTCCCTTCAAAGTCTTTCACAAACTAGATGGAGCGAACGGATTCAAGCTGCAAGACCAATAATTAAGCACTATCCAGGTGTTTTTAAAGTGTTGGATTTATTCTCAGAAAACTGCATGAAGTCAAACCTAACTCCAAATGCCTTTAACACTGTTGTGGGGTTAAAGAAGTACGTCAACTCCTTTAAAGGATTAGTGATGACAGCATTTTGGCATAAAGTTCTTGACTGCATTGGTGAGATAAATGTGGTTATTCAAAGCAAGGGAATAACATTAAATGTTGAATACAACCTCATCAAAGACTTGCTGCGTGATTCTACTGATGATGTTATTTAAGAAGTGAAACTAGTTGCTACGGAAGTAGGCATCTCTATTTCTTCAGATCTTGTACAAAGACAGACTGCAGTAATAAGGAAAAATAAGGATGGATCCGGCAGTGGCAGTACGGGGGAAGATACGCAAGAAGTTACCTTCAAAGTTTCGGCCATGTACTCTGTGTTAAACTTCATAATGGCTGATATACGAACAAGATTTGTTGCTGTTGAAAACATCTGTGACCTGTTTTCACCAGTGTTGAACTTTATGGACATTGAAGAAGAAAAATTGAAGCCAAAAGTGAAAACTCTTGTGCAGAAATTTCAAAAGGATTTGTCTGAGGACATTTTGGAGGAAATTCTGCACACGAAAAAGATTAGTCGATTGTGTTTGGTGCGGAAAAAATGTCTTATTTCTTCTGCAATCTATTTATGACAAAAAACTTCAATCTGTGTTTGTAAACTTTTGTATTGCTCTGAAGCTTTTTTGTACAGTGCCCGTGACAGTATCATCTGCAGAAAGGTCATTCAGCAAATTAGCAAATTCACTGAAGACGTGGCAGAGAAATAGAACAGTTCAGGACAGACTTAATAGTAGTCTTGCAGTTTTAGCCATTGAGAACGAACTTGCAAAGAGTGTAGACTTTTCACACGTTATTAATCAATTTGCACAGAAGAAAGCAAGGAAAGTGTTGTGTACTGCTACTTGAGTTGAACATTGAACTTGAACTAAACACCAGTAAAGCCTTAAGCTTCATAAAGTTTGTTTGATTTCATTTTTTGTAATCTTAAGTGTGTTTAATAATATAACAACAATTTGTCAGTGTTGTATTGTATATTAATTTAAAGTAACAATTAAAATTATTACTTCATTCTTTCTATTTTTATTAAATCGGTGTACATTATAATGTTAATGTTTTTACAGTTTCACAATAACTCTAGGGCCTAGGCCTGGCAGTGAAATGCTTATCGGATTACAAAATGTTATTTATTAAGGAAAAGACCGAGGTTTTTGTTAGGACTTGATGAGATTTTCTTTACCAGATCTATGGTCACTGGTCAGACGTGGCACGCGGGGCGCTAAAAAAGCTGTTCATAAAAGAAATTATTGCTAACAAATTGGAGGCCCACCACAGTGTCTGGCAACAGGCTCCAGAAAAGATGTGAGGGCCATGTATACAACTACGTACATTTCTGCAATGACTGCCCGTAATTACATGAAAAACAATCCTGTTACTGTGCCAAGACCTTCGGTAAAAGTTGCAATGCACGGCGACATGAAAAGAGAGATTGTTTGAAGAACCCATCTGATGTTTCATTAGCTGCTATAAATTGTTCCAGACAGTTCACTAGACATGAAAACTTAAATAAACACATTAAGGCCGACAAATGAAGTGTTATTTCGCCCACTGAGAAACCGCATGTATTGACTTCGTTACTTCCTGTTAATACAATACATAATATGTTTCCAGACGACAAGTAATATTTTATTACATTTTTTATTACTCGCTTGATGAAGTATTTTGACAATTGCCACATGCAGTTTATGCATTGAAGGAACACATCAAGATCTGCAAGGGTTTGTCAACTGGGACCAGTAATTCATGTCGTCAATACCTCTTACTGTAGCAATGGGTACTCATTCTCATTCCACAGACGATTATGACGAGACACTTAATGCTAATGACGGAATGAGAGACCTACGAGGCGTGGTATAGTCGGTTTGTGCGGTATGTACACTTGCAAGACTTTCGTGTGAAATCGACGAACTTCAAAATAAACGATCGTCAGCTAGAATTGCTGATGATGCCCATGCGTCTCCTGTAAAGAAAAGTAAACTTGATACTGAGGACGAAACAGGAGGTGAAGATGATAATGGAGACAGCATTGATGATAAAGATCATGACGAAAGTGTTGATGAAGTATCTGATGAGAAGTATGATGGTTCTCCCGACGTCCCCACACATTTCTCCAACGACTTTCCTTCGACAAGTGGCGTGAAGAAGGCAGATGGCTTCAAGAATGCACATTACATATTATCTGAAGACCCGAATGAACTTGTTGATGGACTGAAACATTTAGTTGAGAGTAAATACATATTTAATTTCCCATACAGTCCCTTCTGCTTTTCTGAAAGACTACTTAAGTCAGTGGTGTAAGCAATCGATTGCGAGTGTGTGTTTTATACAAAATGTATGCGAGTGTGTGCAGGAGGAGGTCTGTGGTTCTTTCTGAAGTATTATGCCCTTATCGAATATCAAGTGCGGGGCTACCCAGCCCGCATCAATTCATGGGTCGCTGATGCGGACATCGAGCGGTGAACACAGAAGATTACAATTAATATATCTGTGTATGCGAATTTTTTCAGTTCCATTTTCTCCAGTTGTACATTACTGAATAAAAACTAGTTAAAAAAAAACGTTTTATTCGTTATAAAAATCTCATTTATATATAAAATATTATAAAATAAAATAAATACTTATGTTGTAAATACAAAAAATATGTATGTTGTAAATAAAAGAAAAATAATATATGACAATTTACGTACATTGCGGGTATGGACCTCGTCGTAATTTGGTACACGTCGATAGCAGGCTGCGAAAACTAGAAATTAGCTCTACCTAGGCATTGAAAATGATATTAAATTAAATCCAAGATGGCAGCATCTAGCAATGTATAAACAAATGACAAACTAATAAGAAACAAGATGCCTGCATTCGAGGGTAGAACGAATGAGGGGGTAAGGTGGGGTGTTAAGAAAATATGATTGATTGTAGGTGGGTCAGTCGTCTGTTGGACATGGTGCTGGGCGGACCTCTGGAAATATAAGGTTTTTATAAACTTGTATACAGTTTTTAAAGCATTTTTAATGATTTTTAAAAATAATTATTATAGGCCTATATTTTAAAATATGTTTTTGGAATTTTTAAAAACATTTTAACATTTTTTGACGAATTTTGCGATTTCTCGGGTTCTAGGTCATTCAAAGATATGGAAATGTGATCTAGGTCATTGGGGTCAACGTTAAGGCCACCAAACACTCAACATTGTGGTTATAGTCAGTAACATAATATGTTCGTAAATTTTTTACTTTTTTTTTTTTCAATTTTTGTCTTTGGGTCACTGGGTCAAGGCCTAGGTCACTGGAATCCTATGCGATGGTCAAAATCACCATAAAAAATTTTCCCTCAATTTTTAAATAATTTTTGAATTTTTATTTTCCTGTTTATTGGGGTTAAGTTTACTGGCATCCAACATGTCGGAGTCATCACTGTAATTTTTTTCGTAGATTTTTAGAATTTTTTCAGATTTTTTGCAATTTTTTGGTTTTTATATGATTGATTTTGGTTGGGGGAAGAATTGATTGTGATTGATTGGAGTGAGATCAGTCGCCTGCTAGATGTGGTACTGTGGAAACCCCAAGGAAAGTAAGTTTTTTAAATAAATTCTTCATAATTTTTTTGTAGTTTTTATTAAATGTTAAAAATATTTTTTTAAATGTTTTATTGATTTTTATATATTTTTAATATATATATATTTTATAAATTTTAAATAATTTTTTTATTAATTTTTAACAATGTTTTTTTAATTTTTAGAATTATTTGTGGGTTTCAATGTTAAAGGTCACAGAGTCAAGGTCAAATGTAAAGATAAAGGTCACCAAAATCTAACATGGCGGACAAAATGACTGTTCGCCGACCAGAATGACAGAGTACGAACAGCTCCACTGCCCTGCTATTGTGACAAAAGCAAAACACATTCGATTTGGAAAACTGAACTGTATGTCTCTCTCTCTCTCTCTCTTTCTCTCTCTCTCTCTCTCTCTCTCTCTATATATATATATATATATATATATATATATACATATCTAATTTCCACATATGTATATAATACGGTCAATTCTGTGTTACAGAATTTTTTTAAAATTGTTGCCTTCAGCACATATTAGTGTGAAGTAAGACAAATTTCACTTTTTTTTTTCTTTGTACATAGTTTTGCTTATTTCAATACCATGATAAGAAAAATTGTGTTTCTGAGATGTGATAAGGCATAAAAGTAAGAAATTCAAGATATCGTTCAAAGACTAGGATATGAAATGTGGCTCTAACGCGTAGGTAAATAAATTATGCGAGACCTGGCATCGGCGTGTCCATATACCAAAAATCACCGGATATTTATTCATTGCTGGTACTTCCAAAGGTTCAAAAGGATCCAGTTGAGTCACTGGTACGATTTCGGACTTATTTCGGTGTTTTAAAGCGTTATCTCTACGGGGTACGTTCTCAATGAAGTTCTGCTACACACCCGGTGGGAATTGTTCCAATTTTTCCTATAGCAAAGTGAATGTAGTTAAAAGTTTCCATTTTCCGAGTGTGTGGCACGAAAACGACTCTCCAGCTCACCTGAATGTCGTTCTGTTGGGTTCAAGTTGTGGCTTTGAGCGGGTAAGCAGTTCCGCGTGGCAGTTTTCGAACTACGACGCAAATAACTTTGCTACGCGAACACGAGAATTATAGTGCTGATACGGGAAAGGGTCTGTTTCAAACTGTTGCCATATTGCAGAAGCCATTTTATTATCCAAAATGTCTTGGCACATACCCGGGTTCTTCGATCCATCGATTTAAACTAATGGCCCAATTCCAAACCAAGAGAAACAGTCCCAGAAAATTACACTTCCTCTGACAATCGTAACGATATTTTTCAAGTAAATACATCTTGCCAGTCTCTCGCCAAGGATACACACGTTCATCCGACTGTTGCTTCATCTACAGTGGCTCATCACTCCATAAGACCATTTTCTACTGCTCCACAGTCCAATGAGTGTTTTGTCTGCAGCATTCCATACGACGTCGGGGACTAGTGCGTGTGATCAGTGCCTTCCCTGGCAGTGGCGCGACCTTGAAAACCAAGTGCTATCACCTCTCGGCTGAGAATCTTGTCATTGACGTCTGCACCTGAACTGCGACGAAAGTCCTCTGCAGTCGTTGACATGGCTGGCTGTTTCGCACGACACGCTTCAGAGATCGCCGGTCCCGATTACATACACTGTACAAATTGCTAGTAAAATTTCTAAACGGTAATGCAAGTTTTGAACCCATACACAATAAGCAAATAATACCATATATCAGGCTGAAAATCTGAGAATCTTGAGCATCCCTACAATGCAAGTTTGGGAACTTCTCCACGCATTTGATTTTTCCCTGAGCAAATACAGGAATGGCACCATGGATGCATGGGAGGAAAAACTTTACCATTCGTACCTTTTCACTGTACAGAGAGAGTATAAAAGAATTCCCCAACTTTGAAGGTCTATAATATCATAACCAAACAACCTACAACCTTGATTGACCAATCAAATTAACCGTGGAACCGTGAAGTTTGTTTACCATACACTCAGAAATGTTCAATGTGACCACCATGAGTGACCCGAACGACATCTACGCGATAATCAAATTCGTCCCACACTCTTGTCAGCATGTCCGGTGTTACGGTTTGGATGGCGTTCGTAACTCTCGGTTTGAGGTGGTGAGGGGGAAGCGAGCTCGTATTTGACACGTCAATTCGAAGGGGACGGTATGATGTTTCCTTTATGGTGCGCCAACCCACTGGCACCTAGCTGTTCGCGGATACCTGAACGAGACGTTGCCGCAACGCTGGATTGGTCGAGGAGCAACTGGTGACCAGGCTCTTCATCACTCGCCCCCAAGAAGCCCAGATCAAGTGTTTCGTCCACCATTGACGGCTAACATTGTCGACCTTAAAACGAGAATTACGGACGCCATCCAAACCGTAACACCGGACATGCTGACAAGAGTGTGGAACGTGTTTGATTATCGCGTAGATGTCGTTCGGGCCGCTCGTGGTGGTCACATTGAACATTTATGAATGTATGGTAAACAAACTTGATGGTTACACGGATCATTTGATTTGTCAATCAAGGTTGTTGGTTGTTTGGTTTTGATATTATAGACATTCAAAGTTGGGGTGATCTTTAATACTCATCCTATATATTTACATTTGGTGCGTACATTTAAAAATAATGTCTTTATGGGTAGTTTCTTGGGCATATAAGAATGATGCTTGAGATGTGTTATTTCATAACGTTTTCTTTTGGCAATGGTATTAACATTCGACATAGACACGTCTAGTTGGACTGAATGTCATCATTGATCGGTTTCTATAATCATGCCTCTTTTGAATTTACCCCAACTCTCCCCGTCTACTTATTATGACAAGCAAATACGTGTATGCTGTTAAATATTTTGTGCCTTTGCTAACGAAGTGTCACTAGAAGGTTTACTGTAAGAAAAGGGATGTCCCAGTGACTGGTCATTTCTGTGACTAAAGAGTTTAACTTGCGAGTGGCCTTTCAGCAGCAAGCCAACATAGGACATCGACGACGTGATCTATTGCAGGGCGAATCCAGAGGAGGCGTCACAGGAGACATGACCACCCCCGTCCCCCGCAAATCCTTTACGTAGACATGAAAATTAGATGTGAATATTTTAAAACTGAAATGAAATAATATTAGAATTGTTCAAAACACTGGTTTTATTTGATTAATGTAATATTTTTCCATAAAATTAAGATTAAAAGAGTATCCCTCTCCCATGCCACAACTCAACACTTGCACGATGAGAAAGTTCTACCGCCCTTGTCTAACAAACTGAAAGTATAGATCCGCTCCTATTATTTCATACAATACGTTCCTACATAATCATAAAATTAATGTTTTTTTAAATCTCTTTCCCGAAGTTCGTCCGTTTTAGTCAATTTCTGTCTCAAAAAATATATGTTTTACAGATAACTAAAACACGGTTGTGAATATGAAACTTATGCTATTCGCGAAACAACGCCACTATAAAAATATTTGCAAGTTTTCCAAATCGAATGTATTTTACTTTTATATATTTTTTTGTTAATGTCATGGGTAGTCAGGGCATTTAAATCTGAATAATATATTGTTGTTGAATGGCGTAAATATAACTTTAAACCAAAGTATTTGCTGATAAACGACCAATGAATGACTAAAACAACAATTTCTAACATACAAAATCAGATATAAAAAATATAAATATGAGTAACAATTTCGAACAAAGTAGACCTTAATTATAAATAATAAACACAATATAAATAAAAATACGCCTGGTGTACAGTGCGTAACACGGTTTAACATCTACAGAAAATCTTGGACAAAAACATCAGATAGCAATGAAAGGATCAAAGAAGTAACGTTCAATCCACCAGGTGTGAAACCAAAAGCTACTGAATAAAGCAATACAAAATCGACAAAATAGCAAAAGATGAAACGTGGAACTGCAACAATTTTGAGAAAACCAAAATGAATTTCGTAAAATTTCTTTCGTCCTCCCTCCTGAGGTGAAATTGGGAGTGAAGCAATTAGTCTAAATGCTATAAGGTCACACAACGGTGTGGACCCAAGGAAGGCAGTTTCCTTTCTGACTGATGCAACCGATGTAGTGGTATTATATATCTTTAATTTCTACAATTATTTTATATGCCATTTTTTAGTGATTATTTTAGTTTTATCAAAAGTTCGTTCATTTTAGCGTGTTTTTTTGCCAAAGTAATTGTGCTAAGTCATACGAGACCAAAGGTCTACCAATAATTATAATAAAGAAAAGAACAGCGAAATTCTATAGAAATCTTCTGGTGACGCGGCATCTAATTAAGAGTGATGAACTCGGCATACGGTAGTCCTAAGAACTTCCATCGAGGTATTTTAATTCGCAAACTGCCTGTGAAGAGCTTTATTGGCTCAAGTGCCTTTTTTGTGTTAAAGAGACATCGTAAGGCTCTGTTTGGTTGCACCACCATTTGCGACGTGTTTTGACAAATTCTTCCTCGAACAAGAATCAGTCTCTAACCAGGAATTTGACAACTACACATAAAGTAGATTGTTTATTGCGACACGTTCGCGTGATAACGCATTTGCAGAGCACGTCGTCATCCATTCATGAAGACCTCGCGCCTATGACTCATATGTATCGTGGCTACCGCGAGTTTGTGCGGCTGACGGGACAGTGGATAACTGAGCGTGCTGAGTGACGCATGGCGATTTTCTCAACATATGATAATGCAGCGTTATTGTAACATCGGGCATGAAACTGTGTGGATCACATTTCTCGTTTGAAAAGCATCCAGACTACCGTTATAGAAGTCGTGGAAAAAACCTATAAACACCTTGAGACCTTTCAGTCGCTATGGCGAATACACATATTAGAACTGTGTTCTAATAGTGAATTCGAGAATCTGCAGACATATAATTTAGCAAATGGTAGTTAAGGACCAAGACAGTGTGTCGTAAACAGTGCCTGGTGCCAGGTAGTGGCTTTGTGTATGTGTATGTGTGAGCGTGTGTGCGCGCGCGCGTGCGCTAGACTGAGGTAATCGTGCTACTTATAATATGATATATTGTTCCATTGTTTTATTGTAATAATAGTATTTATTTCTGGGTTAAATGGATCAAATTACAATAATATTTGCTTTCTTTTGCATATAGATTTATGTTTCTCGTTAAATTATGAGTTTTTTTTATTTCCGCATTTGCAGTGCAATAATAACTGTGATTGTCGATTTGGTAGATATTCTTTCTAGAGACTGCATGTCTCGCTACAATCACGTTACCTAAGTTATGCGTATTAGAATTTTCCGAAGTCTGACGCGCTAACAGCTGACGGAAAAGGGAGGCGCAATGTGAACAATTTGCTCATGCTCTGCCATCTGGGGGAACGTCAGACATTAGTTGATTAAATGCTTTACGTGGATAGTTGTCCTGGCATAAGTGTGTATTTTGGTACGCTTGCACCTCATTCCATTTAGATGGCAACTCTACGCAATTTCATCAGTGTTATTGAGCTGATAAATACGTTGGTGATATAATCTTGAATGTCACTGATTTCTTCCACAGAATAAATATTCCCAAAATTTCTAAAAACTTCCTAAATAAAATAAAATATATTTGTTTATGTTATGATCTTCCTGTTCGACGGTCGTTGACTTTAAATCCTTTGTCAGAAAAGTAATTAGTTTAAAAATTTAAAGAAATACTGTGAAAATAAAACACATAAACGTGTATTTTATTTTTTAAAAAGTTAACAAAATCGACGTATAGTTCTATTTCGAATCATAATAACATAAAATAATTAAATTACTATTAATATTGTCGCTTATAGCACCAGACTTGCCACCTAGCCATCTCCCCAAAACTTTTATTACATGTATTATTTGAAAGCCTCCCCCTCCCCCTCAACACCTACTGCCACGTCACGAAAGATGCTAAGTCATTCGCCATGACTATGCATGGATATGAGGGGTGAAATAGCCAACAATTTTTTGCGCATGTATGAGCGCATGTTAGTCTTATTGTGAATCCCATGCAGAGTACCTATATCTTGGTTTTGAAGGCCATTGAGCTATAAAGCCATAGGATATGTTAAATCTAAAAATAAATTTACAAGTGTACTCACACAATGTTTATACAAAATATTACCTTTATAACTCTAGAAACTATTTTTATTCAAACCTTAAAAGTCATTAAAAATTTTATCTATGATTTGTGAACCACTCGAGAATGTCTTGTACCCTACGCCCATACAAATATACGAGGCCTCAGTCGTTTGATATGCACAGCTTCCACACAGGCAAACAGTCGCAATAACCCCAGCAGTTATTGATCTCTTAACATCAGTATTCTTCAAACATATTACTTGCTTCATCCATACCACGTTCTTCATGCATACATAGAGATGGGCAGTAGAAATTTTCCACTAAAAATTTTCCATCTAAAATTTTAAAGATTGAAAATTTCAAGCTCACTGGAAGCTTTAGAAAAGTGGAAATTTTGGAGTTTTAGCAGTGTATCAGTATTTTGAGGCCATTTCGTGAAATAAATGCAGAGTAAATAATATTTGATTACCATATATATTTTACTAAACTTGCATACTACATATTTTTCTGTTAGAGATGACAGTAGTGCATAATATATGGGACTTTTCGAACAGGATTTATGATTCCGGATCCGTCGGCCATATTGGTAGGCGTCACAGCCAGGGTGGCCATGTTGGTCGGTGCAGTCCTCCATCTTTGTTGGCGTCACAGCTAGGGCTCGATGTCATGTTGGATGATCTTCCCTCCAACGTTCCTAGAAATTAGTTTAATAAAAATTATTTAAAAATTTTTAAATAAAAAAATTAATTCAATAAAAATTTTATACTAATTAAAAAGTATCGGCGTACCAACTTGGATTTTTAATAATTATATCGGTTTAGAGTGTCGCTGCACATCATAATTCAATTTTTCTACTTTTTCATTAATTTTATAAACAAATTAATTTAATAAACATTTTTTAAATTTATTGGCCCCCCACTTCGGTACCCAGTGCATCGGGGGAGGTATTGATGTCCCAACCCTCCGCTATCACAAACACCTGTAGCCAGAGAAATTTGTAACAATTAGCACACACCACCACTCATCCCCTCACCAGACACCAAAACCCACCTTCACTCCCTCTCCCATTCTATATTCCCCCAAAATCCCTCCCCCTCCCTCCTCAATTCCCAACCCACCACCCCTGCCTTCCTCTACACACCCCTCCTCATCATCGTAAACCCCTTCCCACCCCCAAACACCAATCCATAGACCTCCCTATCCTTTGTAGACACCAGCTCCCCCACTCGCTCCAACTACTTCCCCCAACCCCCTCCACCAACCATCAACCCCCTGGCAAACAAACTTCTAAAAAAAGATAATCATGTGATGTCATAACCCCGCTCACCCTGCTACCCAGTCATACAAAATCGTACAAAGCACATTTCCTCATAAGAATATTAAATTTAGTATTTGTGTATTTTGCATACCATATATATTTACCATACTATATGTCTTATACCATAACCATTGTATTAAGTTCATACCCTCAATCACGACAACTTCAATATCTATTCCAAGTAGAATATTTTGTTTATAAAAATTCACAGTAAATTTATGGTTGTTTGCAGTTTAAGAACATTTAAAGGTAAACCGTGTATCATAGAGCTCGTTATTTTTCAGTTGGATCTGTATCTTAAATCATAGTATGCCCACATCTTCGCAAGTCAGGTTGTAAGCAAACGAATATTTATAGGCATATGCGATTATAATTTGCGATTTCTTAAGGCCAGACTCATGAAATTCAGTTTGGAAGCATCATTTATAGCTCCTGGAAAGTAAGCATGTATAAGCTCTACGACCATTGATAATTGCTAAATAGAAAATAGTATTTGCATCATTGTACTTTTCAAAATCAGTCTCTACAGAGAAAGAAAAGATATAGAGTTAGAATATTGAAATAAGTTTTTGATTTTTTCAAATTTATTACTACCAAATTATTCATGTTTGTCTGTGTAAAGTCTTCATCCGTATAAACATCACCTTAAGTTCTAATTCGTTAAATACGAAAGCAACTATTTGGGCACTCGTTGACTTCGTGCCGCCGTGCAGTAAGCTTGAAGGCAAACTCCTTGCAGCACAAGTGAAACCGATATGCCACTGAAAGTTTTGTAGATGATACACTAGTGGTCACAGATAGTTAGGCTGTTAGTTAGTACACACAGTTTTTTTTTTCGCTCGCGCATGTAATATTATGGAAGCAATATGCGAGCTCAATTTGGATACCTGCATCGACGATATTTTTGTACTGATAGATATGTACATATGTCCATGGTCCGATGAAAGACCCCGCGAAGGGGGAGGGGGGATGTGTTCCCGACAAATTGAAGGTATAAACTTTACCCCATTAAATTCTGAGCACGAAACTTACCTTCTTGTAGCTTTATTCGCTTAAAAATATCACCGACGATCGAAAACAAAATGCGAAGACGTCGACTAAAAAATATACGTTCCATATTAAAAGGGCGGAGACTTGTATTATCTTCTATGCCGCTGCCATAATTGATTTTAATGGCGGCATATTATTTTCAGGTATGTGCGATATTTTTCCGAAACGAGTTACGTATCTGCTTTAAAGAAAATAAATCTTACTTTCTTCCATCAGTTTATCTTTATCCATATATAGTTCTTCACATTATATTAGGGTACTGCGAGAATTGCAGGTGCAAACAATATAGAAATTGTGGCGCATGTAAAGGCTAGAATATGTACTGTAGCTATTCGATAAGGTTAATTCTCACTGATAACGGGCTGGTATGTATATTAATGGAACGTGAAAACAAAACTCGGGCTGCTGAAAACAATTTGGGGAACTTGTGATGTGAATTGTGATAGGCATGGCGATTTGTCTCTGTACTAAGCAGTACAGGTATTTTTTTTATATAAATTGCCAGTATGATTTTATTTTCAAATGCCGTGATTTTCTTCCTAAACAGGATACGATTCAGGATTAGGATTGGTCGATGTTACTATCTCGGATTCGTATATTTATTAAATAGTTTCGGTTTTTTCCCCACATGTTTATTTCCTGATTCTTTTTTTACTCGTTTAGGGTGCTAATATTTAATATGTCTATTTTACTGATATTTTTTAATGCGGAACTTCCCATGGTTGGCATATTTGGAAGGTTTCTTCATAATCTTGTGTAATTTCATGTCGAATATGCATTAAGAGGTCTCCCCACCCCACCAAAATTTCTTTGTTTTAACGTGTGATATTTATGTCGGCGTTTTTAATGTTGATTATTGAGGTTGATGTTTTATTTATTGTTCACATTATTTTCGAAATCTGGTCTGCTATGGTATTTTAAGACTCTCACTTTGTATTACATCGCTTGCTTTTTTTTTTTCACTGTATCATTTTTATATTACCTACTTGAATGAGAAGCTACATTTCGACGGCTTCTATGTAGAGTTACATCGGAACTGGATGGGTCGGATGATGCATGGACTGCGAAGAGGGTAGCATTGTCTCGGCCCAAGATGGAACGTATTCCAGAACATTGTGTCGTTACTGTCAGAAGAAATTTTCTGAAAGCAGCAATGCTCGACGACATGGGGTCAACTGTATTCTGAATGTGGAGTATGTTGCTTTCGCATGTGAAAAATACAAATCACAGTTTGGTCGACGAAGTGGCAACCTGAATAGGTATTTCGAATCCTATAATTGTCTACCTTCATTGCCTGCTAACCGTTATCTGTTGACATTGCATCGGAGATGTACTGGGATGGTAACTGGCGCTACACTCACTGGAGAATCATCAAAACAGAAAACGTTAGCTGTGAATGTCGTGGGCAGATCGTTGATTACTTCCACGCAGCTACTACAACAAGACTTTCGTAAATTCTAATGAAGCACGAAGGAATGAAAAAAACGCATGTGTAAGGAGTTCCATTCGCATGCCATATCGATGTGAGAAGTGCTCTAAACCGTTTACTCGCACCGACAGTTTAAAAAAGTTATCAAAAAAAGTGTGAACGGGGTGAACCATCCTATTATGCACGCGTAGCGGTTCATCCTTCCTATTTGTAGTTCACAGCAAAGGCTCGTCCCAATGCAACTTCAACCTGCGAATCAGAGGCTACACCTAGCATTCACCCGACCATGCATCGCAACCTAAGAAAGTAAGCGGAATGTAAATTGTTTTTCCTGAAGAAATAAGCATTCAGGAGTCTTTTGAAAATGTTTGTTGCTCCACATCCGATAACTTCGACGAAAGATGTTTCTTCATTTCTGACTTGTATGAAACAAAATTTAATAAACCAACTTACAGAGGAGGTGGGGAAATACTGAGCCATGAAATGTAATATATGGTTTGGAATGTAGCTTTAGCAAACCAGATGTATACTAAAACAAAGCAATCAAGATATCGAAATTACCTGAGTGTAATGCGGATGACATCAAAGCCCGTTTTTGTAAAAAGCACAAAGAAGGTATGCCGCGAGCAGGAAGAAATGGTATTGAAGGTCTCTGGCTGGACACTCGACTTGGTGGATCATCTGCGGCTGAAAATGGGATAGGTCCACCCATCATCGATGGTGATTACGCGCATTAAATATTATACACCATTCGCAGTATTACAATTTGCATTCGGTTTTCACAAAGTATATAAACGCAAAGAGCCTTAGGTATATGTGAAGCCTATGGATCAGTGATAGTCATGCCTTTACGGTGCCCACAGTGCTGGGAAGACGTTTATATCTGGGTTTTGTTGCAACCTCCATCGTTGGTAAGAATGACAACGGTAACATCGTTTCGTACCTATACCTCTCCACATTGTCAATGCCATCGACGAGAACGAATGCTGCACTCGTCAACTCATCACCAGGTGCAACAGCGAATGTGCCTTCGTCTCCCACGATGCACCACAATATTTCCATGACATCATGGACAGATAAATTTATAACTGGGTTGATTTTATGGAGCTTAGTTTGATAGCGTTCTTGGTGAGTGGCAGATCGTCGCAGCATGTGATGGTACCTGGCATAAATATTATGGAGACGTCGGTTGTGGATCCAGCAGAAGCACCATCGAGTTCTTCAGATAAGACACGTGCAGCAGCACCACTATCGGCATCTTCAGGCATGACATCAACAGCGCCATCGACTTCTTTTGTTAAGACGTCTGACCGCACCATTTCTTACTGCAAACATTTGTTTCTTCGGCTGTACCATCCAGTTCTTTGGCTTGTTTGTCTCCTGCAGAGTTCGGGATGTATAGCCACCACCAGAGAAAACTTATTCCTGCAGCTACTGCGACAAGGTATTTCCGCATCAACACACCGCACGGCATCATGCATTTCGTGGCTCTATAAACAATCCCAACCCATCAAATATCTGAGCTTATGGCGTGGGTCGCTTTTCTACAGCAACGATACTTACTGTAAACATGTAAGTTCGTGAAAAGTTAAACTGCAGGCCTTGGCCTTATGGGTGCCTCGGTGCCAGATCTTTAACAGAGAGTTTTTGCGGCCTTCGTAGGCAGAGTTATGGATGGTGGTTTCGATCATATGGCTCTACTTCCAAAATTTTCTGTGACCAATAAGAAAGACGAACCTGGCACCGCATCACTAGGAGCAACATCTCTTTTCACGAAGACATCTTCATCCAAGTTTTCTGCTCCATTTGACGTGACGACAGCCGAACCATCTGGGAACGCTAGTGTATCATCTACAGAACTTTCAGTGGGATATCGGTTTCGCTTGTGCTGCAAGGAGTTTACCTTCAAGCTTACTGCACGGTGGCACGAAGTTCACGAGTGCCCGAATAGTTGTTTTCGTATTTAACGTATTAGAACTTAAGGTGATGTTTATATGGATGCAGACCAATACAGACGTACATTAATAATTTTGTAGTAATAAATCCTAATAAATTTGAAAAAATCAAAAACTTATTTCAATATTCTAACTTTATATCTTTTCTTTCTCTGTATAGACTGATTTTGAAAAGTACAATTATGCAAATATTATTTTCAATTTAGCAATTCTCTATGCCTATAAATGGTCGTAGAGCTTATACATGCTTACTTTCCAGGAGCTATAAATGATGCTTGCAAACTGAATTTCACGAGCTTGGCTCTAAGAAATCGCAAATTATAATTCCATATGCCTATAAATATTCGTTTGCTTACAACCTGACTTGCGCAGATGTGGGCATACTATGATTTAAGATACAGATCCAACTGAAAAAACGAGCTCTATGATACACGGCTTACCTTTAAATGTACTTAAAATGAAAACAACCATAAATTTACTGTGGATTTTGATCAATAAAATGTCATACTCGGAATATTTCTTGAAGTTATAGTGATTGAGAGGGTATGCACTAAACCAATAATACAATGGTTTATAAGAAAATGAAATTATACATGCTATGCAAAATACAAAAAAAGAATCTTGGTATGAGAAAATGTGCTATGATCGATTTTTATGATTGGAAGGCAGGGCGAGTAGGGTTATGCCATTACATGTTTCTCGATTTTTAGAAGTTTTGGCCATAGGTAGGGGGAAGCATAGCAGTTGGTGAGAGCGAGGAGCGAGAGAGTTTTGGATGGAGCGGGCCAGGGTGCAGAGATGGTTTGTTTATTGGAGGGGAGGGACTTGTGGTAGGGTGGTTAGGCTTCTGCTGGGCAGTGGTGGGGTGGGGGGAGTGGATTTGTGATGGTGAGTAGTGACGGGAGGGGGTGGCGGATGATGAATGGCGAGTGGAGGTTTGGTGGTGAAGATGGAGGGGTGAGTGGTGGATGGGTGTGTGTGGTGAGTGGTGGGTGGGTGTGTGTGGTGAGTGGTGGATGGGTTTGTGTGGTGAGTGGATAGGTGTGGGTGTGGGACGAGGGGAAGGGGTGTTGGTGTGTTTGGTGAAGGGATTAGTGGTGGTGTGTGCTAATTTTTACAAATTTTTCTTGTTAATTTTTTTTTGATCGCAGAGGGGTGGGGGATCAATACGTCCTCTGGCGCACTGGGTACCAAATTTTGCGGGTAGATACATTTAAGAAATGTTTATTGAATAATTTTTTAATAAAATTAAAGAAAAAAGTGGAAAATTGGAAGTATTATTTTTAGCGACACTCTAAACCAGTATAATTATTAAAAAATCCAAGGTGGCGGGCCAATAATTTTATTATTGATATAATTTTTTAAAATAATTTTTGCAAACAACATTTTTTTATTAAAATAATTCATTTTATAATTTATTTAACTCTAATTTATAGGGCTGTTGGGGGAAGACCATCCAACATGGCGTCGAGCCCTGGCTGTGATGCCAACAAAGATAGAGGACTGCTCCGTCCAACATGGCCTCTCTGGCTGTGATACTTACCAATATAGCGGACGGATCCAAATCCGGAATACTGAATCCTGCACCAAAATCTTCGTATATACATTACTGACAACATTTTCTTGCTTTCCCCCTTTATCTGCCCAAGATAAGATTGCCATATTATTTAACTGGCAGATATTGTAAACCTTGTTAATATAAATTTATAACATACACACATTCTTCTGTATTCTACTCCCTGCCTCAAAAGAGAAATAAGACAAAGTGGTTCCTACTTTACACAAAAGTAAATTATCCGTTCATATTCAAGAATGTCATCACTCACCCTATGAGGTTCTGTATATTGCTTCCATTTCTATCACTCCTGCCCTCCCATCTCTATGCTTTTTTTTTCTTCACATTTTACATATTACTGATAGGCAGGCTGTTATTATTTTATTCAGCAGCCATGTCATATATGCTACATAAAGAAGAAACACAAGATACTGGTCTTCGGATGACTCTTGAGCAAAGAAAAATTTAACCCTGCGTCCCGTGTATGTGGGTATGCAACGCTGTCAAAACAGCTATCAGGATTCTAGATGTGCCAATAAGCTATAATGTTACTGAAGGCTATTTCAGCACACATAGCAAGATACACATTAAAACAAAGGAACCACTTAATAACTACATGAGCAGGCAAAATTACGTTCAATTATGGGCTTGCTTTCCTTTTAGTCTACTATTATGATTACTGCTACCAAAAAGAAATAAAGTATTCAAAACATATGCTTGCTGGATACAAAAGGCCAACAGTAATTGATGAATGATGATAAAAAGGTTGTTAATGGTTTACTATTATCCAGGGGGATGTAAAGTAAATAATTTCATGAGTAGTACTTAAATTAAAATTTGATATATTTTAAATAAAAAAACAGTAAACATTATATATTTTGCTGGCATAAGAAAGTGAATATGAATGACATGATACAATTTTGTATTATAGCAGAAAAAAAATGGAGGCCCCTTATAAATAAGATTTATTGTATATGCATATTTAAATACCAGGACCTTAATGTTTTAGTTAACATAAAATATTAAGTAAACCAGGTATATGATGATCAAATTTTTCATTTTAAAATTTTATAGTTAATTTTCTTTTAAATTTAAAAGTTTACAAACTGTTGAAAATTCAAACTGTGGGGGGTTCACAAACTAAGGGTACAATCAAAATTAAAATGAAATAGAGATGGCCAGAGGAGAGAAGAAAACAGAAAACTCCATGGCCGTTCTTCAGTGAATGTGATGGGAGTCCTGAGTATCCCGTCACAGCTGCCAGGTTAGACTGCGAAGCTGCATTCATCCCATACTACAGGTAGATATGGACTGGTACTCAGATAACAGTGATACAGCGAAATGTGACTGTCAAGCTGCGATCGGTAATACTGCGGTACTGCGATCTCTGGAAAGGCACGGATAAGTAAAAAATCACCGTGACCACGAAACTAGGTCAGGAAAACAGTTGAACACTTACCCATAACGAAGGTTGAAAACTACAGTAACGTAGCATACCAGCACTAAACTACATTGTAGCACATATAAACTACATGATGAGTAGTACAATGAATTTCCACGAAACAACATCTTGATTACAAGTAAAGTCTGGAGTTGCGCATCGTCAAGTTAGATGTTCACAGCTAGCCAGTGGGATGAAGAATGTGCAGTCGATATGCGGTGAGCACGCGATACAAGCACACGGCTGAGATTCGGTGGTTTCCGCTAGATGGGATGAGCCTACCCAAACAGCAGCTTTCGATGCCTTTTATGCATAGCAACAGCGTGAAAAGAGATGATGTGAGGTGAAAAATTACGGAACTTGAAGGACATGGCAAAAGAAAAACAAGGCTTTCAGCCGGATGCGATGGCGACATAAAAAAAAATGCGGTGTGTTAAGATACACATCCTGAAAGAAAACGTGTGTGCATTTAAACTGCCCGGAAATGCATTGACAACTTGGCTGAAGCGTATTTTGTGAGCATGTGAGGCTGAAGAAAAGGGGAATGCAAGATGGCCCCTTAATAAGTAAAATGAATGGAATTCATTGAAATAATTGTCTCTCTAAAAATCAATCAGTCTAAATGGAATTAAATAATATCCCCAATTTAAATTAAGCTAATACAATGCATTTGTTCAACACTAAACATAAAAAATAGAAAATTTTTTTAAATATATTTTTTTAAAAACAGTACACATTATGCACAAATGCAAATGGTGTTATCACATCAGTGGTGGATATCCAGTGAGGGTGATAAGGGGGGGGGGTACAAGGGACGTGTCCTGTCTCCTACCACGAAAAACCCCTCATATCGATATTAAACTGTCCTGCAAAATTTTTAAACCTAAAATGAAATTACATGAAAATTATTTAAAATATTGATTTAATTTAATTAGTGTTATTTAATAAAATTACGATTTACCAGTGCCACAACTTCTCATGCAAAGAATAAAAAATCTACACCTAACCCTGAAAAATAGCAAATTCCCCCTCCCCCCTTTTCAATACAGAAAGGCTATATCCGCTCTTGCACCGCATTATAGAGGAAAGGTGCTCTGAAGGATTTTAAAGATAAGATTCCCTTACTGTTTCTCTAGAGAATGAAAAACTGCAGAGAAAAAAATTTGTACCGTACACAGATTTGTTTTAACAGGAAAAATACAGTACACTTGTTCCGACAGCGACATATGCTGTAGCGAGGAAGCAAGAAAGATAAGGACAAAAAATATTTGGGTGATTTCCAAGATTGATATGTACACGAGTGTGTATGTGTGTGTGTGAGATTCATATTTTTCTATAACTCTAGCTGTAGCTTACATATTTTATTATGGAAATACGTCAATGATCGGTTCATTTGGACCAGAGGACCCAGTCCATTCCATGTAAAAACAGCCCACACCATTATGGAGCCACCACCAGTTTGCACAGTTCCTTGTTGACAACTTGGGTCCATGGATTCGTGGGGTCTGCACCACACTCGAACCCTACCATCAGCTCTTACCAACTGAAATCGGAACTCATCTGACCAAGCCACGGTTTTCCAGTCATCTAGGGTCCTACCGATATGGTCACGAGCCCAGGAGAGGCGCTGCAGGCGATGTCGTGCTGTTAGTAAAGGCACTCGAGTCGGTCTTCTGCTGGCATAGCCCAGTACAGCCAAAGTTCGCCGCACTGTCCTAACGGACACGTCCGTCGTACGTCCCACATTGATTCCTGCGGTTATTTCACGCAGTGTTGCTTGTCTGTTAACACTGACCATTCTGCGCACACGTCGTTGGTCTCGGTCATTAAGTGCAGGCGGTCGGCCACTGCGTTGTCCATGGTGGGAGGTTATGCCCGTAACTAGGCATTCTTGGCACACTCTTGACACTGTGGATCTCGGAATGTTGAATTACATAACCATTTCCGAAATGGAATGTCCCATGCGTTTAGCTACAAATACCATTCCGCGTTCAAAGTCTGTTAATTCCCGTCGTGCGGCCATAATCACGTCAGAAACCTTTTCACATGGATCACTTGACTACAAATGAAAGCCCAACCAATGCACTGCCCATTTATACATTTTGTACGCGATACTACTGCCATCTGTATATTTGCATATTGCTATCCCATGACTTTTGTCACCTCTGTGTAAATAATTATACATCAATAAAACTATTTGCAATTTATTTATGTTTTGTTATTGGTATTCAAATATCAGTTAATGGTTTGAAAGAGCGGAATAACTATGTGTTTTAAAGTCTAAAATGATGTGTTATCCCAATATTTAAGTAATTACAGATACATACATGTAAATATATTTATGCTTTAGTAAAATCAGCTGCATCTGCATGCACGAATTTATTTTCCTTCTTTGCTTTCAATATTTAAAATAATTCATCACATTTTGAAAATTTCCACTTATGCTCAGCGTTATATTGCGATTGGCTTGGTGCCCTCCAATGGATGTGACGATCAAGGACAGCAATACTACAATATATTCATATAATGTTCTATCCCCTACTTTGTCCTTAACTTCCTCCTCCACCTAATATGTTTTTCAGTACTCTCCCGTAAGATGCGAAGTGCCTTCGTAATACGTAACTGTTTTCTCGAAAACTTCAAGGATGACAGTGGGCAATGAGACGAGAAAAATTATTATTAAGATTGTAACAATACTCACAATAAAAGAAAGTCAAGAAATAACGAATTAAAATTTGTGCAAAAATTGCTACATATTCGTAAAAACTATTTTAATTACTATTGAAAATTTTCCAACTAAATAAAAGAGTGATTCATTTGATCATGATGATTAACTGATACATTAACTACTAATTGGCAGCTAGGAAAATTGCCTGCACGAAATATTATGCAAACCTTGTACAAGTTGTAAGAGTCTACAGTGAACAATTTTAGCAGCTGTGATGCATCTTCTTAAATATCTGTGATGTAGTTTGTTCTTTCATATCACTTTTCCAGAGTAATTTCAAGTAGACTTTTGATACATTTTCATTGTTTGCGCCTGTATACATTATTTACTTCACTGTTCAAAAAACTTATGAACTGTAAATTTTTATAAATTTATTTCTAAGCATATCTAAAATCAATTTTTATAAATGCATAAAAGAAAAACAGAAACTAAATTAGGAGTGACAGTTCTTGTGTTTATACGTACTTAATTATTTGCAATATGAATAATCTTTCCTAAAATGTTTTACTTTGTTTAGCCAACCACTAATAAGGAATTGATAGATGTCTAAAACTTGTTATTGCAGCTACACCAAACTCACTAATTGTGTCATAATAGGGCAAATTTAACGTTAAATGTATTTCTTATTATTTGATGCCAGACAGTCACATCAAATAATTGTTACTGTGAGTCTGTACGATTATTTCACAAATGAAATAAACTTTCCCAAATTTTCCCAAAATTTCCTGTTTTTGGAAAGTTTCAATGGAAACTATCCATGTAAAATTTCCGATATAACAGTTTTAGACATTTTTCCATTCCTACGCAAACACCAATATTAATGCATACTCCAGCAGTCGTCATTCATACCACAGATATAATTCATTTAACATTTTTTATGCATTCCTCAATCTTCATGCATTCTCCATACGTACCACAGACTTCACGCATACCACGGTGTTCATACGTAGGCCTACTACAGTCCTTGGCCAACCACCCTCTTCAACCATAGTATAACTTCCAAGGATATCATAATCTTCGAGCATACAATACTCTTCATGCTCGCATCACTTTAAGCATAATTTAGCCTTCCAAAACATCCGTGCTTGTGGCTCCCATGCATAGGTGTACTTATATACCGAAATTTAACCTTAACAGGTTTAGAAGCCTGAGGTTAACCAAATTACTTTTTATGTCTGTTACAACAACATTGGGTTTACGAGAATTTAAGACCACATAAAATATTTATAAACATTTATTTGATTTGCTTTGCATATTCCACGCAACACACCTTTGCATAAAGGAATGCTGAGCTGCCTTTTCAATTCGACTCATTCTGTGTGAACTATTCTTCATTTATCAAAACTTTCTCGTCTATGCTGGAATAAATTTCAGTTCTTTTGGTTCCGGTCTTTCGAAAATATATAGCTGACATTTTCTTATCCTTGATGTCTTCTTCGAACCATTACGGCCTTTCACTGCAAGTCTACTCAAGAAATATATGGTAGACTGTTAATTTTTTTTTACTATCGTCATTATAGGTATCACTGCCAGGATCTTTATCCTGGAAATGCGTGTATGTGTAAGCACGGCTAATTACATTGCTTCAACGACTACGTCTGTTCCCAGTCATTCATCACGAGCGGTCGGCTGATCCATAACATCCCGGCACGTAGCACAGTAGCTAGGCACAGTCAGGACTGGATGGGGTTGGCAGGCAATATGATCCTTCCAGAAGCGACATAGACCTCTCGCCGCTGACGGGGTTCATCCTAGTCCTGGAAGGCGTGCCACAATGCCTCCCGCATCGCCCCAAGCAAGGAAACCCCCCTAAAACACGCGTTAAGAACCATTTCGCTTATGGCGTTCCTTGAAATTTATTCGCGGAGGAAGGTGACGTCAATTTATTCATTAAACGTGGTTTATTTCGTTCTAGGAGTCGCCTGGTTATGAACCCAAAATTCGGAAATCTATATCAGCACAAGATGGCTTCCGAATGACAACATTGGACTGAAATTCTACAGCTGTGATAACGTACTTCTTGAAATAATAGTTCCGTTAAAGAAAATTCTGCCTATATTATTAAAAAAATGGTTTTATTTCCATGGGATTTTGTTCAAGATAACTGAAAAACCGTAGAAAAAGAACTTTTTCAAGTTTTATTTATATGAATTTTTAAACACAGTAAAAAAAGACGAAAATGCTACTATGATATATTATGTTGTGTGTGGTTGTAAAATATAAGAAATAACTACTACTACTTTAGTTTTGAGTTTTCATTTTATTTTTAATTTAAAGTCAGTCGCGTTTAAAATTATACTTGTTGATAAAACCAATTATATGCAAGTATTTTAAAATTTGTAATATCTGAAAATTATTCCGATGCTCCGGCAGGCTCGTTGCTCAGTACTTCTGGTATTGGAAGGGAGAAGGAAAGTTGAATAGTTGCAAATGGAAATACTGACACACAATATCTACATCCTCCTTTTGATGCACAATGAGACGAACTTACTTATCCACATTAACATTTCCGCGCGATAAAATATTCATGAAGAGAGAAAAATTTCATTCTTTGATTGCGGGCCATAAATAGTATAACCCAAATTAATTATAAACTCTTGCACGCGCGAACGTGACAAACGGGCTGCTCTCGTCTTATTTCATACGCTGTTGGCGTTAAGCGGTCTTTTCAGCTGCTCGCAACGGGATCGCGATATTCACTAGAAAACACATCTCGCAAAATATATAATAGTGCCGTGCATTTTCTGGTAACCTCTGGCGATTTCCAAACAAAATCCGCCAGAGATTATATACGTCTACCGGCAAAGGAGAATCCCAACCGAGTATGAGCGATGGGGAATGAATCATAAAGTTCACGTAATACTCGTACAATGAGAATGGAACACCTCAAACGAGAGATGCAGCCTAGCGCAACATCGGCTTACGTTTTTTTTTCCCCTGAGGACGCTAGTGCAGAAGTTCTTGCAGATCTCCGGCGGCGAGGAGGTTGTAAAACGGGTTGAGAGCGACTTTCCGGCACAGCTATCATTTTTTTTCTTATATGAGACAAATCCAAACACGTAAAAGTAGTATGCATAATATTCCGCTGCAAATCAAAATTATTTCTCTTTTTTTTTTCTTTGCGGACGTGCAGGGGCACAAAATGTACACGTGCAGAATTCGAATACTTCAGCGCACTTAAAAAGTGTGAGCATGTTCCTAAATTGCTTCAAATTAGGTACTACGGAATATTTGATGTAATCTACAACAAAATTAGCATAGCAGCTTTGGTGGTGCGTATCAGTGTGTTTACGGACAATCACGTATAAAGTTCAGTTTAACTCAACCTGCTATATAGAACGAGAAAACCCGAAATATTGACTGTACTATAATTCGTTGAAGGTGCCTACTACTGTGGGAGCAAACTTATGCAAGGACGGAAAGAAAGGACGGGCGGAAAAGAGAGTTCTGTACTGCATTAAACCAAGAAATAAAGACGATTGCAGAAAATTTATTTTGGTGTTCATATCCCGTCATGGCAGTAAAGTTATACGCCATGAGTACTATCTAAATGTTTTTAAGTAGATATTAATTCCAAGGAAAATGATGTGGCTATATATATGTTATTATTTAAATCTATACGCATTATTACCCCAACTTAATGAAAAGAAAGTTATTTCAACAGATATATGTCAGCAATAGTTTGTATTTTCCTGCAAATACTAGAATTGTCATGCATGCAGAATATTTTGATGCTAAGAGTGAAGTTCAGCATCTGCTGTTCTCAAAACCTTTTAAAACCATTTTGAACATTTTCTCTGAAGAATTTTTAAATGTAATTAAAGTAAAATATTCAGCTTATTACACTTTTTTTTTCGGTACATTATTAGCATAGGAGGGATGGGGGTTTCTCTTTCACACTGAACTAAACATAAACTTACCTTTGAACAAAAAGTTTTGGGGGAATTTTCTTCATACTTTCCCTCATAACTTTTATACGTACAATCCTTACATTATAAATGTAAAGGGAAAAAGCACTAAAATAACTCCAAAGTAACTCAGCTATACTGAATTGAAGGTTTTAAATGTTGTTTATAGCTAATTAGTAGAACAGTCTTTGCTTATTAATTAATGTTATATGACAACTTGCATTCTACATTTATATACAGCAGAGACTGCACAAATATTATTTTATTATAAACGGCATTCGTTCTGTAATTCTTTCACGTTCAGTTGCTGTTTTAAAGTTTATGGCGAGATTACGAAAAAACTCTGTATACTGTAAATTTTTTTGTATTTGTAGAAGGAATCATTTGGAAACTAGCTGCCAAAGATAATTTTTTGTTACATTACAAATAAATTTAAGTAAATTTAACAAAACCTTAGTATGGAATGTGTAAAACTAATGTTGAATTAAAAAAACAATTAGTGTAGTTACATTTTTATATAAGTATTGGGCTACATAAAGATTTGTGTATGTTTTTTTAAAATGTTTTGTTAGCTCTAGTGTCACAAGATTGGCAACTAGTTTCCAAAGAATTGTTTGTAAGAATTATAAAAATGTTTTTTTTTGTATATAGAAATGTTTATAAAATATTTTCAAAATACACACATTTGTAAAAAAAAAATGTATTACCCTGAAGGTGCCATCGCAAGGACACTAAGTACTGGCACATGTCATGGTAGTATACGATATACTACGTTTATACAGAAAAGTTCAAAATATTTTGCCACACCAAGCCTATATTGCAGAGGACCAACACTTGTCGGATGGACTTAGTATGGTGTTGGACCACCCGTATCACGGAGAGAGGTGGCGATACGGTCGAGCACGGAGGCATACAGACGTCAGATGTTCTCCTGAGGAAGATCCGGCCACAGCTGGCCCAACTGACCGTCGTATGCCACTGGTCGAAGTTGTCATCAAATCTGGCCCCAAACGTTCTCAATGGGCGATAGTTCTGGCGACCTTGCTGGCCAAGGAAACATGTTGACATATCACGGAGGCCGGCTACAGATACCCGTGCTATGTGAGGCTGGCATTATCCTGCAAGGAAATGGGGTTGTCAAGAGTATAATGAAATGGCCGACTCTGGAGCAGCTGGTGGTGTGTGGGGATTGCAGGAATTCATCCGCCATTTTGGATTGCATCACCTCCTGCTCTGCCATTCCGGTTGGCCATCTTGGATGTCTTTGACCCTTGGCCACGATTTTGGATTGAATCAGCTCCTGCTCTGCCATTCTGGTCGGCCATATTTTTTCTGGTCGCCATATTATTTCCATTTGTAATTTTGTTTCTAGAATTTCCCACTTCATGCTCTGTAATTCAATCTTGCTACTTCATGCTCTGTCATTCCATCTTGCTACTTCATGCTCTATTATTCCTTCCCACCTATGTCATCACCTCTGGATGTCATAGTGTTTCGTCTGCTAGTTCTCTCGTCGCCAGCTAGAGTGCGCCAGTAGCATCCTCCATCTTGTATGTCACCCACTAGAGTGCACATCTGTCATCTTCCATCTTGGTTGTTGTTTCCTAATGTTGTCTAAATCGATGAACAACACAACAGGGCCACATACATGCGATTAATCGAACATCATATTCGTCACCAAAAGTACTGTTTGCTAACTCAAAAAATTATCTGGAGGCATGCAGGATCATACTTCCGAACCTTGGGTCATCGTGTAGATGCCTTAGACTGATCGGCTATCGGAGCAGTCAGGAGAGTAGGGTTTTAAATATTCTACACACATTACAACACCGGCAATGCCTTTTGCATCACCATTTGGTAAAGATATATTTTTTCTATTAAAATTTTATTACAAGTATTATTATTGGCCACCATCTTGGCTTAAGTCGATGAACTACATTCTAGGTGGATTGACTATGATTTATTTAATATTTATTGTATTCAAAAATTATTTTTAAGGTATGTATGAGGAGGAGAAAATGTGTATAAGTCTGCATAAAATTATTAGCATTGAGGAGAGAGCGGATGAGAAAATGTGTTCAAGTCTGTATAAGATTATTAGCATCAAATAGCTTGCGATTCAATTATTTGCTGCATGTAAATAAGTATTTTTTCATGTGCACATCCCCACCTAGACCATCAAAGGTATACAAGTGCAAAATGAAAACACAATCGTAGAACAGTACTTACGAACATGAACCAAGAAATTGACAAACACTATATGATATGTAGTTGACATTTCTACTCACTGTTAAACAAAGCTACGATGGCGACAATGAAATAATGTCTCACAAACACAAATAACAATTAAATTTAAATAAATTAAATAAATTGTTACTATATACAATAATAATGAAAAAAAAAGAAAAATGTGCCGAATCACTCATTGGGCGACGGCAGTAGGACACCACACAGACGCCATGCTAAGGCATGCAAACCCCTCCCCTTTCTTCAGAATGAAAGCATAGTTCCTTTCACACAGAAGATGACAGGTGTGTAGCTGCTGCAGCCTCCTCCCAGAAGAGGCGAACTTCGGCATGCAGGTCATGCAGAGTCACCTCTTTCTCTTCGCCTAACTCGTCAAGGTCGTCGAAACATCCTACCGATGTCCATGTCGAGCCTAGTGTGTACTCACTCCAGGGCATCAGAGTGAGTACATGTTCATCATGCGGTAGGAGCGCCTCTGTCATTGATGGTGTGGGAGAGGATGTGGTAGATGCTGGAAGCTGCGGCGTACATTTAATGTAATACCTCGGAGACTGCCATGGGTGAGGTGTAGGCGTTCGTCGTCGTCGAACAGGGTACCTGCGGCGATAATGTCGCTTGTCTGCTGAAACGAGTGGTGAGGCAGGAGGTATACATCTCCTCGATGTTGTATCGTTGCCATAGACCCTGCTGGAGACTGGCAGCTGTCCCAGGTATTCCTCGAAGTCACAGTTATCCTCCTCTAACATAGTGTGGAACATGTGCATCTCCTGCAACATCTCGAGAAAGAATGATATTTGGTTTCCTGGTAGGATGGAGAGGGGTTTGTGTTCAGGCCACAACAAGAGCAGGTCACATGTGCAAGCAGCATGTGCATCACAATGCCAGGTGGTCAGCTGATGATCTAGGTAGTGTGTGCAGGTCTAGCTAAGCAAGCTGTGGGGATGACACTTTGGGCGGGAGAAGTGTCAGGTGCAGTCAGTCGATGACATAGCAGGTGTACGGGTCTCTGCAAGCTGTGGGGGGTGAATTATTGAACGAGAGGCGTCAGGTGCCAGGGAGGCAGGCCATCCCCAAGCAGGTCATGGCAGGCCTAGTCGCATCACATGCACTTGGCTTCCTTGCAAAAATTCGTAACAGAAAATAAATGCCAATTTCAAAAAAAAATAATTTACTCAGTACTTTATACGGACATGCAAAAACATATATACACAGAGATATCGGATCTTCATTAATAGAAACACACAAGTGTGCTTTATTATTTATCGTAAATGGATGATTTTGGAATCCAACTCACATGACTATAATCGAAGCCAAGCCACCATACCAACAAGTTATTTCCTTTGTGCTTAAATACTTTCTCAACCAAATATGTGTGTGGATACTTGGTAACTTGAATTTCTTCACCATAGAATCCTCCTATGATAATTCTGCCTTCCATGTCCTCAAGATAGTAGGTACTTGGTTCGTAATGGCGAATCTTGCCAACCTTTTATATTTGCATGCTATAGTTTGGAGTGTATGACTTTGCAAATGTTCCCTTCACTTATGATATTCTGATGTAGTCTCCGACCTTCATCTTAGGCTGGTGAGTGTCCAATTTCTTCTCATTCTTGAATATGGTTACAGAGTTGTCCTTCATATCCACAGACCTCATTTATATAGTTCGATGTACTTTATGGTTGTAGTTCGATACCAGGCGAGGTAAGATGTTCAGCCACTTGTAACTTCCTTGTGATGAAAATTTATTCCACATTTCATTATTCAAAGTGCGATTAAAGCATTCCACCATGTGTGCCTTCATACCACTGTGTCGAGTAGTGGTTTACACAATGTTTCACCATCAAGGCATGAAATGCAGGATTGTAGAGTTTACTTCCGAGGTTCGTATCTAAATTCTTGGGAGGTCCTTTTTCTTGAAAAACGGAGTTCATTGTATTTGATTCATCTTTCGTATTTTTTAGTCTTTATGGGCACTCCCCAAGCATACCTGCTGCAACAGTCAATGACTGTTAATATATATTTGAATCCTTTATTCGCATGTGCATAAGGTATAATTTCAACCAGATCTGCTATGGATGAGGTGTAGGCGTCCATCGTCGTCGAACAGGATACCTGCTGCGATCATGTCGCCTGTCTGCTGGAAAGAGTTGTGAAGCAGGAGGTATACATCTCCTCGATGTTGTATCATTGCCATAGACCCTGCTGGAGACTGGCAAACAAAACACACAAGAACTTTGTGACTGGGATAAAATCGTCTTGTAGACTTGTTTAACTCACTGGCATTATCAGCACGACTCATTCTATGTATCCGTATCCACGCAGTTCTTCGATAATTCTGTATATTTCATTAGCATGGGAATTATTTCCTTCCCGCTGAGATGAAATTAGCAGGCGCCGTCTGTCGACAATTTTAGTAACATAATTCCAGTAAATGTGTTCATAATGTCGACCATCTTCAATTTTTTTAGTTAGATCGAGGCCATAACCAACACCGGGAAACAATTGAGAAATAATGCCAAATGTCGGGTGTATTTCATCCTTATATTCATTGATGGCAAGATCGTTATGCTTTAAGGAGTTATACGAAGTCCAAATTTTGAAAAAAAAAAAAAAAAAGTAATTTTAATTTCATTTTCGTAATGTACATATATTTAAGTATATACACAGAATATGTCATGTCAATCCGACAAATATTCTTGAAGTTACACGCATATTTGTAAAGACGTCTCGGAGCGTTTGAAAGCATAGATGGAGGGAGCTGAGGCCCAAGCAGCAGCTGCTTACCTGGAACGCTGCTCCTTCCATGACACTTTCTATATTGTATTCATATACCTGGAGTGACAATTTAGTAGTAATTTTTTTTATCTGAGAGCTAAATTCAACGATTTCTATTTCCAAACTGGCAAATAATGAAGAGTAGTCAGTCTAAACAGCCAAGTCAAGCAGTAAAGTCGTGCGCTCATTTATACTTTCTGTTGCGATCTTTCTGTGATTTTCTGTGAAAATTAAGTGTAGTAGAGTAAAGAAAACATCTTCCAATATGTAAAAGTCAAGACCAAAAAAGACCAGCTGAGACGGACGAAAATAGTTTAGTGCCTCTGCAAAAAAAATAAAAATGCATCAGGAGATCTTAGTTTCGCGTGATTAATCTATTGAATACCGAATTTTGTACTTCATTACAGTGTTTGCAGCAATTGCTGAATATGAGAGGTGTAAAACATGTAACGTAGAGGTGAAGTTTGAAACTGCTTCTCAAGGAGGACTTGGTTTTAAAATTGTTTTGTTGTGTCCCTTTGTCGGGCATTCTTATGCGATAAATAGACGTTTCTTATTTGCTATGAGAGTTCTCGGATTGGGATTGAAAGGCGCAGTAAAATTCTGTGGATTAATGGACATGCCAGCTTTTATAACGCAGAATACTTATGATATGATTATCAGTAATATACATTCCTGTGTGCAAACAATCACCTAGAAACTTTTCCAACAAGCTTGTACTGAAGAGAAAATTTTGACTTCTGAACACCAAGGCGATGCAAATAGTACATAATTAACAGTATCTGGAGATGGAACATGGAAAAAGCGAGGATATACTTCCTTATACGGCGTGACATCACTGATCGGATATTATTCCGGGAAAATCCTTGATCTTTTTGTGAAAAGTTCATACTGCAAACATTGTGAAATTTGGAATAAAGAAAAACACTGAAGAGTATAATGATTGATATTAAGATCATCAAGATATTTGCTGTTAAAATCATACAGGTTCTTCTGGAAAAATGGAAGTCGATTCAGTCATCGGAATATTTAAGCGTTCAATAGAAAAATTCGGAGTGCAGTAAAAAAATTACATCGGAGACGGTGACTCCAAAACGTACTCGAGGATTTTGAAAACTGAGCCTTACGGTGATAAAGAAGTTATAAAGAAAGAATGTATTGGGCACGTACAGAAGAGAACGGGCACGCGACTCTGAGATCGTGAGAAAAAATACGTGGAAACCGTTGAAAAAAGTGGGGAAAAAAAGACAAAAAACTTTTGGTGGAAAAGGCAAGCTTACCGGTAAAATGATTGATACATTGACAGTTTACTATGGCTTAGCAATTAGAAGAAATTGTGATTCCGTAGAGAATATGCATAATGCAATATGGGCTACATATTATTATTATTGCTCAACAGATGAAAATCCTCAACACGAGAAGTGCCCGATCGGACCGGAATGATGGTGCTGTTGGCAGCGGGCACTAGCTGCGAATGAATTACCTGCTCTTCAACATGATTATCAGCCACAGGTTGTTGCTGAGACTTGCGGCACTGGGTGGTCTGATCGAAGGAGTTAGCAGAATTGCACGTGCAGTAAATACTTCGAAAAATCAGGGAAGACAGCTAGCAGAAGCTCTGCGACACAATAAGCAAATGGAAGTTATTGCACAAGGCGCAAAAATGGCAAAGGACTATACCTAAAACTGTACTCTACAGGAGGTGAAAAAAGAACCAGACGAAGGAAAGGAATGAAGCGATCTTAAATAAATTACCTAACCGACCGCTTACTAGCCTAGACTTGAAGCAAAATCACAAAAATTACAAATACTGTATTTATATGGAGTGTATATGCGTGACGACCTACCAAAAAAACTTAAGAGAAATGAATGTGGTATCATAAATTTAGACAACAGTAGCAGACCTAGGACACACTGGGTCGCTTACAGAAAAAATGGAAACAGTGTCAACTACTATGACAGTTTTGAAAAACCTATGTCCTTCAATGGAAGTGTGCAAGTATTTTCATGATATGGAATTAAATTACAATTACTTCACAAAGCATTTACCAATTCCGTGGAACTGCAGTCACCTCTGTCTTCGCTTCTTGGCAAAAGAGTTAATAAAATAGCAGACACATACATGTATTGGAATAAGTCATATATGCGACTTTGATCTTGATAGGTAAGAACTCGGAACTATGCTCGGTGCATTTCCCAGCACTCATCTTGGAAAGATCATGGTCCGTGGCACTTATCGATTTTCAAACATATTTCTCACTGCCCAATGTGGACATTTCAAACTGCAAATTTCGATACGTTAAAAATAATGTCATAGAAGAAGTAACCTTAACTGCAGGTTCATACGAGATCGAAGATATGACATCGTACCTCAAGAAAGTATTGCAGCCAGAAATAAATATTTTTACTGCATGGAAACTCAAACACTCTGAAAAGTGAGATGATTTTCAGTACAGATATTCATTTTACCATGCACGATATGCTAGCCTCCATGCTGGGATTCAAACACAAAATGTACAAGAGTGGTAAAGTGCATTAATCAACACTAACAGTCGGCGGGTTCTCTCGGGTATCTCTCGTTTCCCCTGCCCTTTCATTCCAGCACTGCTCCACACTCACCTCAATCGCCATCATCGGCTCTCAAGACGTCATTGTTAAGAGCCACCCAATCCTCTTTACTCACTATTATTATTTTATGTTTATTAAAAAAACATTTTGTTATAGTCTCTCCGCTCCTTCAGTAATTTTTCTTCCTAGAAAAACTACATAAGAATAAAAATAATCCTAATTTAGCCGTGTCACGGCATCTCAATTGCAAGGCTCGCACAGTAGCCCAAACGCGTCGCACGAACTTTGGAACACTCTCTTTCTCTTGCTATTCTGTAGAGCGAGAAGGATTTATCGGCGCTGCAAAGGAGGTCGGGGACACAGTCGGTGAAAGGTTTCCAAAAGACTGCTGGGAAAAGGGGCAAGGGTCAGGGATGGTTGGGGGCCTTAATAGATTCCTGGGATCGCTAACCACACTCTTTGAAGTTTGGCAATCCGTCCACTGACACACAAATACACACACACATTGACGTATCTAAGGCCTAGCTCATGTGTCTAGGGGGTCGAAACGTATTTTTACCTCCTCGTGGTCCAAGAAAAAGGAAACATCCGTGGCGTTTAGAACGACGCAGAATCCGCCATATCATGATATTGTTTTTTAAAGAACCACCTCTGAATCATCTTCACTTTTTCATTGTCACCTTTTCCAAGTGCTACAAACTTTCACAGTTTGACTCACTCCACTGATTCACGTCTTGCCATCTTAGTGCAGTGATGTGAATCGTGACTTACACAAAATTTCGCACATTATTGCAAGAGCACTTGTAGATTTCCTTTATTTGCAATTTTAACTTATTTTGCTTTTCCTACATACTGAGTAAATTATATATATATATAATTTACTCAGTAAGCAGGAAAAGCAAAATAAGTTAAAGTGTGTTTGTGTGTGTACACACACACACACACACACACACACACACACAATTAACCGTTCCCGATTTATGACGGACGACAAATGGGAGGGCGCTTTACAAGCTCAACTAAAGTTTATATATATTTAACATGAAAGAACACACACATAGGTGCTTTACCGGGAATCCAAACCCAGAATACTTCAGGCCGTAGGAAAGCGTTCCAATCACATCACAGAGTTTTTTCTTCGCCATTTCAACCAGTTTTGTGTCAAATTTATTATTTTCAACTCATTCTCTTTTAACGTTAACGATTTTGCCATCTTACTTTTTATATGTATCCCTCTGCTGTGCGTATTTGTATAATAAACGGAACGTAAACTTTTTCATAATTAAATTTAAATTTAAGTATTTTCAAACAATATAACTTCCACTTCGTAAAATTGAGCTACTATGTTTTAACCAATCCTGAGAAACTTATTTTTAATTATCTTTAATAATTGTTTTACCTTACAGCAAACAAAATAGAAAAAAAAATTAAGGCAAGTAAGACAGCAGTGCCATGACTGTACACATACGCACATAGTGTAGTTTATTTATGGTGCGTTCTTCTTTCCGCAGCCAAGTCCATTTTACAAAGCCCTACATATCCAAATGTATATCACATGACCGCATACAGTTTATTAATGGTTTTTTCCAATTGGAATATCCTTAGAACTTCCGTGGTAATGTAAAGACAGAAAGTGGGATGGAGCATCCGCTACAAAAAAAAAAATCCGCAGACCCAGGAGCGAGCCCGAGGCCTGAGCGGTGTGATCCCGGAGACAAATGACTAAGCCAGCTCTGTGGTCGGTAGACGCAGTGTTCATATAATAACTTGCTTTGTGTCCGCGGCTTCGCCCTCTCGTACTGCAGCTACCAGCTTCCTTTGCCGCATTGTGGTTATGCCCTCGGGTCCTAGGATTATCAAGTTGTTAGGAGAGCTTACTCTACAGCGAGTCGCGTACCGTTAGTTGTCCATGTGAGAAATGTTCCTCCCTCAAATCCAATCAGCAAAAAAAAAAAAAAAAAAANGCTTATTGTTTCTTCCTGGTTTTCTTTCGATTGAATTCATAAGAAGGCCGCAAATTACATGTTATAACACTTTTTTTTTTTGCGGTGTGCTTAAATTATACGGAATAAAAAATATCAAGATTTTTTAAGCAGATAGCTTTAATTTCTGTAGGAGAAACTTACCTGCAAAGAAGAAATTGTTGGAGAATGGGACAAACGAGCAACACCAATTTTCAAAGCTACGCAATGAAATCAAAATGCCACGCGTCATCTAATAGAAGTTGTAGGGGACAATGGGAGTCCGGACTCATATTGGGGTTATAATGACCCACAATGGAATTACCATGACTCCCATGGGACCTCGATCATACTGTTACTTTCTTACCATTTCTTAAAAAAGCAGTCGGGTTCAGTTTGTATTTTTACTTTCAACTCAATATCGAACATATTTTAAAGTAAGCCTATGCCTTAGCGATGAAGCGAGCATCACAAGGCAGTGCAAGTTATGAGTACACTATTATGGAAAACCAAAACAATTTACCACCTGTCAACACGATGATACGAGTAGGAGATAACCATGCGAAGCACGGAGGAGACTTTTTTTAAAAGTAATATTAACATACTTAGAATTTGATTTTGCAAAATTTATAAAATATTTTATTTAATTTTTAGGTTTAGATTAAGAAATGCGGTTTTTTTTATTTGAAGCAGTTAACTAAACCAATTTTTTTAAATATCGACTACAACATTTTAAAGACAAATTTTAAAATGCAACTCAGTCGCAATGGAGTAATTTCAAAAGTTATTCGTGTAGGATCAGGGGCAATAAATTATTAATAACTTCCTGTGGCTGACAGAGGATGTAATGAACGTACGAGTGGTCTAACATATATAATCTTTAAGATCAATGGACTTTGGATTATATTGCGCGTCCTAACAAAAATAATTAGGATATCTAAAATAAAAACTTGGCCACCAAGGCCTTGTTCGCTCTCTCTCTCTCTCTCTCTCTCTCTCTCTCTCTCTCTGTCTGATGGGCGTGGGCGTAGAAGTCGAGGAGGTACGGTAAAAGCAATTAAATACACTACTTCGAAGGCCTACAACAGGGCTGCGTCCACGTATCACCTTGCTGCTGATTCTTATTTGTTTGCTGCTGATTCTTATTTGTTTCTTAACCTTCCAGTCATTACAGTCTATTCGCGGTTTCTTCACACTTTTTCAATTAAACGTATGAAAAAAACGGCATATAAATAACGTGTTTGGTTGCTTTCTAAATGTGTCATATGTATATCACATGGGTTTTATACTTGTGTTAATTTAAATGTAAGTACTCTATTTTTGGTTAAAATGTAACTTTTATTTATATTTCATCTATAAATTACAATATTTAATTTATTACTAATGTGAATAAAGGCGAAGAAGAAATAGGAGTGTTGGTTATACCTAGTAAGAAATAGTACTTTTGTACAATTGTATTACACCGAGTGCGCACGAATGCAGCACGTTGGCCTTATAATATTCCAAACTTTGTTTGGATGAGGAGGAGGAGGAATATTCAGAAAGTAGAACTATAGCAAGGCTTCAGAAAAGTTGCAAGTGGCCGTGAACTGATTACACAAAAAAATATTAACGACAATGGTACGGGAGCAGGGCTGCCAACACGGCGGCGTTTCTGCGCGAAGCGGCGCAGTCGGCACCTGCTGGCGGGGAAGTCGCGGTTTACGTCCGCGGCCCCCTGCGCGGGCCCCCAAGCACGGTTTGTGAATGAACCCCCCTCCCAAGGCTCGTATTCTTCGCTTACTCGCTTCCATTCGTCAGCTTCCGACTAGCGCAACTCAGCCGGTTCCCAGCAGCGTCGTCGCGCACTTGGCGCTTCGCCCGCCACGACCCGCTTTCTCCCGTACAGCGGCTGGAGTCGGTCAAGTTATAGACGCGGAGTCACGGTTTCTTGAGAATTCCTTCTGACTGATTGGCGCCTCTGACTGTTATTACGTAACATACCACAATATCACCCAGAATACAAATCTTAAAACTGAGCATGTAATTTCATAAAAATTGTTTTATTTGCAGTGGCGTAAATTAACATGTCCGCCCGCTTTACGCGTGAACTGCGTTACGAATTTTTTTAATGTTCGTTTCTCAAAAACTACTACGTCAATTAAAGAACATTTTATTGGTTACTTACACCTATTTTATACTTTTTTTAAATAGTTATCTACAAATCTTGTAGAAAGTATATTAAAAATGTAAATGGCTTTGTTTTGACCATAGCCATATCTGTGACCGCAGTAATAGTTGTTGACAGTAGTACGTTTACTTATATTTTCAGAACTTTTTTATATGTATTGCACACAGAGCTAAAAACGGCACTTCCGTACAGCTTGAATGCACACGGGGCTGCATTGAACTTTGGTGCCTGGAACTATTTCTCCCATTTGATGACAATTGCCTTTCCCCGATTTTCTTTTCCATGTAAACAATACCAGATGAAAGGCAGATGCTATTGCACAAGCGCTTCTCTCGAGACCATGCGATATACGAAGTATGATGATAGAAGCAAAACATCAGCTGTTTGATACACTGAAAATAATTTACCGGCAATGAGTGGAGACAGTGCATGGCGTTGTTCCTCTAGATTCGTGCAGTTTTGGCAATATGTTTCTAAGCTGTAAATTTGTAATTTCTTTTATGCGTTGAAATATATTGAGAACTAAAAAAATTTTTAGAAACAAAACTGTTTTCAAGGAAAAGGCTGAGTGATAGTATACTTCACCACTGCCTGTTGACAAGTTAACAAGATAAAAACATGTTACATGATTTCTTAAAAAAGCCATGGTAGATGTTTTGACGCACTGATGTCTGCTCAGGTGGTTGCCAATTGGAATCAATTTTTGAAATTAGAACAACAGCCAATCCTGAAGAACGTTAGCAGACGCTTCTAATGTAATAGATCTGTGATAAGACGCATTCCTTCGAATACCTACTAATTTTCCTCTATATTTAAAAATAAAAACATTAAACCGCAAGAAGAAACTACACAGTATTCCGCCACACCAAAACTAATGCTGTCAAGGATTGGAAAACGACTGTAGGAAGACTGTTCTATCCTTCCTCTCTCTTGTAAGTTGCAAGAAGCATGTTTGGTATGCATATATAAACAATGCTCCTATGTGGAGGAGCAAATGAATTATTTATTGTTTTATGAATTGGCTTACAAAGGAAATGAGACTGCTAGTGCTCCTGTAAATGTCACTTACAGCTACATGCCAGCCATGGAAACAGAAGCATTAGTAATCCATTGCACAATGAAAATTGTAAGAATAAATTTTCCTGGCGAAAATAATTACATTGGCATAAAATAATAAAACCTTACAGCATAAAGGTTTCAGCTTTGTGTCGAGTAGATTGAAAAAAAAAACCCTCTCCAAAAACACCGCCTCTTTTCTGTGGGATGGAGGGGGAGGGGGGAGGGTGACAAATTAAAAAATGGCAGCGTGTTTGAAAGCATTGTTTCAGAGTCAGTATTACGCAAATTATTTTAATTTATTTATAGCAGAGCTGAGCTCCTTTTAAATTAATAACATATGGCTAGAGGACCGTGGCGTTTCCGGGATCCGTCCAGCGGCACCACATACAACAGTTTCGGCAACACTGTCTGCCAGCCGAGGCCCACCCTCAAGGGGGACTCAAACCCGCACCGATCTGGCAACGCCGGCCGCATTCCAAGAGGGACGGCCGAAAAACCAGGCAACGCCGCCAGGGCCCTGTGATAAATTGCACAGCTGGCGGAGACGTCTAGGGCAGACCGACTTCCCGGTACTTATATCGTCTACTTGCTGCATGTTATTAAGGGCCTCGACGCACTTCCTGGAAACAACCGGAGCATCGTGGTGCAGTCCCGCCTCCAACTACAGCTTCACCTCGTAGCTCGCCGTGCAGAGCACCTACAGCTCAACACGCATTTCTTTACCTCATGCCGGTTCTCGGTTTACGCTCCTCTTCAAGCAACTGCTGGGCTTTCAACTCTAAGCTGTATGGACTCCTTACTGTTCGACCCGTACGCGCACTTTATAGTGAGTTTTTAAATTGTTTCTTAAAGTCCCTGCTTAATTCCGGTGTGTTTGATCGTGTATGGTTCACATGCTCAATTAAACATAACTCTAAAACGATTTACATACTCATGGCTCGCCCAGGTTTCCAATAATTCTGACACTAAATTTGTTGGTAGATTAGTCACAATGTAATGTTTAACATTAGCATATCTCCAATAACTATTTTCAAAATTACAATCGTGCGTTGCGTCTGTTATGAAGTCCAGTCACAATAGTGAACTCGCAATTAATTATGCACACGTGTATCCTAATAAACTGAATATTTAAAGATTAGCTGATACTGTATGTTGTAAAAGTTAACTATACTTATTTTATACTTGTTAAATTATTACATGGAACTTTGCGAAACATTTCATTCAAAGATAATATAGAAAATGTATTATCTACTAACAGGACTCAGATACATACGGTACTAAAATGTAGGTTCCCCAACTCCCATTCTAGTCATATAGCTGGAAACACCCCGTGCTCATTGTTGAAAGATAGGAACAACCTTTGATCCTCCCTCCCCATTTCCGAAATGTCCGGTGGATATCTTTAAAAATAACTGGCTAGGAGCTACTCTAGCAAAATAAGCGAATTTTCTAAATATATTTACAATACTATTTATTAATTCGGTTATTATACCTTTAGCCATCTTTACAACCATTTAATTTATAAACTTCCTCCTACTACAGATTATTGGATATTTAGAATTGCCCATTAAAAAAAAATCAACTCCAGCTCATTGAAATGTGCTCCCAAAGATCACTATTGACGTACGCGTTTATATTATTTTACAATTGTGTGCATCAAAACTTGTTAATTGGTGTCTCGTTTGAGAACCTGTTGATTATCTGAGAGGCAGTTATGTTAAACTAATAAACTCGAACCTAGGCACAAAGTTTAGTAACATCAGCCAGGGACAGGAACTGCTGTAATCTCAGGAATCTTGTTTTCTTCGTTGGCTTTCCTCGTTATAAGCTGTCCTTATATTTGCTCACCTCAGCCTTCATATTTAGCATGCTTTGAGCAAGGCAGACGTTGCAGATCATAGGTGTAATTTGGAGGAGGAGAGATGGTAGATTGCATTATGAATTACCTTCCTCATAAACCAAACTGTTTGATGTTGAATGTTCCGCTAGAGTTATTTATTTTCGTAACAAAGTCTTCAAATTTCGAATTAGCAGTTAACTTTGCTGTAATCAATAAGAAAACATAAGGCCGCGAGGAAATTATTGCATCTTGCATAACAATTTTACATTCTGCTTATTCGTTCCTATGTACCTGTGTATGATCCCAAGAAACTAAAACTTTAGCTTTTTCGTTCGTAAAATATTTCCCGGAACTGTGACAGAAAAATAAACGGAGACTCCCTGTAGGTATTACAGAAAGTATTTATTTAACCCCGAAAACACTCTTTCAATTCATTGGCGCTACGTTGTACAAGTATCATACACAAATTGATAAAATCACGTTTGTTATATTTTGTAGCATTTCTCTAGCACAATACGTGAAATTACAGTTTTTTTTTGTTTGGCTGAAGAAAATATTGGCTAAGACTTGGCCTGAACAAAGAGAGGTATCCACGAACATGTGTTCTTCAGTGTTACCTTTGCTTTAGTTCTCAGAATTTCTTTTATTTGGCAACAGCAAATTAAAACGTTGTCAAGCATATCTAAAGATGAACCACAGCATCTAAATATAAAAGAGCGATATTTTTTCAGGTTGGTACTCTTTTAAGCCTAGCGGCACGTCGTAATAATGAAGCAATATCTACAGGACGCCCAATCCCAAACTGTGGTGGGTAGTAGTAGCGAAACCACGCGGAGCGTTGACGCCTATCTCAGCAGATAAATAGCCCGGGAACATGACTTTCGGCCAGAAAAAATTAAAACCAATCATCCAAGCCTGTTCGGTTGTGTTTTTATCATATTAAGTGTATTTAAAAAAAAAATTGTAAAAAAAAATTTGCGTTTTTACAGCTTGCCTGCGCAGTTTCCTTGAGATGTACGAGAAAAGTATAACCGCGCAGTCGTAATTACATCTGCGGACTTTCATTGCGTGTAATAAAGTCCCAGTGTTGCAGGCGTCATTTGCACAGGAGAGCGTGACGACTGAAGCACTGCACGCCGGTTCAGCGCCTTGCGCGTAGGGGCGACGGGGAGCTGGGCGCGCGTGTTATTGTCGCCCGTATCGCCCTGCCTCGAGCGCGATGAAAATTATAAGGTATTTTGCCTCTTGTAAATTTCATTTTGTTGCGATCAAAGCCTAATTTACATGCTGCATAAAAAACAAAGAAAAGTCTGTACCTCAGAGGCGAACATGTATTTAAGTACATGTCAGAAACACATAATAATAATTTATTATATATTTTATTTGATACATCAACGTATTTCTGTGAACAAAAACAGTATGGGTGCCAATTTCCTCTCATTCTGGCGCCCTCAACAAAATTTAGGGAGGGTAAATGGGTACCTTCCAGTTGTAACGCCACTGGCGAGGAGACAGAAGCAAAAACGTATGATTTAAGGGGCCCGCTTACCTGTATAGTTTTCCTCCTATTTTGGCCGACAAGCGCGATAGCTATAAGGGTTACACTGGCACGCGCTACAAGAGCGCCATCGCCACTACGAGCAGGGCTCTGAACTGGCGTGCAGTGTTCTCGTAGTGCTGCGTGTACCTATGGGACTTTCAGCGGTGACCCTATAATTTTATTGATGAAAAGTCTGTAGCAAAGTTCAATACAGGCACCTATCGTAGTTTGGCTCGTGTCCGGCAAGTATTCTTGAAGATAGGACAGTATGGAAAAGCCGTTTTTACCTTAATTGGAAGGTTCCAAAATAATATTTACAGCATGCGTGGTATCTTTAAAAAACTGTTCCTTCCTCGTATGGGGTATGATGTATTTTCGAAGGTAAACACATTGTGGGCACGTTTAATAGTTTCGTTAAAAATCCCAGGATTTCAAGCACTCTGCAGCGCAGTTCAAGCGGCAGGCAGGCGAAACCCTTAACGGCCCTGCCTACCAAGCCGGTAGCCGCCAACTTCAAAATTGGGGAATCAATGCTAAACGAAATTCCTTCTCATTGCGTCCATTTTAAAAAATAACCATTAAAAAAACATTTAGGCACGACTTTCGCAGAGAATATTGCTATAAAAAATTACTTTTGAAAAAAAAAATTTATTCATCTTATTTTTTGTTATATGTTAACTTCAAAAATTACGTTTAAAAAAATACATTAAACAAAACAATCGGCAAGATGTCTTAACGTAACAAAATCCCTGAAGAAATTTCATGTAGAATACTTTTTATTTGAAACAGTTGTCTTTAAAATTGACGCAATGAGAAGGATATTCATTTAACATTAATTCCCCTTTTGAAGTTCCCGGTAGTCAAGTTGGTAAGCAGGGCCGTTAATGAATACGTCTTTCGCGCTAGGCAAGTAACCATGCCGTGCGTAAACGCTCCTTACCACGCCAAGTAAAAAAAATTTCACTTGCGACATTCACGCACGGTTTCCTCGCCTGCGCGAAACCGGTTTCCCATGGCTTCGCTCGCGAGCGGTCTCGAGAGGCAACTTGCACAACAGACCACGACCCGACCGAAACAATACCTCACCTGATCGCCGGTGTGCCCGACTAGCCACGCAATCGGCGCTCCTCTTTCAATAGCGAACGAGTTCCGTTTCCTACATCGAACGCACTGTCAATGCTCATGGCGGCTTTCTGTGCCGTTCTTCCGCGCCCGCAGGAATGACACAAGGAATGGAACAGGTGTAGAAAGCCGCAGTCTATTATTTCTAGACGAAAGGAACCGAGTGTATTTCCCGGTGCGTTGTAAGTGGTAAATCACCTCTAACATACTTTGCCGTTGCATTCCTCAGGTGTGTCGATCATAGTTGGTTCATATTAAACTGAAAACTTTTGAAAGTTCTGTTTAGTTTAGACAATATACCCACTATGTATCCTTTCGTCGGACGTTGAAATTAACACTGTCATGAACCCAATTACTACTACTCATGCATTGATCAAACTACGCTGTGAATAAATTAGCAACATAACAGTTTACTACTCTAAAGTACCCCTAAAAATGATTTTAATTGCATCGCTTATGAACATAATAGTTTCACGGAGACCTTGTGACATCGAACTACATTTAAATATTTTTCCTTCAGCATTGTTGTAGGTATGCCACTCAGTGTTTACGTCAAGGGGAAGAATGATTTCAATTTGTAGTGTGTCCAATTTACCGTTAAAAAAAAGTAGAATTTTCTCCCAATTGTTTAATTTAATTTCATTTTGTAGTTTCTCAACTCTCATAATTTTCAGAATCTTGCGGTAACTTTTATTGTAACAGATTTTGTCTTTAAAAAAAATCCCTTCTGTGGCTGTACTCAACCAGTTTTTAAGTTAATCTAGGCAGTGGAAGCAGTCCCATTAATATCTTATTATACCTAATTTAATTATATCATCCATATCTGAAGTTAGGTTTCGTTAAGAGGAAATTATTTTTAGAAGTATAATGGGGAAACACGGGAGAATATTATTTATAAACTGACTCTTCCTAATTAAAACACAACCTTGGTTTTCATTAACCGATATAAACCTATGAACATAATGCGATATAACTTGATGCATTCGTAATTTCGTTTCCGATAGAAAACAGGAAGCTTCCAAGCCACAACATCGCAGAAAAGTACAAATAAAATTGACGTGAATCCTTAACTGTTGCATTTTTTAACCATCAACGCACACTTATTTGCATGTACGAACCGAAATATATTTTCTGTTTAAGGTTTTTCTTGTTACGGCATAAATGTTTAGTTTTACGTGGGTACAGAAAGTTAGCCCAGAGAGTTCATGACAGTTACATCAGCACACCGTATTCCCATCAATGTGACATCGCCGCTTGAATCGTTTTATCTTCCATCTTCATGAGAAATATTTACTGAAGTTACGCTGGCTTGCAGAGCGTGCTAACATACGTAAAACATAGGAATTATGGCTGTTTTATATCACGGACATCAAACAGGGAACGAGGACATCTCTAGGAAAGAAACAGTCTTTCATGTTTTCTTCAAATGCTATCAGAATTCCATGATTCACGCAGAACTGAGAGGATAAAGTAATGCTTTGGAATTCTCGTCGCATGGTCATGCGCAGAAAGGATGAATGCGATACTTTATGTTTGTAGTTAACTCCGAATCACTTGTCTACTCAGCGCTCGTGAATAAATATCATGCTGACGGATGGACGCAAACAATCAGCAGTTTTGCCTCATCGCCACACGGGATAAAACGCATTTGCAGTGTTGCCAGATCAACCACCCAAAATCCACAGATTGCGCACGTGTGAAGTAACCACGAATGGATTATAACTTGGGACGGGAGTTCAAAGCGGAGGAAGTAGGTGGCAGACGAACTTACAGAACTTTGAGAATTCCTCTAAATCACGATTTGGGCAATGTACACTCCAGTGGCAGATCTAGACACTCTCTAAAGATGGGGATACTTGAGGCATGGGTCAATGTGCATTACATTCAAAGCACGTGATTACCAGTACACATTAAGTTTTAATGCTACATATAAATGTTAGTGCTTAATAAATCTATTTTTTTAATTTGTCACTAAACTAATTTTACTTATCAATACAGCATTGTTCAAAATGTACCAAGTTTATAGAATAATGTAATTTTATCCAGTGTAAAATCAAGCTCAAAGGTAGTGGCTCAAACCCCCCTTAGCCCTCCTTGGATCCGCCCACATATACTACACGACTGCGCACACGAGGATCTTTCTTCATGTGAAAAATACCAGTTTGGCTTCAAACCAGATACCAACGAGCAAGTGCAGATAAATGTCGTTCTTCAACACCTCAACATTCATATTTATAACATGGAATACCTTACGTGTTATTAAGCAGGCAATTGTCAAAAGGAACAGCTTGATATTTTTGAGAGTTGACAGTGCATTAATCCTAACAGTAGCCATAGATTCCACAGGTTTTTTTTATTTTTGGGCTTTTCCCTCCACCAAAGACACGGATATTTTCTTTTTAGGCAAAATAAAACACGAAAAGCATATCCCGATTTTTGGCATAAACTATGCTGAAAATGAGAAGGGTTAATTCCAAATTGTTGCCACAGTGTGTGGGCAGTGCTGAATGGTCCAAAACTGCTTCGCAGGCGATCCAGTCACTAGAACACTAGATAGGCGTTCGCCACACATACGTCCATTTAATCACAGCAACGCGTAGAATGACTCAACTCGTCACTGTACGCCCCAGGATGTTTTTCTGTCGTTTCAGGGTCAAACTGTGAATAGCTTTGCGCAGCTCTGTAAATGACGGACGGTTCTGTACAGTGATATTATTCTTAAAGTTTGCAGCTCATCCATAGAATCCAAGTGCAATCACCTTTTGCTGGATAATGCAATAAAGTACATAACTTCCTAATACCAAAAGAGTGTTAATACGGCCGATGATATTACCAACTCACTTTACACAGTTAAACATGGGGAAGGTTCAGTTATGGTTGGAGGCATGTGTCTGAGAGAGGGGTTGTAAATATTTAATTATTTGATGGTACGATGGACAAGTTTGTGTATAATGATATTCTAAAGAAGAACGCCAAGGAAAATGCAGAAAAATTAGGAATGTCACCTTTCTACATTTTTCAACATGACATCCACCCAGATCATACAGATGGTCTTAGTAAATAATAATTAAATTGCGGAATTCAACTCATTTGAAAATACCTCTTCATTTTCCTGAAACCCACACTAATGAACATATGTGTGCATTTCTGAAGTCTCTTGTAGGCAGAAATAGGTTATGGGGGGCCGGCTATAGCTGGGCTGATGGTCGGGCAACCAACCTGTAATGGGTGTAAGACGACGAGGAGGGCTGAAAGTGCACTTGGTGAAAGCTGATAGCAGATCCCGGTGAGTAGGGTGTGTACAGATTCAGCACCCCAGAGTGCATGGTTGGGCAGTCGTGACTACGGGAATGACTGTCCTAGTTCGGTCATCCCCCCCCCCCCTCGTGAAGGTGGGCACCAGCCTTTAATTGGGTGTAAGAGCAGATTGGCGTTGGCGTGAAGTGGTGTAACCTTCTAACTGGACCTTCAGCCTGAACCAACTGTTGGTTCCAATGGAGGGCTCTTCACCCTGGCTGACGAGCTCCGGCGGGGCCTTCTCGACCTCAGGGAAGGGTTTACTCCTGTGCTGCTGCATGGGCCGAGACACGGTTCCTGAAATGGGACAGCGATGCGAACATATAGCCTAGCGCTGCTCAAGACCATCTCCACCTCCCCAAAAGGCCAGGGCTGGAAACACCCACGGGGGAAACGCCGTGGCTGACTAAGTGAAGACGATAATGGGCTAATAGTGGCCCTGCCAGTGCAATGGCGATCAAAGATGGCGAGGTAATGTGCAGTTTTCCAGAGGCTGCATATGTTCTTCGCCTGCGGTGATGACCCGCGAGCCGAGTGCATAACCCCAAGTGAGGTCTTCGGGTAGATCTTGGGGTGGCGGAGCTCCACAGAAGGGACTGTCTGACACCCTGGAGGAGTTGAGCAGCTTTGGGGAAAACGCAGTATGCACAGTATAGTCATAGGGACCCAGGACATCGGTATGAAGCCCCGGCCATTGGCCGAACCGGTCGCGGGCCGGACTCTGGGTGGTATTGATTGAATCTCCCACAGGGAGGAGACCTGGAGGCGGGTATTTACCTGGGGGGCTGCAATGTTGGCGCATGTGGCCTCAGTAGCCGGGGTGAAAGAGGGCATTCCCTCCCACTGAACCTCCACGACACACACTGCTAGGTTTGCTGATGGGCTCTTGTCGCTCGAGTAACCTTTGGGGAATAAAAGTGGCGTGTCGTCGGACCCAGTTTCGATGGGTTGATGCTCGTTAATGAAGAGAAGATGGTCTGGTCCGCCTAGTAAGAGAACTCGTTTACGAAGCGTGTTCGTAGAGGTTGGATAGTCCTCAGTCCCATCAAGGTGGTGTGTGCAGATTCAACTCCGTACAATGCTATTAATAGGTGAAGTGGTATCCACGCCGACCCACAGCGATTGGAAGGAGCGCAATCTTCTTATATTGGATTGCATTCAACTGCAGCCAATTAAAGCACTGCGGCGCCAATTATTGACTGGGTTCAGACTTTATGGGACTGGCCGGTGTGCACAGCATGGATCACTAAAACATCTGAAGTGGCAAAATAATGCCTGACGTGGCTTTGTGGCTGTATAACAACTATTGCTGGGCGCTGTGCACACCGTTGTTATTCTGGAATATACTCCTGTTTTTCCTTAAAGGCACAGGCACAGGATACTCGACTGACCACATGCTGTTCAAGATATACATAAAGAAACAGCAAGAATGTTTCGTCCGAGGAGGAGAGTGACTAAAGAGTAGTGACTAAAGAATGGCACAGTATCAGTCATGAAAGGCGTGAGAGACTAGTCAACTCCATGTAATGCAGGTGCCAAGAAATTATCAAAGCCAAAGGCTACTTCAAAATATATTATAATTTCTATTTTGTAAGTTTTACTCGTTAATTATGTCAACTGTATGAATGACAATGTGACAAAAAAGTGATGTTTCCAAATTTTTGTTTTGTTTTTTGTGTTACATTTTTGCAGAAAAGGAATGTTTGTTTCTAATAAATATAATAAATGAACAAATTGTGTTTTTGTTAAACGAAATACATAAAACCATTAATTTAACTACCAGAAACAAAAAAAAATACATATTTCCATAACACCGAAGTGTATGAAAAAGAAAGTGACATACTGTTATTTTTGCACTGAGAGGTTAAATATGGTGGCATTTATATCATAATAATCCTTTCCGAACTACTTCGTACCGATTCGGTGTTATAACCTGGGCCATTTCATTCATTCTGCTTCCTTGCCCCATGAGCGTCACGCCACGCCTTATTGCGCACGGCCAGAAGACCTTATCTAGGAACGACATGCTCATGTTTTGTACACTAGTGGAAAATCATTGAAGTACACATAAGCAAACACATATTACAATACAAATGTGTTTTCAAACACAAACTGTTCGTGTGTAGAGGGCACTCTGATCGTAAGTGGAACTGTGTCACTCGCCTGTATCTGTCTGCAGCCATTAGATCAAGTGTTTTATCGCAGGTCATCTGTCAACACCGACTTAATGAATTCATTCCGTGTGTATCACAGTGGGAGTATGCAATGTCTGGAAGACGACAGCAAGCACCAGTGTAATAGTTAAGTGACTCTGAACGTGGCCGTACAATGGCACTCCGAGAGGGTGGCTGGACTTTCCGCAGAATCGCCACTCACTTGAGGGGTGACATGTAAGTAATCCATCGGTGGTGGATAATATGGGTAGCGGAGGATTCTCACAGCCGCCTGGCCCCACCAGTGTCGCCTCGCTGCACTGATGGGCGCCTGGACAGAAGGATAGTTCGTGCTGCCCTGACAGACATAACAGCAACCGCACGTGCAATCAGAGCTACTGTGCACCCCTCTCCCTCGGGCACACACGAAAAATAAACAGTTGTCTGTTGGAGGTCAGTAACACCTGGTCATCGTCGTGAACGTCTTCGGTGGTATCGGGAGAGTGTGTGTTGGAGAGGCGAATGGAGAGTCGTTTTTGCCTTGGATAAAGTGATGATCGTGTTCGCGTTCGTAGACGTATGGGTGAGCCGAACAATCTTTCATATATTCGCGTTCGCCATACAGGACCCACGCTTTAGATTATGGAATTGGTGGGAGAGAGGAGGGCATAAGCTACACATCCCGATTGCCTCTGGTATTCATTAAAAGGAGCATGACGAGTGCGTCGTATATCTGTGACGCTGTGAATCCTGTCATCCGACCATATCTCGACACACTGGAGGAACCAGTCTTCAGGACGGTAACATGCGCACCCATGTCGCTCCGACAATATAGTATGCTCTACGCAGTGTACGCACGTTACCCTGACATGCTAGACCTCCTGACCTCAGCGTCATCGAGCATGTGTGGGACATGATGGCACGGCGCCTGACATCCAGCCCAGCTCCGATAACGACCATCGCCCAGCTACGCCAAGAAGTACAGCGAGCGTGGGATACCGTAAAGGCCCTGCCCCTGAGAGACATTCAGCATTTCTACGACAGGTTACATGCCAGAACTGCTGCATGTGTGGCCGTTTGGATTGTTACACACTTTATTGAGGCGTCTGCTGTATGTGATGCATTTTATGTTTTGGATATTCCACTGACTTGATGTTCTGGTAAGTCCTACATACTGCCACCTTCTTATTGTGTACCAACTTTGAGACATATACTGTAAGTGTATTCCTACGGAGTGCTCTTAAATGCATTTCCACCCAGTGTATTTTGGTAGTATTATCATAAATGTGCAACTTTGATAGTACACAAATATTAAGGAAACAGCATTAAGTAACTTTTTTATTTTTTAATGCTTTCAATGTTTATAAATGTTGGAAATGCCAAAGTTACGTCAAGGAAAATTAAGAACTACAATTTCTTAAAAATATCAATCTAAGTGTTTAACTACTGACACGGTTGTGTTACCCCGTGATTTGCTTCGAGAGGTAACTAAAATGTACTGCTAGACTCTACCCCGAGACCTGTCTTGAGCAAGAATTTAACCAGGTGACGTATGATGATGTGGCCAGTTTGTAATGAGTATGGACTGACAACTTCGCGTTTGAAAACCTACGGCACAGCAACCATGTGTACACCAATTGCCGGTTTTCAACGGAGATATTATACTTTTTGTATTCAAGTACTTTCGAATTAAACGTAATTGCTGGCTTCTGATCCCTAAGAATGCTTTAAGTAAACTGTGGTCGCGTAATAACAGTGCCTTGCAAATAAGTTCGGTTGTAGTCGGCCATGGAAGTGAACACGCCCTCCAATCAGACTAATTAACTGTCGCTGGTGCCAGACACGGTGGAAGATCGCTCTGATGGAAACGGCCGAGTGCCGAACGAGGACAGGCGGACGAGTTTTTCTTGTTTTAGTCGGTGACGCAGATGGCGCCCGAGAAGTCGTGACTCATATACGGCGCGAAATGCGGTTCGTTTTTACCCTGATCGTACCAGCTAGAATTGTGTGTGTGTGCATGTGCGTGTGTGCGTGAAAGTGTTGGCGACGGCGCGGCGTCCGATGACCGGCGCCACGGCGGGAAACTGCGGCGCTGTTGCTCGACCGAGCATTCATCCCGCCTCGTGCCGAGATAACGAACGTCCCTCCTGACTGCTACTCCGGCTGCTTGAGATAAACCCCGTGCTCCAGCCAGCCTCTTATGACTCATCTCTGGACCACAGTCGCCGGCTCTACACGGCCTTCACAGCTTTTCGCCATGTAGGCCACTCCGACTTTCCTCCAAGCCGGCGCCCGCCTACCTGGCGCTAGAACTGCGTTCCACTGTGTATTTAATCTAATTAAAAACTGTGAGACACATTGCTAACTTACACTGGTGGAAAAAAAATTGTAATTACCAAAAGAGTGTGGTCTAATTGAACGTGAGCACAACAGTTGCATGCTGGATGAGTGTAGTTACACTGAAGTGGAGAGATTTGGGCAGCTGGCTCCCGCAGTGTCGAGATATGGTCGGACAGGATTGACAATGTCACAGATGTACGATGCACTCGTCATGCTGCCCGGAATGAATATCAGAGGCGATCGGGATGTGTAACTTATGCTCTCCACCCCCCAACCCCATCCGAATACCATAATCCCAGGTGTGGATCCCGTATGGCGAATGCGAATACACGAAGAGTTGTTCCGCTCACCCGCGCGTGAACACGGCCATCACTTTGTCCAAGGCAGAAACGACTATCCATCCGCCTCTCCAACACACTTTCTTCCGACACCACAGGAAACTTCTCGACGATGAGTAGGTGTCAGTGGTAAACGTGCCAGAGGAACACGAGGAAGTAAACCAACCCCCAACAATGCGATTGTTGATCGTGCAGTCACACGGGGGCCGCAGTGGATCTGATTGTACGTGCTGGTGCTATTCATTCTGCCAGGTTGGCCGGAACGCACTGGTGGGGCTCTGTGGCTAGCCCACTGATGGAACACTGACGCGCCACGCCCCAAGTGAGTGATAATTCTGCGGAACGTACAGCCACCCTCTGGAATCGCACTACAAGTATACGACCACTTAACTGTTCAATTGTTGCTCGCCGTCGTCTTCCAGGCATTGCAGGCACACTCTGTGATACACAAGAAATGAAATCGCCCACCCAACTGCACTCGTATTGTCATACGACCTGCGATAAGACACTTGGTCTAGAGGCTGTAGACCGATTCAGGCGAGTAGTGCACATACTCTTAACTATCATAGTGCTCTTTACACACGAACAGTTTGTGTTGAAAAAAACCCGTTTGGATTGCACGATGTTTTCTAGATGTTATTCAATGCATTTCCCTAAACTAGGAAGTTATTAAAGTTATAGGGCTACAAGTTTCCGTCATAGGGCCTCTGCTATTCTCCATTTATACACGTACCGTACGTCACAGTTATTTTAGATAAAGTGACACCTTACCAATGCGATGATATGAAATATGAAGACCAGAAAACATACTATAGACTAAAGACGACATAAAGACTTGTCATTAGACTGACATATGGTTATTGGCACGAAATTTTTTTTTTTGAAATCCACAGTCCACAACCGTTCTGTCTTCACGGTGCAGCAGTTCGAGAATGTGATGAATACAGGAACTTGGGCATTGTCCTCACCAGGACTGTGTATTGGACAAGGCATACTTTCAAGTTTTTACAACGGTCTTATTGACAACTTTGACACCCGAAAGAATGAGAAAATATCTCTTTCTAAAACTGAACTTGCAGTTGCGTGAGTCGCTTGTGTTTTCATAATTCAATTATTGTACCAGATTGATTGTTGGCTTCGATAAAAGGAAGCAGTCCGGAATCCAGCAAGTTCGGAAAGTTTGTATATATTTAACAAACACGAACAGGCTCAACATGAAACGTAGATACTTGCTTCAGTTTTTTGTCATAAAAACAGTTTTGACGAGGAATACGCTATCCTATCTATTAAGTAACATAACTAAACAGAAGTCGTACACAAATACAAAACTAAGCATAAAACGAATCTACGAGCTACGCGATACCAGAATTACAACTACCGAAAATAAATAAGCTATCTTCCGGTCTATCTGAAATGTTGTAATGATTTTACATTTAAAAAAAAATTAAATGATATCTGCTGATGACGCAAAATGCAATCATAAATACACAAAAATGATAACTTATTGATGCATACTATCAATTTTATTCCTCGGGTTTTAAATATTTTGAATATGTATTTTTTTATTTATGTAGTTCATTGTAATTTCATATATACAAGTTTAAGAAAATTTACTTGCTCAGTTACTCTAAGCAATTAAGGGGTTTGAAATAAAAGCTTACATAGCTTTATGTTTAAAAAAGTAACATATACACGTATTTTTCATAAATATTGTTTGTATTCTGAATTTTGGCGTAACTTTGGTTTTTTGTAAGTGTTCATAAATTTGCCTGCTTCAAGCCATCTGCCAAACTCTGAAGTGAAGTGAAGAGATTCGGACGGCTCTTAACAGCGAGGTCTTGAGAGCCGATGAGGGTGATTGAATGAGCAGCGGAATGAAGGAATGGAAGGGCGGGGGAAACGGGAGATCCCCAAGAAAACCCGCCAACCAACGTCATCGTCCGGCATGACTCCTCCATGCGAAGATCCAGAGCGACTCGGCCGGGGATTGAGCCCAGATCGCCTTGGTATGAGGCGAGCAAGATAACTGCTCAGCTACCGTGCCCCCCCCCTCTGAAGTGGAGTACATATATTATAATGGATGCTTCATAATTTCCACAGAAACAATTTTTAATGAAAACAGACAATAATTTCAGAAGCTGTTTTAAATTACAAGCCTACAGAATTTCTCGTGCCACGTAAACCGTAACACTGGTACACCTGCCTAATATCGTGCAGGGCCCCCACGAGTACGCAGGAGTGCCGCAAGACGACGTGGCATGGACTCGACTAATGTCTGAAGGTATGCAGCAGGCAATTCACACAATGAATCCTGCAGGGTAGTCCACAAATCCATAGGAGTGCGAGGCGGTGGAGATCTCTTCTTAACCGCACGTTGCAAGGCATCCCAGATGTGTTCAATAATGTCCATGTCTGGTGATTTAGGTGGCCAATGGAAGTGTCTAAAATCAGAAGTGTTCCTGGAGCCACTCGGTAGCAACTCTCGACGTGTGGGATGTCGCATTGTCATGCTGGAATTGTCCACGCCCGTCGGAATGCACAATGGATATGAATGGGTGCAGGTGATCGGAGAGGATGCTTACGTATCTGCCACCTGTCAGAGTCGTATCTAGACTATCAGGGGTCCCATTACACGCCAAATGCACACGCCCCATACCATTACAGAGCCTCCACCAGCTTAAACAGTCCCCTGTTGACATGTAGAGTCCATGCATTCATTAGGATGTCTCCATACAAGTACACGTCCATCCGCCTGATACAATTGGAAACGAGACTCGTCAGACCAGGCAACGTGTTTCCAATCATCCACACTCCAGTGGCGGTGTTGGCGTGCCCAGACGAGGCGTAAAGCTTTGTGTCGTGCAGTCAAAAACGGTACACGAGTGGGTCTTTGGTTCCGAAAGCCCATATCAATGATGGTCCGTTGAATAGTTCGCACGCTGGCACTTGTTGATGCACCATCATTGAAATCTGCGCCAATTTGAGAAAGGGTTGCACGTCTGCCACACTTAATGATTCTTGTCAGTCGTCGTTTGTCCCGTTCGTTCACGATCTTTTTCTGGCCGCAGTGATGTCGAAGATTTGATGTTTTACCGGATTCCCGATATTCACAGTACACTCATGAAATTGACTTACGCGAACATCCAAATTGTATTGCTACCTCGGAGATGCTATGTCCCATCTCTCGTGTGCCGACTATAACACCACGTTCAAACTCACTTAAATCTTGATAACCTGCCATTGTTGCAGCAGTAACCGATCTAGCAACTTTGCCAGACGCTTGTTGTATCATATAGGCGCTGCCGACCGCATAGCGTTACTCTGATTGGTTCCATACCTCTGTTATTTGCATACGCACGCCTATGCCAGTTTTTTTGGCTATCCAGTGTATGTCATAGAGACTGGTTCTGACGTTTTCGCTGCAGATGGCGAAAGTGCCACGTGCCAATATGTAAACTCTAATGAATAATCACTTTGAGTAAAAAACAATGGCAAGGTATAAAGTGAAAACATGTAAATATTCACAGTTTTGCTCATAACAAGGCATGTTCAAATTTTAATGAATTTGCAATCTGTTAAGGTTGAAATGCCAGCTCGAATTCCATTAATACAGAAATATTTAAAGAGTTAAACGTAAGTATGCAGTTTGCAATAATTTTTTATTTGCGTTTAATACTCAACACACGCAAAGAAAATTCTTGACGCTGCATTTGCGTTTTATCTTACGCGGATATCTTGCCAGTCCACAAGACCACGAATAGGTGGTCATCATGGCTTTTACATATGAGTGTGCGTGCACACATATGCAGTGAAACAGACAACGAAACATTTTTAACGTATAAATAATATTACATTTACAAATATTGGTCACAAATATAAACAAGTATATTTTACTTATTTTTGTTCATTTTCTCAGTGTTTGCACCAAAAATGTAATATCTCTATATCCATATTATGAAAGCGTCTTTATTTCTTCAATACAGAAGGAAAAGACAGCTACGATTCTAAATATATTCCTTCCAAATCACCAGTTGCTACTGAAACTACTGAGCAGGGTAAGTTAAGATATATCCTTCTATCTAGAAGATGCATTTTTCACATGGTCATTAACCCTCATAATAGCTTTAGAGAACATGTGGCAGATGCTACTTTATATATCTCTGTGAATATGGAAGTCTAACTATCGCAAAACAAACTAACATCCGAAAATGATTGCACCTTCTCCACGAAACTACTTTTGCTTAGAACTCTATGAGGGAAAACCAAACACAGTATATAAGAACGATATTTAAAAAAAAAAATTGTTATTCAAAAACATTTATTATGCCCGAACTGAAAAATTACCATATATACAACCATAATCACCGTATATACATTTTTATACCGAATATTGAATCTCTTCTACGTTTGGGTAAATCGGTAACTGGGCATTATAAACTAAAACTGAAATTTGTGCCATCTATAATTACATAATTTAAATTTATAGTATAATCATAACAATAAATTTGCTTGAAACTGCGGAAAAAATTGTTACACGAATGAATGAAGGTAAATGCAATCTTTCACCAAACCAGTCACCTCACACTAATGTTTTAAAGTTTTTTTTTAATTTGTATATTATTGTATATTATATAATTAAAAGTTGTATATTAAAGTATATAACGACTTTAACTTCATTTTAATCTCGAAGAATCATATGAGATTTTTCAACTACGCACACATTGCTACTGACTGCCCTCCTTAAAGACGGTTCTTCATTTGCCTCATCATTTATTACACTATCAGCCTGATTGATCGTATTTTCAGTAGTATTTTATTAGTTACACAGCCGCCTCATTATCTAGCGCGTTTATTTTTACATAAGTGTGCAATTTTGTGAAGGAAGGCACTATTCAACAGGGTTATTCTTCCTGGGTGCTTTCGTACACAGCCTGTGGCCTTTGATCCACAATAGAAGAAATGCAAACATGTCGTGGTTCTGCAGTCTGCGCCACAATCACTTGACCTATCACAGAAGGATCATTGACAATCAACTCTCCCCTCATCTCTTGAATGTCTAATTAGAGCATACAGAGTGTTTATGATGATGGCGAGGCATCATTCCTAGTTACAGATTTGTGTGATCTGAAACAGATAAATACCAAGAAAAAAACACACATATGCATGACACAAAAGGACACACGTCTTTATAAAATTTAAAGTTATGTAAAGTAAAAAATGGCTATTGTCATTTACAAAAGATAGTACTATTACGGATATATTCAAGTTCCCAGTCGCATACTTCTCTTACTTCTTACAATGATAACATTCATATCTATATGTAATATTAAAACAAATAACTGCATGTTATATATAAGCTATTAACAGTAAAGTGAGCCATTTTAAAGCCCTCTCATTTGGATGAATAGTCAATACATGTATTTCATTTTAGCCTTAGACGTTAACTTCCAATTACGGTGAAATCTACACACTGTATTTATTACTTATATAGCAATATTTATTTTAAAAAGTAATTAAAGGAGAAAAAATGGCTGAAATAAAAAAGTAACGAGAGCCTCAAAAGTGTTCACTATACCGTGACGAGCATATAGTAACTTAATAATGAAAATAATAATAATTTATGACACGGCATTAACTGAAAACTGCCACATTCCTTGAGACCAAATAATGATTATGTGCACAAGTGGGAAAAAAGGGAGGGCAAAATATAAAAAAAACCTTCACGAAAAAAGGCCGTACTTCGTCATTCCACTACAGTCACACCGCGGAGCTTAGAAGAAAAAGCATCAGCCTATCAGTAGCTGTTCTACGGGTTGTATGTAAACATTCCGCTAGCAGTAAAAAGCCATTATGTCTGACAGCTCTGACTTACAAACAAGCATGATGGTGGGATGACTCCTAGCTGGAGTATCAGTCATGAAAACAGCAATCCTTGTGGTTATTGCGAAAAGCACTGTGTCAACTTTTAAGACAGCCTGCACATAACATTTTAATACGTTGAAACAAAATAGTGGGCGAGAAATCAAATCCAACCGGTACGATAGAAGATATTTTAAGCAGATAACGGGACGAAAGCACATGGCAACGGAGTCAGAGGTAACCTTCAAGATGAGCCACCCATCTGCAGGACCTTGGCCGTGTATCAATCCGAACCCTCAGACAGATACTGCACGCTGCAAAAATTCATGGCAGAGCTACTTTAAAGCGACATTACTGGTACCAAGACGATAGATAATGGACACAATAGCAACGGGGACAGGATACTTAGTCTGATGAATCTGCGTTTACATTATTTCAGACCACAGTACGTGCTTATGTCTGGAGAACACCTGCTGAAATCTATCATTTTGACTGTCTCCTTAGAGGGGGCACTATGATGGTGTGGGGCATCATGTATTGACCTGGTCTGGGACAACTTGAGGTCCTGCATGGGAGGATCACAACACAGCAGTATTTTGTATTTTGGGTTATCATCTGTATGCTGTGCTCCACACTGTGTTCCCTGGCGAACGGTGTGAGTTCCAAGACGACAAAGCTCCTATTTATACTGTTCGGCGTGTTTATGTTTTGTTATAAGAAGCGTAACATCTCGTCTGGCCTCCTCAGTATTGTGACATTAACATAATTTAAACTTTGTGAGCTATTTTGGAGACCAAAGTGAGTGCCAGTTTCCCACCTTTAGCCAAACTTTCTCAACCATAGACCTTCTTGCACGAGGAATGTACGCGTTTGCCCACAAATGTCGTGCATGACCTGTATTTGTCAATCCCACACTGGTTAAAAGCTGTGACCCAGATGTGGGCCAACAACTTGCTCATAAATATCTTGTGTCATGTCACAGTTGCTCATGTCATTTCATCCATCTCCTGCACAGTATAACACAGTTACGACGTTCTTGCTTTTAACCTTTTTAACATTAGTAATTTACTGAAATGTTGTCCCTTATACATTAATTTTTTTCATGAGCAGTTGAATTAGAGATACCTGCCATGTCAGTGAAATGGCGCTGTGGTCATCCCGTCGAATTGTGTAGTGCTCAGACAAGCACGACTACGATGTCGTCAGCCCTTATATTGACTGTCTGAGTTACAGTCGAGCACAGAATGGGGAAGAAATATTTCAGTGCATTTGATCGTGGTCAGATAGTTGGTTACATACGTATGGAGCACTCTATACTCGACGTTGTGCAGGCACTGTGATTCCCATGGGTCACCATGTCAAGAGTGTACCTACCGTAAGTTAATGGATTTGAGTAAAACTACCACCGCCAGGGACAACTGCTGGGTTGTACAACGTAACGATGATGGGGGTCACCGTCGGCTAGCTCGGTTGGTAGAAGCGGATAGACATGCCACAGTGCAGCAAATCACTCGCCAATTCAATGCTGGACCTTTGAGCAACTGTACCATCCAGAACCATCTTTTCAATATGGGGTACAGAAGCCACCGACTTCTGCTCACCGCACATCACAAGAATCAATGATTAACGTGGGCGCAGGAACAACACCATTGGACCCTCGACGAATGGATGAAGGTCGCGTGAACGGACGAGTCAAAGTACACATTGGTACATGCCGATGGTAGGGAACAAGTTCACCAAGCACATGGAGCTATGGATCTCTCGTGTCAGTATGGTACAGTTCAGGCTGAGGGTGGTATCCTTGTATGGGGACTGTTTACGTGGGATGAAATGTGTCCCTTTGTACATGTGCCATCGTTCCTCACCAGCGATCGATACAAGGACCTATTGGCAGTTTATGTGCCCTGATTTATTCACCTAGATCACCCTGCAGGAGACCTGTACCTACAGTAAGCCAGTGCACTGGCCCACCGTTACCGAATTGTGACCGAGTGGTTGGATGAACACTCCACGAACTTGAGGTTGCTTGCCTGGCTGCCGAAGTCATCAGACCACAATCCTGTCAAACGCATTTGGGACTCTGTCGAGAATGATGTGCGCGCCATGGATCCTGCTCCAACCGATCTGCGTGCGTGCATTGTGGGAAACTGTACAGCGGTCGTGGATCAGAATGACTCCCGACCACTTCCGGTGTCTTGTGGAGTCCACGTCATGCCGCATCACTGGCGTCATCTGGGCGAATGATCAGACTACATGCTACTAGGCAGGAATCTCTAATTCAATTACTCATGAGTTTATAAAATTATTTTAGTTTGTAGTATATTTCCAAAGAGTTACTTGTCCATGTACATTGATTAATGGGAAAGAGCCAAAAATGTTTATGGAGCATATTTCTTAATTTGACTGTATAAATTATGGCATGGATGCTACCTTTGGCCAAGAACATTGTCTGTAGAAATTACAACCTTCTGAAACCAAGCATTCCCCTTAAAATGAAATAAATTGTATTTAATATTAGTGGAAAAGGGCTACTTTGGAAATTGAATGAATTTTAAACATTTTTTTAAAACGGCTTTAGCGTTGTTTTGCACATGTAAAACATTTGTCATTCCATTGCAAATGTTAGGAAGGAATCAGAAGTACCATTCTTGGATATAGTTTTTTTTGTGGACAATATATGCTTTGGAAATGGAGTATTGATTAATAAAAATTACGTCGATAAAATAAATATCATATTAGATACGCAGAAACATAAAATTTTGAAACAAAAAAAAATATTTTATCACACGTTAGAGCACAACTTTATTTCAATAAGTGTGATTTCAATTAAGCAGCATGCGGGCTTATGGATATAGGCATATAATATTTCTAAGTACCGCCAACATAACCTTGATGTACACAGAAGCTCAGCAGCGATTAAACGATTAAAGATAAGATGAAAGTAGGTGACAGTTAAAAAAAGCAAATTTTCTAAATTTCATTATAATACTATAAAAATAGTTTCCTGTCAGGATACGCTACCGAGTTATTCCTGCATAGGAACATTTTTTAATTCAGTGTGACATATTTATTTTTCTCAAAATATACGATGTACACCAGCCCAGACCTTGAAATTGACCTCTGCCATGGTTCTTGACGTAATTATGACGTCTTACGATTTCTTGTGACTGGTGACCAGAGAAAGAACGAAATTCATAGTGCTCGACAGATTCCCGGGATTCTTTCGCAGCATAAAGACCGATAGCCTAGTGTCGAACTTGTGACATAATGATGCTTGGCTCTACGCCGAGTAGCTGGTAGTCTTTGCATGGCGGGGGGAGGGGGAGGAGCGGTACCCGCGGTCTATAAGTAGAAATATCACGACGCTGGTGGGGGTTCGCAGAAACGCCGTGCCACGCCGGGGCGCCACACGTGGTCTCGCGGGCGGCAAGGTCGCGGTCGAGGCTGCACTGGGGGCATAACCCCTCCATCACCTCCTCCCTTCCTTTTCCCGCCCACTGCAATCGTGCTTCGCGCTTTTGCAACTCCAGCTGCGACTGTAGGCACTTCCCGAGACCGCTCTGCTACTGCCACAGAGTAGGAAGGTTTATAGAGCAGACTAGTTCACTAGTGGTACCTATCTCTATGGGGACGGAACTACGAGCCCAAAGAAGTATCGACTCTATCGAATTACCTTACAAACGAGACTTTCCGATCTAACATAAACGATTATTGGAATGCTTGGCAACGCACATTATCGATAATTTTTGTAAATTTCCTCTACTCTTTTTATTATTTTAGAGTGTACAGTTTTGAATATCTACTGAGTGTTACCATTTTAATAATCATACAAGATATCAATGTTAGTATTTATTTACAACTATTGCGCATATTTTATAATTAGATAAAAATATATTTTTTTTAAGTTAATACTTTTGCACCAATACATTCAAAACGATTTCTTCATGTGATGTGTAAGAGGTAAAATTTCATCCATTCCGAGACAGCCGGGAACAGAGCATAGTTTATTCTTCACTTTCTGTGATGTTATTAAAGAAGAATTATCTCACTTTACAGTACATTAAAAAAAACTACCTTTAAGCGCCATTAAAACTACGCGCATCACTGTTATGCTCTTATTCTGATTGGCTGAAGAAAGACACGTGACAGTCGTTAATAGAGCTATCTATATTTTTGGGACGCAACTCCTTGAGGTCGCAAAAATACTATTCCGTCCATTACAGTTTCCTCCCCCTGGCTAATGCCATCTCGGTAAACTGTGGGTCTTACGGTGGTCGCATAGTGAGGAGTATGTTTGTCTGAGGAAAAATTGATAAAGCGCTACGCGGACGATGACCGGCGTATGTAAATGGGTATCGCCTCCACGCACAAGACGTTCAAATGTCGTGCAGTCTTTCCATCGATGACTCGCCTGAACGTGACTTTAAAAGGTGACTCCATCATTTTATTTGACGGGACTCTGCAGCAAAGTACAATGCATGCCTCTTTAGTAGTTATACAAATATCCTTTGGTATATTTCAAGATACAACAGCTGAAAAAGTCATTTTCAGCAGTGCGGGAGGGCATGAAAATGATGTTTCCAATATGCGTGATGTCTTGAAAGTACTATTCCATCATCGTCTGAAATATGCTTTCTTTTCGTAGTTAAACATATTGGGGGCACACTGCTTAATAGTAATGTCAAAAAAACACATTCTTAAAACATCCTGCAATGCATTTCAAGCACTAGGTAGGCGACCGATTTAAGGAGCCAATCTACTTGTAGCTGTTTTTCCCAGTTTGTAGCCGAGACGCATGGGAGCGATAAGAGGTACATTGTTACGTGCATCAAGTGCGCCATCGCCACTAAGCGCAAGCTCTGAACTGGCGTGCAGTGTTTTCGTCGTGCTGCTTGTAACTATAGGACTTAAGGCGGTGGCCCTATCATTTTATCGGTAGAAAGTCTTGAGCAAGGTTCAAAGCAGAGCCTTTGAGGGCTGTTGTTTGTATGTATGTGAGTAGTAGAATTTAGTAGGATCTGGAACAGGGTCCAGGGTCTGGAGCCCCAGAGCCGTGACCTTTGATATCTAATGTCACCACCACCATTAACTTTTCCCTCAAAATTTCCCTTTTCCCCCTCAAAAAACTCAAAATTCCCAGAGTTTCCCTTAAAATTTCCCTTTTTCCCTAAAAAAATTCTTTTTTTCCCTCAAAAAAGGTAGAAGCTCTCCATTTGTAAAAATAAGCCTCCAAGGCCCCTTTCATACAATCCGGGGGGGGGGGCTTTTCTTTCACCATCAAAAAGACAAATTTCCCTCGAAATAACTCCCTTTTTATGGGACAGGCTACAAGCTCCGGAGCCATGGAGCCGTGACATTTGACCTCTGACATCACTCGGCACCATCTTGCTTTCGGCCGCCGTCTTGAAGCATTATCTTTTTTCCGGTAGCCATAATGAATCGTCATATTGGAATTCATTTTCTCATGCTCTATCATTCCATACCTATTTTCTTGTGCTCTCGCATTCCACTTAAGTCACCTTTGCCCCATCCTGCCATCTATGATTTCATTTGTCTAAGCCAACAGCGAGCTGCCAGCAACACCTTTCTTTCATTCTCTGTCAATAACCACCATATTATATCCCAATTACTTCAGATCTGCCATTCCATGTCAACCATTTAAATTTAATTTCCTTCTGCTCTGTAATCCCACCTTTATGTCCACCATCTGGGATTAAGTGACTATCACCATCTTGCATAATATTGTCACCTTGTTCCCAATTACTCATACTCTTAACATATCAAATTAGTCACCTTTGCTCCACCCTGCCATCATGGGATTTCATTTTTATAAGCTACCAGGCATGCTGNTAACATATCAAATTAGTCACCTTTGCTCCACCCTGCCATCATGGGATTTCATTTTTATAAGCTACCAGGCATGCTGTTTTCAACACCTTTCCTTCATTCTTAGTCGACTTCACCCCACCCCACCATCTTGTATTTCATTTTTTNTTCAACACCTTTCCTTCATTCTTAGTCGACTTCACCCCACCCCACCATCTTGTATTTCATTTTTTCTTAGTAACCTCCTTTCATTCTCTATCATTCCTTCCAGATTTCGTCACCACAATTAAGTCATCTGCTATTTGCTTGGCCCCCTAGAACCAGAATCATACATTTTATTCATGCTCTGTCATTCCACCCTGATTAGGTAGCCTGCTGATTACTCATACTGTCATGTGTGCTCTACCATGATTACTCACCTTCGTTTGACTCGACTATCTAGGAATATATCACCATCATCATTTTGCATTAAACCATCATATCTTTAACCATAAAAAACCTTTAATTAGGTTTGTCATTTGTGTTTCTCTCTTCACCATGTACTGCACTAAAGCAGGTCCCGACAAGTCCGGCATGGCATTAGCCCTCTTTCCATGTTTCAAAGTCAAATTTCTACCATTTTAAAAATCAGACTTCCAAGGCTGCTGCATCCACCCTACTGCGAATGTATTACAATATTAATCCATTCTCTTTTTTGGTGCACTTCAATTCAAAATATACCTTTACCACCATATTATTGATTGTGTGCATTATGTGATAGTACATAAATATTTGTTGTGTAGGCCTAACTTTCAAATAATATGTGTCACCCGCATCATTTCATTTATTTATTATTATCATGCGAACTTGCAGTATCGGCATGTAATGGCAACCCTTAAAACCAAGACTATCATATTCCCCGTATTAGAAAAAAAAACAGAGTACAACACTGATGAGAAATAATATACTTTTGTTTATTCATTGAAAACATATATATTTTTAAACTTCAGACTACAAGCATAAAAAACAGAATCCTTACATTCTCCAAACCATTCCGTTGTGTTTTTCCAGCAACATGCTCACTTTTCACATAAAGGCTAATATGCAACTGAAAACCNTCTCCAAACCATTCCGTTGTGTTTTTCCAGCAACATGCTCACTTTTCACATAAAGGCTAATATGCAACTGAAAACAGTCTGCAATAGCAAGCATCCAGCCAGAACACTTGACCATATATTCTTCTTCGTCACTGCAAAGTTTTTCTTTCAAGGCCTCTACATCCTCTGGAATACTACCAACATTGTACAATGCTTGATTCGCAGTCTAGAATGCTTGGAGACTGATTTCTTTATCCAAAATTGAGACTTTTCGTAGGTACACTACAGGCAAACATGTTATTTTATGGGACCTTCTTCAACTTCTTCTGTTAGTTGATTGAATATCCTTTCTTAATATGGTTCAGGTATGTGCATATGTATTTCATGCCTACAGCCTTATTTCCAATGACATAATCTTTTAAAGTACCATTGAATTATGATTGTTTCAGGTAGAACGCGTTCGATGTGGTTTCGCCAACAGCTAGTACAGGTCGTTTCTTACCTGCTAAAACACGGCCTTTGCCGTTCTTCTATGCCTCTTCAGCTTATCGCCACATTTGGTGAGATGCTTGCCCCTTCACACAAGTAGTTCTTTCATGCTTCCTTGCACTGTTGCTGTAGGCAAATATTTTGTCACAGTAATAGCAACGAAGCCTTGGCGTTGTTGTTGATGGCAACACTTCTGTAGGAGTACAATCCGAAGAAGAAGGAGATGGCGCTGTCAATGTTACACCTGAAGAAGTCGATGGTGGTGGTGCAGGTGTCACATCTGAAGAACTCGATGGCGTTGGGCCAACCTCAGATGTTGATGGAGCAGCGACCATTGTTTCCATAATATATTCCAATTGCTTTCATGAGCTGAGAGGAAGTGTCTTTCACGACTGCCACCGTCAAATTAATCTTCCCAACTTGATCCCAGTTGCTTATATACACACACACACACGCAGGCATCATACCATTAAATGTACTACCCACTACAACTCAAGTGTACCAAACAACTATACAGTCCNACACACACACGCAGGCATCATACCATTAAATGTACTACCCACTACAACTCAAGTGTACCAAACAACTATACAGTCCAGACCAACCCATAATACAAACGTTCCTACAATCCATGAAACAACGGATGACAGAACTCCCAATGTACCAAACACCCATAACATTTCATATAACCCAAGAAAAACTAAAGTAATTACCATACTGCCTAACTCACCATCCATACAATACACGGTAACTCAACTGTACCAAGCAACCTTACAGATCAGACCAACCCATAACTTGCAACCCATTACATCTGCTCTGCCAATCGACATTATACATTATTTACTAGTCACCATGTCACCCAATAATACTAAAAAAATACACCACACGTACTAAGAAAACATACAATTTATACCATAAAAACCATTTCAAACATCGCAAAACAATAAACTTCTTCACGCACCGATTGACACCATTCAAATACAATGACCACTCATATCAACAACTTTAACTCAAGCATGCCTTAGCATTACAGGACTCACCAATGCACACATACTGTCCATGCCATTTGACATACACCGATAATCACCGGACTGATATACTGGAAACCATACTGCACAACATAAAAGCCATACCATCCTCATAACACAAGTATACCAAGCAACCATACAGACAGACCAACCCATAAGACAGACATTCCTGACTTCTGTCAAACTATCATTACCTACCGATACTAGAACAACCAGTTCACCACTTCCTGTAGCCCAAGAAAAACTCAGTCATACCAGTCAACCATACAATCCAACACACCAATCATACATTCTATCATAGCTCAAGAAACTATACAGTTGAAACCAGCCCATGATCTAACATCCGTTCTATTTACTTTACTGACCTACACCATGTATACTTACCACCCATAACACTCACTATAACCCAAGCCTACCTCAACCATTCAGTCCACACATAGCTTACAAAAAATATACATATTACCCATACCATCTGCTCTGCTGATAGACACCGGGAAAAAATGTACGTACTTCGCAACATACTACCCAACAATCCATTCAGTCCATGCTAACAAAAATAGTTAAGCCAAACATTTCAATCATTAATACCCACAGACCATCGCATTGGTGAGGGAGGAGGAGAAAACCAATATTAAAGTGACGTACTTATGCAGCACGAGAGGACAAAATATTGTGTTTCATTAACTTGCACTGCTCATTTCAGCTATTGACTACTGTTGCATTTCATTTAAAGCACACAATAATAACTGTGCAATATTTTTTACGTTTATCTTCATTTCTAATATTACACAAGGCCATGAAACTGCGTTAATCATCGGTGGTCGAATATTAGTATGAGGCATTGTCTGTGGACTGCAAAATGAATTGCCTACACAAGAGAAGCAGATATGGATAAACGTAAGTTTCATTCATAAATAACCAGCCACAGTACAATAAAGATAGGGCCACATGTTTTTCGCGATAGCATTTACGCTCAGGCTAGATTTTAATAGCTGTCGTACACACTTCCACCTTTCTTCTGGTTACTGGCAACGTGTCTTAGCGTGGACATTTTCTAACATGACTGGGCCAATCAGAATTAAGTTTTTCTGATATCGAACGTCCGTAAATTACGGGTAGACAGCTAAGAAAAGTAACAGATAAAATAATGCAATTACGGATGTGGATCTGAGATAAAGTGTTTTGCAGTACTACTAGTCGTGACAACTTTTCACAGGAAACAGGCGTCCGTGTATATTAATAATTGGCTTATACATAAGATAATGTATGCATGTGCTGTTCACGGTAAAGTGAGCATGTTTAAATCAATCTTACAATGACCACCGCCTGTTAACAGTATATACATTATACTACTGTACACATACTGTCACGCAAACACCCAGTTAAGTTTGCAGAGAATTAAAACAAAATACTTATGAGTTTCGACGTTATATTGAGAATGTAACGTAAAAATTTTTGTCAAATCCATCCAGTTTGGTTTTTTTTTTATTATACACACTACAGTTTTAAGTTGGATATTAGCAACACATTTAGGTTGCTAACAATTTCACGTTTCCGCTTGACTGGCGAGTGAATAAATGGCATGTAAATTTTACATATGGCAGATAGATATCAAATGAGGAGATAAAAGTGTATCTTAAGCAGGGCTTTCAAAAGTGTTCGCTTTACCGTGAACATGCTATAGATGCCTGTCACCGTTATATCCCGGGCTCAATGAAGGCGAGGCGTCACTTGCTTCAAAACAGAGTAAAGGATGTAGAAATGCCATTGAAACAACGCGGCCTCCTATCTTGGCGCGGGGCGCGAGAGAACAGCTGTTTTTAGACGTTCGGGGGCGGCGCAGGTCACAGCGGGCCGACGTAGCGTTGACGCGCGGTGCAAGCATGTGGCACGCGTCCAACGAGCCTGCAAATCTTCCGCGACACCAACAACGAAGTCCGCTTTCAACGCCTTCGGTTTTTATTTATTCTGGCCTCCCAGTGCCTTGGTAAGGTTACTTCAACTCAGGTAGGGAACAAAACAAGATTTTCTGGCACAGGGAAAATTTCCGCTGCTAGGTGCACATTGTTCCAAAAGGTAACTTTTAATTAAAATTTTAAGCTAGGTGAACAATTTAAGAGAAAGGTTTTACTTCGCTGTGAAGTAATTTTACATTTGATTTATGATTATTACAATTATCCTGATTTTTAAATGTAGAAAATAGAGAAAATGAGGTACACATGTGACACTAGCACTTGCCTAGTTGCGATAATTTTTGGTTGCCAAACTTTTAACATTGATCTTCCCAACTTGTAGTAGAAGTAACCTTGGTCTTGGTTACACGACTAAGGACGAGTTTGGAACTATTCTTCGCACATGTGCATATAGTCCATTCACGGTTAATTCCAACTTTCTGAAGCCCTACTGAAGTTCTACTTCCAGGATATTCCTCTGCCTCATGCAAAAAGAGCTTAACCTAGTCTAGAAAATTACACCAAATGGACAACGCACCGCATTCGTGCGCACTTAGTGTAATAATATTATGCCATGATAATCATTTCTGACTGCATAACCAACACACACTTTTATTCTCTCTGTTTTTATTCACACTTATTATAANTGCCATGATAATCATTTCTGACTGCATAACCAACACACACTTTTATTCTCTCTGTTTTTATTCACACTTATTATAGATAAAATATTATAATTTATACATACAATATAAATAATAGTTGAATTAAACTAAAAATAAGGTACTTTTATGTTAACACAAGTATAACGCTTGTTATACATGGCATATTTAGGAGACTACCAAACACGTTATCCATGGGGTGATTTTACATTGGTTTGATTCAAAAAGTGTGAATAAACCGCGAATAGACTAAACATTAAGAAAGTTTCGCAATTCAGTGACTCACTGCGACGCGATGCGAGCTGACGCGATGGGTGGCGACGAGCTGTACGTACTGTTTCACAATTCAGGGATGNTGCCATGATAATCATTTCTGACTGCATAACCAACACACACTTTTATTCTCTCTGTTTTTATTCACACTTATTATAAATATAATATTATAATTTATACATACAATATAAATAATAGTTGGATTAAACTAAAAATAAGGTACTTTTATGTTAACACGGAAGTATAAAACGCTTGTTATACTTGGCATATTTAGGAGACTACCAAACACTTTATCCATGGGGTGATTTTCCATTGGTTTGATTCAAAAAGTGTGAATCAACCGCGAATAGAGTAAACATTAAAAAAGTTTCGCAATTCAGCGACTCACTGCGACGCGATGCGAGCTGACGCGATGGGTGGCGACGAGCTGTACGTACTGTTTCACAATTCAGGGATGATTTGTCGGCGACGGACGCCGTCTGAGATTGTGCTGCTATCTATTTCAAGGGAGAGAAATTACATTTATAGACTTCACGAATGTGACAAAGAACATGCGAAAAAAATAATTAACACTGTCACTGTTAAGTGGGTAGAAGATAAACTAACCATACAATACGAACGCGATGTACGATTGAAACTACGCAGCAGCATACAGCGAGTATGAAGATGTGTTAAGACGAGGGAGAATTATTTTGGTGTTGCTAATAGACAATTTAATACGTGGGTATAAATGCGCATGTCGCCTTCAAAATGTAAATAAATAGTTTTTCTTATTTTCCATGTACTCATGCCCTTATTATTCTTCTCTGTCAGTAGTAGAGAAATGGGAAGTTGGCGCCAAGGGCTGGGGGCTGAGGAGCTCAGAGCTGCTCATGCTCTGTCATTCCGGTCGGCAGGTGGCCATCTTGGATTCTGGTGAACTTGACCTTGACGTATGACCTTTGACCCTGGTGGCCTTTAACCCAAAAAGTCCAAAAATTAAAAAAATTTAAACAATTGAAAAAAAAATTATTNCAAAAAGTCCAAAAATTAAAAAAATTTAAACAATTGAAAAAAAAATTATTAAAAAATTAAGTTAAAAATTATCAAAAAATATATTTTTAAAACATGCATTTACGGAAGTCCCCCACACCCACAACCCCTCCCTATACAAATTTTATCGTGTGCAGCCTACTTGGTTTATCGTTTGTCATTTGCTTATACATACTGGAGGACGTCATCTTGGTTTTACATTTGCCATTTGATTAAACATTACTGGAGGACACCGTCTTGGTTTTTTCGTTTGTCATTTGTTTATACATTGCTGGAGAATGCCATCTTGGTTTTTCGTCTGTCGTTTGTTTGTACATTGCTGGAGGACGCCATCTTAGTAATTTCACCTCTCATTTGTTTATACATTGCTGGAGGACGCCATCTTGTATTTCATATGTTTTCATCACCTAGGGGGTGCTAGTATGTCAATTTACACACCAAGTGGCAATCATATTTGTTTATGTTATTAAAATATAGGTTTCGCTGTTGGCCCCCTTCATATTGGATTATATTTTCAACATATAGGTGGCATTAATTTCTAGATTATGCTGCCTGCTGTCAACCTGTACCGAATAGCGATATTGACAATTCCTGCAAAGTACGTAAACTGTCACATTTAATTTTTTTTGTTTTATTCTTAAATGCAAGTATTTTTATTAATAATAATTTCTTCATAAAGTGGAGGGGCTTTTAAAATAAATCAAATGCAACATTTTTTTTACAGAATATTTATTGTACACGTAATAAAAAATACATAATCAGCAAAAAAAAAACAATAATTTTTATTAATCATTTTCTAACAGAGTTAAAAAACTTCGGGTTGATTCGGACGATTTCATGTCTACTCGTAGGCACCCGATTCCTGGTCCAAGGGTGAGGTGCACAATTTGCGCAGCAGCTGCATGTTCATAAGTGTGCAGGCCCAGTCAGGCTCTGACCTGTCGCAGACATGACGATGTGAATCGCCGTACATTTTAAAGAGCTTGCGAAGTGAAGGACATCCATAGTCGGCCTGCACATCGATAATCTCCACTTCAAATTTACACAAGTCTCTAAGCCATTTTTTCTTCTCAGGTCCTTCTGGTCGTATTCGTGTTTTACTATCATCGTCGAAGGACACGGCGATCTCCTTGAGCACGAAGCCATTTAGGCTCTGGAAACCCTGCAGATTACAGGTAGGTCTTGAAGCTGACGATGCTCGAAGACGACTATAAAAAGTTATATTGTGTGAACAGTTTTATTGTGTGAACAATTAAATTTGTATATTCTCAGCTGGATTCATGTCAGTATTCTGACGGTCTTATCTCGGCAATGGTACGAAACAAACCGGTCGTGAAGTATGAGGCAGAAGGCGTACTTGGTGGCAGGAATATTTCCATGTGTAGTGAATTCGATCCTGCAANCCGGTCGTGAAGTATGAGGCAGAAGGCGTACTTGGTGGCAGGAATATTTCCATGTGTAGTGAATTCGATCCTGCAGTTAATCACATTGGAGATAATATGCTCGTTCTATTTACTCACATCGAATACCACGAGTGGAGCCTAACACTTGAAAGTACTAGGGCTCAATATCGTGGATTGGAGGCATCCATAATATGCATTTTGGAATTGTGCGTGCATATGGTATGCCAGCAGGCACTGCCCATTTGCAAAGTTCATGTTCATGTCAATGTACAGAGAGCTTTTGCTATTAAGAAATATTTTCACATTTTCTATTTGACATGTGTCGAACTACGAACAGCTCACTCTCACATTTTGCTGAATTCCGGTTTGTAGCCCAACGATGATGTACTGCGGTTTATCAGAAGCAAAGCTGTACTTAACCATCCAGTTGATGTATTGGCTAGCTGGCAATCCGGGGTATGTCTTGAGACTCCATGGTCTGAGAGCCACATCGATGTTTTTACCATCTTCCGCATTCTGCAACATTTGTATGATTCAGCAGTGCTCAATTGCACATGAAGCAGCATCCATTATATAGACTGTAGTTTCAGTTCCACTGGCTCCAGGATTTCTTCCGTACCCAGGATGGCGTCTGCATGAGTATTAGCTAGAAGTAGCACTACTTCTACTGCGAATTGAAGATAATTCGTTTGCAGTCTTCGGCAAATCCCAATAGCATGCAGAGCGGGATGCACACTTCGAACTTGCCTGCGGAGTATATAGAATCACTGCAGTCATTCCCCAGCCTGCCATCTTGGCTGCAGACAGCTCATTCGGCATGAGCGATAGGAAATTTTTCATCGACGAGATTATGCTTACATTTCGCTACTGTTCCGGTCCATCTCGACACCATTGAGAAATTATACGTAATGCGATTGATCAGGTGAAGAATTCAAATGCTCAGTATTTACGTCGATGCTGGGTTTGACCCATCTTCTTTCGTTTGAGTCCCTCTAATTCGCGAGAACGACTGGTAAGGAAGAGAGCAGATATCTTGGTGTTGGACTGCTATCAGAACTTTCGATGGTAGTGTGTATGGTCCTATCAGGAAATGCTGGTACGCACGAAGTTCCACCTTCGTTACAGTGTCTTCAAAAATCACCGACTCTTGGATGTTTAGGTAATCATCCATGAGGATTGACTTGAAACCGAGACTGTGGAGGAAAATCTTGCTATCACGTGCTAACTCCTTGGAAACCTATTGTGTACTGATTGCAGGTTTTTCACGACACTCTATTTTATTGCTTCTGGTTGACATAAATATTATCCCATCTTTTCAAATGCAGGTGTAGGGCGATTTCTTCGTTTCGAAAGTTCATCAACTCTCTGTGCTGGTCGACGACTGTCACGACCGCCTCGTGTGCTCTCTTCGCGATGCCAGGAATATAAATAATGCTTTGTGGTGCTACGGCCAGTTTAAAACCTGGAGGGACCTCATGGGAAACATTACCACTTTTTACGAGGGACAGCTTGCAGTTTTTTCATCGATGTTCGGTATCACATTGTAAGTTTGAAAATTGACAAGATCTATGAACAATTCCCCCTCCAGGTCGAGTGGCGGAAAATGTACCGCATGCAGCTCGGTGCTACGAACCATAAAGGTAAGCGTTATCGACATAACTGATAGGTTCTTCATGATGCATAGCCATTTTATACAATTACTTGCACGAGCGAACCAGGAAGCGAAGACACAAATGCCCAGAGTTCCACGTGTGAGGCATCTGCTCCGTTTCATAACTGTACATTAATTTGGTATATTTATGTGCCATCGCAGTTTGGATGGAGGATGTAAATTCCCAATACTGTCATAATAGTCTGTATGTTTGCCCTTTTTTAGGTAAGCTACCCAGCGCGTACCAGGCCCAGCTGCAGTGTAGAGATTAATTATGGCGCCTTCGTCTCTCTAGGGTTTAGGGGGCAAAGCATCTCTCATAAACACTCCCATGAAATGCAGTATTTACAATTTGGGTGCAAACAGTTCCAAATCCACATTTGTGAGTGGTCGTTTCGGTAGAGATTTCATTAACGCCTCTTCCTGCTGTGTCGCTTTTGCAAACTTCCGCCTCCTACTGGGTATGGTCTTAGGCATAGGCATTGGTCGTTTTTATATTCATGGCGTTATATTTGCATTGTGTTTTTGTGCCTCGGACAACTGCTTCTGTTGGTTCAATTCTGTGTTGATGGCTCGGACGATAACACTTGTGGCTCCAATTAAGGCCCCGATGGCCCCGATGGCCCCGAGTGCAGGCAAAGAAATGAAAAAAAAATCTACCAATATATGTTTTTTTAGCCTTGCATGCTTTTGTTCCTTTTGTCACTGCTTTTCGTTTCATTTGCGACTTTCATTTCTTTCTGTACCTGTTCTTATTTTAAGCTGTGCCTTTCGCTTGCTCTTATCACCCATGCCCATCTTCACATTGGTCTTCATCATGTTGAATACACCCCATACTGCTATTTTTTCTCCGTGTCTGTGTCTGATGATTATCTCATTTCGTCGGCCTTCTGTGCAAGTATCTTGTCTGCCTGGTACCTAGCTTACAGATCTTTGTGCTGGGAATAGGCGATGTCGTGCTGCTTGCACACCTCGTCCAGGGCATGTATGCCTGTCTCGTTGCATGACAGCCTTTTAACTAGCTTGGTTCCCGACTCCAGAACATGTATCCTGGAATGTGCAGCTCGAATTGTTGATTGTTGATCAGCGTATAGACGATCCCGCTTCCAGCTACGATCTTACCTCTTCGAGACATCGTGGTGAACTGACCTAAACATTTACAAATATGCTGATTTTACACATTTTTGTTTTAGTATCATTCTATACTCGGAACAGTACGGATGTATCACATATTCAAATATATCATTTCAGTGCAAATACTACCAGAGGCAGTTTACTCTGAGTGATAATTTTAAGATACATTATATTGCCAAGAAAACGTTTTTAATGTTGTGAAGAGGCTTGTTTATGCTACCTCCTTCTTTTCCTCATCATCACCCTCATCCAATGTATGGTATAAACCAAGTAGAAGAAAACAGTTTACAGATCGTCAAGGAAAATGTTACACTACCCATACACATTCATGCTGAAGATGAAGCTATCTCCCACGAATCGCGGCATGGAAGCCTATTTCCAAATACAGTAAGGTATATCATCGCAGGACCATCAGATTTCGAGAAAACATGCATTATACTGCGCCTGCTGAAATAAGAGAATGGCATTCCATTCAAAAACATATACCTAGACTCTAAATCGCTCCAGTAACCAAAATACCAATGACTGACATGAGTACTGCAAGCTGTGGAAGAAGTGGGTTATTTCCCCTGCAGCGAAAACGAGAAGGCGGTGACTCTCAGCGAAGCATTGGCAAACCCAATATTCGTCTTCTATGACATTGCCTGCGAAAAATAAACCTGTATTCAAGAATACGTAAGCATGGGATGGGACGCGAAGGTGGACTGTGTGTACCTCGGCCAGACTTATTCGCGCATTATCAAACAGCTGCTCCAGAACAACGCAAACATATGGGTGTTGTTTCGCATGGTTGATATGAATAAGTGGCTTGTTTACGATTTTTACGTCAATACGGACATGATGCTATCACATTTCAAGAGTCTGTGTGTCTTGTGCTAGAAAGAGAAAAACGGATTTTTGACGATCGTTAAGGTATGGCCTCTATATAATTAGAGGTACAGATGTGGGTTCGATCAGTTCATCACCGACCATCGAGAATGAGTTATATAATATCGAAATTTGGGCAAAGTAACCCCAAGCTGCGTCTTCACAAAGACGATGATGGAGGCTGTCTCGAACCAAGAAACGACAGAACTTGTGATGCTGATAGAAGAATAATTTGAAATGTTGGCGAACCCGAACGATCCAAGAATGCTGCTACTCAACATTTCGCCTTTGAAACTGGCAATGGCATCATTTCGGAACTGCACAATATATTCGCAGAACAAAACACATTCTTTCAGAACTACCTGTCCAAGCTCGGGGCGAAGATAGAGCGTGTGAAGATGGAGATAGTCCATGATGACCATGGACGAACACATGACGAATGTTCAAAGGCAAATTATCGACAGATTGTATGTGGCATCTGCACAAAATGAAGATAATCTGAAAAACCTTGGAAGGATATATGGCCCAGACATTCACTAATTCGATTTCACACCTTCCCGTGAAAACAGATATTCAAAATTACATCAGGAACATACTGGATGAATGTCTGCAGCGAACGCTTGGGAAAATCGAAAGTATTTTTGCGGAGGCCCAAAACTAAACCTATAAAAGAGAGCAACAGTTAACATATTTATTCAGTACGATGTCGGGCATTGCCAGCGACCTGCATCGGACGATACAGTCGGTTCGCTCGAAGTATTTTCTCGCCAAGAGAGCAAATATTTCATGCGACCTTATAAATGAAGAAATTTGCAAGCCCATTACTCGTCGTCTCGATGTACTCACAGAGAGTGATGGAGCACCCATTGCCATGAAGACCGAAATCAACGATACTGCTGAGCCTATGAAGAAGCGAAAATATCATGATGTACAGACATATCGGGACTATGGAGCGGATGCGGATTTTCAATAGAAAAAAAAAGTATGGAAGACATTCTTCAAGCCCAATGCTCTGGTTCGCCGGTACCAACGATCGTACACATCTCGCAATAATGATACAACATATGGTGTATACAGGCATGATGTTAAATGGTTCATCATTGCTGATGTAAAAGAGTTTCTACCAGGTGGGATCATCCGAGTTGGCGATTACAAGACAAGTGGAACCCCTTGGCTATATGAACTTCTATTTCGCAAGGAGCCATGGAGTTTACAGAATCCAACCTGTTTGAATACAAGACTTTGCTCGAATTCATGCATGCACTTTACCAATATGACAATCCTGTGACAGGTGTTTATAAGGACGAAGACCACGAAAAAAATCAAAATTCTAGCAGACCTCTTCTGTGGCCTAGCCCTGAAAATCGGTGAAGGTTTAATGAAGATAAACGACGACAAGAACACCGACTACATATTCTGTGACGACCCGAACGAGCTGGTCGATAGGCTGCAGGTATTGCTCGCTTCGCAAAGGGTTGTAAATTACTCCTACACTAACGAGATAATTTCAATCGTCGAAGAACGTAAGGAGTGAGGCTACATAGAATGAGTCGATTGGGAATCGCCAATGATCTGCACCCATCTGCGAGACGCAACTATCGCCTCTGCAAGGTCCTGATATGTGGGATGAACGATCTATTTCAAGCCGACCTCGTCGAGATAATACCATATGCTCGGGTCTACAAGGGCTAAAAATACATGTTGACAGTCATCGATGCACATAAAAAATTTGCCTGGGCCAGACTTGTTAAGTCGAAGAATGCACATGATGTCACTGAAGCCATGGCTAACATATTGCGCGAAGGACTAAAATACAAACCGAACAGGGCAAGGAATTTTACAATGCAAAGTTCAAGGCCCTGATGAAGAAACATAACATAAATCATTATTCCACGTACAGCCATCTCAAAGCTTCTATCGTCGAGTGTTTTCACAGAACTCTTAAGGGAAACGTGTGGAGGCATTTCGCTGGGATCTACAAGTGGCTGACACTACTGCCTAAACTCGTCCGCGAGTATAAGAGTATAATTCTACCGTTCATCCTACCATTCGCATGAAGTCCAAAGCCGTCAAAACAGACTCCCTGCTTCAAACCTTGTACACTGACGTGAAAATGAGGGACCCATGCAATCCTAAATCCAAGGTTGGCGAACTGGTGCGCATCTCCGAACATAAAGGCATCTTCGAAAAAGGGTTCACAGTGAATTGGAGCTCCGAACACTCCCGTGTGCGATGTATACACAACTATGCTACTAGGAACTACTTTCTCGAGGATTTGAATAATGTTCTCATCCATGGTAGTTTCTGCGCAGAGGAGATCCAGCCTACAAAGGTTCCAGATGTGTATTTGGTTGAGAAGGTGTTGAATAAACGTAACGGATGGGTGTATGCCAAGTGGTGGGGTTTTCCTGCCCGCTTCAATTCCTGGGTCGCTGAAGCGGACATCGAGCGGTGAACACCAAAGATTACAATTAATGTACCATTGTTTATGTTTTATCTCATTTTGTACATTACAAAAAAAAAACAGCATTTTGTACATTACAAAATAAAACAGTTTTTAACAATATTATGTTGCATTTTTGTGTTTTCAAATCTTCTCTGCTTTATATAAAAAAATTTTAAAATAAGAATGCTTGCATTTAAGAAAAAAAATTTAATATGACAGTTTACGTACTTTGCAGGAATAGTTAATGTCACCATTCGGTACCGGTAGCTAGAAGGCAGCATAATCGAGAAATGAACGCCACCTACGTGTTGAAATTAGAATTTAATATGGAGGGAACCGAAAGTGCAATTTATTTTTTAAAAAACACAAACAAATATGGCTGCCACCTGGTGGGTAAATTAAGACACTAGTGCCACCTAGGTGATGAAAAAATATGAAATCCAAGCCGGCGTCCTCCAGCCATGTATAAACAAATGACAGACGATAAAACCAAGATGGCGTCCTCCAGCAATGTATAAACAAATGACATACAAAAACCAAGTTGGCGTCCTCCAGCAATGTATAAACAAATTACATACAAAAACCAAGTTGGCGTCCTCCAGCAATGTATAAACAAATTACATACAAAAAACCATGTTGGCATCCTTCAGCAATGTATAAACAAATTACAAATTTAAAATACCAAGATGGCGTCTTCCAGCAATGTATAAACAAATGACAAACGAAAAAACCAAGTTAGTGCCCTCCAGCAGTGTATCAATAAATGACAAACAAAACAGAAATCAATATGGCCGCACACAATAAAATGAGTATAGGTGAGGGATGGTGGGGTTGGGGGACCTCCAGAAACGTAAGTTTTTGAAATAAATTGTTTAATAATTTTTAATACTTTTTAAATAATTTGTAATTAAATTTTTTTTTTTTGGGGTATTTTGAATTAAAGGTCACCGGTATCAAAGACTACCGGGGTCAAAGGTCAATGTCAAGGTCACCTGGACCCAGTAGGGTCGCCGGTCGACCGGAATGACAGAGCATGAACAGCTCCGAGCTCCCCAGCCCCCATCCCTTGGCGCCAACTCCCCATTTCTCTACTACTTCTGTTGTCGGCTATTACCGACAATCGCAACACCATAATTTCGCACAATGCAGCCGTCGCCGATTCATTGCGACGGATTGCTGCTTCATCCTTATTGGCTACAGCTCATCGCAACGCATCGCTGTATTGAAGAACTAGGTTCGTATTGAAGATCGTTGCGTTAACTTTGCGATGTCCTTATGTTCAGGTATTAGTCGCGCAGCAGTACAGTCACATTAAATTAAGATTGACGTAAAGTTAATGTTTCCATGCAAGAAGTTTATTAAACTTCTACATAATTTAAAATATAACGTAGTGTCAGTCAATCAAATTAAAGAAACTTTTGTTTTTTGTTTTTGTTGCCTTGTGTTCATTTTTATTCTTACCAAATTACGTGTGGTTTGTATACTGTACTAAAGGCCTAAGTGCGCAGATAGATTAATATTTAGGGGAGAATAAAGAATATTATTCGCCTTACACACACATATCTAAAATATTATTTAAAAAATTTGACAAATGTAAAATTTTTTGTAACTTATATGCAAACATTTATCTATAGAGCCCTTTTCCAGGTCCCGGGTATATCATATTTTTTAGCACTGTATTGGAAATTATTAGAAACGAGCTATGCTTAACTCCAATGTGAACACAGCCAAAGTTTTATAAAAACAAATTGGCCTAGTATAGACGTATCGTCTTTTCGAAATTTTCTTGTAACGTCACTTTTGTACTTAGGTTTTATATTCGTTGTAATTTCTATTTGTTTTATAGTTTTTTTACTTTTAACTTACACCGGCCACTAAATTTCAAACCAAAGACGGCATATGGCGTAATATAATTTTGTGACCAGCTGGCACATCGGTACCCTGCCAGTTTTGAAGATTACAGCACCATGGTTAGCGCGATTCGCCCCTATTTCGCAACATCAGTGTTTTACCGGCTAGGAGCAGTATTCAGTCCCATTTTGCATCGTGCGACAGTGAATGTGGGAACCGCTTACGTCGTTTACGTCACGGAGCCGGAAGTCGCATAGAGTTAAGAAATAACTGGTCATCTTTCACAGGGATCAGGACTCTTCTCGTTCTCGTTTCATTACTTTTCTGAAGATATAGAAGAGCTACAGGAAAGGTAAGGGTGGTGATTGTGGACGCCTTAAATGGCGTACACGTCAGAAACAGTAACACGTGGCATAGCACATAATCATTTCAAGGTCACCTAGGTCAATGTCAAGGTCCACTTAGGTCATGTTCAAGGTCATATTAATTTAAGACGGCGATCGGTGTTAATGATGTATTTTTTCCCTAATATTTACGATTTTTTGTGACTTTTCTAGATTTTACGGGTCCAAGCTTTAAAGCCACCCGCGATCGTCCCGTTGCGGGATGTTACCTGCTTTCGACACTCTTCTCGATGTGCTTGTCTAATTTTATGACCTCATTCTTCTTTGAGGCTTTGGGAAGCCGTGTGACCATGTGGGTTTACGTTATAGTAAACACATTTTGTCCACAGAGGCTACGTCAGCACTCACAACGGAATAGGACCCTTAGGTGGAGCGGCTACAGAATTAAAAGATTGTGGGGGACAGGAGTACCCCGAGGTAACCTATTGGTCAAAGAACATTCGCCACATATTCCAACGTGAAAATTCTGGCGTGGTGCCGCCAGCAGTCAAGCCCTGATCGATTTGGTGGAAAGTAGGTGTCGGAGTAGCACCACCACCCCCTGTACCTTAACTTACCTACTTTACGTAACAATTTATTAACCATGGCGAATTACTGTAAAGTTTTTTTTCAGACGCCGTAGAATTACAGTTTGTAGCGCGACGAATATTCAAGAGGAAAGAATGATTACAACCGATTATTCAGGGCATTCCAAAATTTATTTCAGCTGGCAAAAACTTACATCGAACATGCTAGTTGCGTGTAAAGTGTATAGTTAGTACTGATACATCAAGTTCACTGAACACTTGAGGAATGAAACGTAGAAAAATGAGATGGGTAGGAGTGGAATTCCGGCCATTAGTTGCAACACTGTATTTATTGTACTTTCACAAAAAAAATGAAAATTATTCGATAATTTTTTTGGAGCGCTACAAGAAATTGGCTTGTAAAAATTGTAATACATATATTTGTAATAAAACAAATTAAGGCTACAGGTTTGGAAAATAAACAAAGAATGTATCAGTAAAGTGTACAAAACAATCTTACAGAATGTATATTTTTACGACTGGCGCCCTTGCAGTAAAGTTGGCAGTGAATTGCGGAAGTAGTTAAAGAGTTTTACTGGTGTCCATTGACATCAGTTTTTTAGTTGTAGAGTAATATTTGACATAATGGAAGCATTATTATGTTTAACAAGTTCACATATTGTCACGCTATCGACGAATGCATGCGTGTCATGAAGTCCGTGACGGTGTTTCGTTGCGCAGTAAGAAGCAGGCCAGGCTTTGAAACGTGTTTAGTCAGCCAACTGTACCACAGGCTAAGTGGAGTACGGCGATCGTATCTCACCGCGTGCGGTCTCAGGCGAGGAAAGAGCTAGATCGCGACGGCGAAATGTTGGAGGGTGACACGTACTGTTCAGCTGATCACATGGCGGGGGTTGAGCGCGAAAACACCGCGTCATGGAGCCCGGATGTGGTTTCGAAATGGTCCCGCGCGACCCCAGGAGGGAGTCAACCGGCTTTCAGCATGACGTCACTCGCGAGAGCCGGTCGAGTCACCCGGCGAAGCTCGTGTCCATTTGCACGGCAGCGACAGTTAAACCTGCGCGGGTTGTCATTCTTTCAGCCGCGTGGCATCAGTGCAGTCACCCAGTGACACTCGTAGCCACAGACGAAGTTCTCATAGACCGAGTCATGTCCGTAGTACGTGATTATTCAGGCACTGACCACTGTTTCGTCACTTCAACAAGTCATTCGTAACAAACACGTTTACATCACCGGATTGAGCCTAGCGTATGCATCTACAGACCTATCGCATTCGTATCGAGTAAAACGAAAACATTCACATCGTATAGAGATAGGTCAGGACTTCAAGCAACCGCTTCTTCTGTCAGAAATAAACTGTAATATTCAGTGTGTGTTTATAGAGCGATTTATTTCCTAAACGCGCCGTTGTATTGGCAATACAGAATTTTTTAAAGTAAAAAATGTGCCCATCTTATTTATGTAGAAATTTGATGGCTCACAAAACCCTAAATTTTAAAATTATATTTTGTCCAAAAATGAATATTAGTTTTAGTAGTATGTCTGAAGAGTGCACAACAGAGTAAAGCGTAAAAGTAAATTTGAAACAAATCGTATCGCATTTCTAACCAATTTTCAGAAGGAAAGATAGGCTTATGCAATCACGTGGTTGTCTGTCTGGAATGTATGTCTCCCCCCACCGCCCAAATAACTTTTAAACCCGACAACTAAATTAAATAAAACTATATCACAAACAGTATTTAGTAAGGACATCCGACTTTCATAATTTTCTATCAAGTGGGGTACTTATTTTCAAAATGGCCGAAATTTTGAAATTTAGGATATGTTAAATCTGAAGAACCAATTATCCGCTTTAAGCCAAATTTGGAACATTGATAGTACATTATATAAGCATAGCATTTAGAAATAAATAATTGCATTCAACCACCATTTAGGAAGATAGGGAAAATTGAAAAAAATATTTTTTCCATAAAATATTGGAAACCATTAAAACATATTTAAACCAAATTTGGTAAATCGGCAGTACAAGAAACATAATTAAATTAAGAAACCTATCATATTATTGGTTCGCCATTTTGTAAGGTCGTGCAAATTGAAAAAATAAATCTCTTACATTTTATCTCCGGTACTAATTATACCATTGAAAGCTAATCTGGAACATTGACAGTGCATAACATAAGAGTAGCATTTAGAAAGCAATAATGGGATTACTCCATCATTTTGGAAAATAGCACAAATTTAAAAATAAAGTTTTTCCATTATATCTCGGGAACCATTAAACTTATTTATACCAATATTTGTACATTGACAGTACACAATGTAATCATTTAATTTTAAAAACATGTAATTTTATTTGTCATCCATTTTGTAGGATCATGCAAATAGAATAAATAAAGCTCTTATGTTGTATCTCATTAATCATTTCACAGATTTAAACCAAACTTGGTATGTTGGTTTTACAAACAAATAATGTTATTGGTCTGCCATTTTGGAAGATAGTGTTAACTGAAAAAAAATAGTTTTTACATTTTATTTCGGGAACTATTAAACCGATTTATACCTAATTTTGCACTTTGACAGAATATGATGTATGCATTGAATAGTGATAATGTATTAACCCGCCATTTTGGAAGATAGTGCAATGTGAAACATAACATTTTATGTTATGTAACTCTAACTACAAGACTGATTCTTTCCAAGTTTGGCATATAAATAACTATAGTGTAGGTCATGTATATATATGCAATTTAAATGGATAAATCAATTTCTTTTTAAAATGGTGGTTATATAAATATTCTAGGTGTATTTGCAACATCTACTATATTGTTTGTCTAATTTAGACTAAACTTGCTATACTGAAATAATCTTTAACAAGAATCTAATGTGTTAATATATAGCCTCTTTTGTGTGCTATTTTGTAAAATAGTGCCACATGAAAATAAAGTATTAATGTTATGTCTCAGGAAACAATCAAATTATTCCTACAAAGTATGACACTCAAGTAATACTACAGTTGATCGAGTAAAATGACATTTTTAATCAATAAAACTATTATTTTCAAAATGGTGGGCATATAAACACTTTTAAAAATTGTGTTATACCTACAAAACTATGTAACATTTTTAAACTTAACTTTGTATGCTGGCAGTATATATTACAATCATCAAATTTGTCTACCCAGAGCCTGTGTTGTCTCCCATTTTGTAAGAGAGTGTCACATGAATATATAAAGTTTTGTCATATCTCGGGAAACAATCAACCAGTTCCTTCCAAATTTGGTAAACATGTAATACTGTGGTAGGCCATGTAAATTTAATTGACTGTTTTAAGAGGACTGGGCGTTTATCTTCAAAATAGTGCCCATATATACATTTTAGCATGGTATGCTATATCTACGAAACAATGTGTCCACTTTCAACTTAACATTGTATGCTGACATTATCTATGCAAGCATATATTGAGCTAGTACATAAACTCATTTATACGCTATTTTAAAGATAACGCCACATGAAAAATTAAGTTTTGGTCTCCTATCTCGGGAAATTACTAACTGATACACACCAAATTCAGGCCATAAGTTATACTTTTGTGGTCCATCTAAATTTGTATGACTTTAAATATCACAGCAATGTAAATATTTTATGTCAGTATGCCAGAAATCAAAAACAATTTCAACCCTACCTAATATGTAACAGTATCTATAACAAACATAGAATGTGGCAATTAATCTCTGTTTTGTTCTCTTGTAATAGAGATACCATCACGCGAGAAAATTGAGCTTTTTTTGCCATATGCCCGGTACCAATCAACCTATTCCCACCGAACTGTTCACACTAGTAGTGATGCAGTAGGCCATATTTAAAGTGTGTCTGTCTTTAATTACAGTATGGCTGCAATATCAATAATTTAGATAAGTTTATCATATCTAGTAATTAATTTGACATATTTACATATCAAGCATCAGATATTCGTATACAGAGGCTGTTTTAGGGTGTTTTTTACGATAGTGCCGAATGAGAAACTAAAGCTTCCATGCCATATCTCGGGAGGTGGTGTTACGGTAGGCCATAAAACTTACGTGATTTAAGTGACTCGCACAGTTGTTTTCAAAATAATGTCCCTGTGAATATTTTGAGTTGATAATCCTACTTTACCAAAACTTTTGACTATTATCTAAGTTGATGTTCCAAATCCTACGTCTGTGATGTGGTTGGTTGCACGTCAGCTTATGGTACGAAGTATTCTGTGCTCGAGTACCAGGTAAGGCACGTGTCTATCTGTAATTGTCTCACTTGTATAGCATCTATTTCTGACTGCATCTCCAATTATATCGTTATCAACGAGACGCCAAGACCAACCTACCATCTAACCTTTTTAATAACTTCGTCAAAATTATTTGTATGCATATAAAGGGAAGTAGGCTCATTAGTAATGATATCTTCTTGTTTATTACACCCATGACATTTTTCTATACGAGCAATCACGCGTTCTCGACGCTAATGCATCGGCTTTTTACCAATGCGATCTGACGTGACTTCCCAGACGAGTCGCATGTGGAAAACGTGCAGACGTTATCATTGACCAGTGCGTTTTCCCGGGGCACCCCTGTTTCCCATTTTCTTGCATTCCGTAACTGCTCTATCCCACCCTCACTTCACTCTTGTGATCGGGAAAGATTAGTTGTTAAACGCCTACCACAGCTCTCAGAAAATATTTTGTACGCCGGATTCTGTCTCTGACAACTGATCCATTGTTTGCGCGGTGCGCTGCATGAGAGCACTTTGAGCACAAAATGTATTCTAATGTGTTTGACGTGTGAAGTAATCGTAATCCCGTCCTTAAAATCCTTTAGCCTGACCAAAAATTTGCCCAGTCATCCGACTCCAGCAAATTGAAGGTCTGGTCATCATTGCACGTTAGTGAAAAAAGGCGATATGACGTTCCGCGAAACTGGGAACGCGTGCAACTGCTACTAGACTTCCACTCAGAAACTCGTTGATTAGTGATGTGTGAACATAGGGCAAGAACGGCTCAAAGGATGCACTTCGCCTGTTTGAAAACATAGACGAAGAACCGACATCTCGTGCTTTACGTAGTTACGTTTTATGTCACAGCACTGTTTGTATGTATGGACAGAGCCTTAAACATCTTATATGAAGAGCATTATCGAACTTTAGCTCTTCGCTGTTCATATTCTAGACCTAACGACCTGCTGTAATTAAGCTCCTAAACTTTGGCCTATCATCAGATTGAATTTTATTTAAAGCTGATTAAAATTAGAGTAAAAGCCCTTGTAACGTGAAATTTAAGGTAAGAGAAACGGACGTTTAATTGAGGATGATGTTGACTGAACGGTGCTACGTGATCGATTGCGACTCTTGCCATTTTTGAAAGCATCGGCGGATGCAGAAACGGGGGATCAGAATATGTGGGCACAAATAGCACTTGCCACATAACGGGAGTGTCAGTCGGAGGCTGTACGGCGAGTGATACAAATGTACGGTCACAATATAAAAGTTGGGGCGATGGTCGCATCTAAAGATGGGGGAGTAACGACCACCTAATCTAACCGGCCTACCGAGGTCGGACTGTGTGCTCGTCAACTTCAGCAACGTTTTCCACCTTCAAATACTCGGATTAGTGGGGAGAGAAAACCCTGATCGCTGCACCAGGCCCCCGAGGTTACACGGTGGAGGTAGGTAGATAGGCATATAGTCTATTTGAGGTTTCTTCACACTTTTTGAAACAAATCTTTGAAAAATCACCCCATGTGTGAAACTTTTGGTTGTTTCCTAAATATGTCGTATCACAAGCGTTTTATACTTTTATTGACATAAAACTACCGTATTTTTGGTTAAAACGAAATTTTGTTTACATTTCACCTATAAACTATACTACACTATTGTTTGCGAAAATTACAATACCCGGAAATAATGGCCCGAATGAATCCAAAATCAGCTGATATGTAGAACAGTGTACCAGCAATAAGTGATTACGATTGCAGAGAGATGGCGTACACGTAGGCCCAGCAGCACCCTCTCTTATGTGACAGGAAAGGTCCGTGTTACGCCAAGCTCAGTCAGTGTAGAGCAGTCAAACGAAGTGAAAGCAAGTGCCAGTATCCCTCGTCGACGTCAAGGGGTGCCATATCAGCATGTAAGTGAGTTCGAACGGGGCAGAATGATCGGTCTCCAGGAAACGGGTTTGTCAAACCGTGACATTAAGGCCCGTACAGGGCATGCTGCTACGACAGTGATGCGTGTGTGGCACCAATAGATAGAAGACGGTCGTACGCAGCGACGAGCGGGTACTGGATCACGCAATGTGACCACAGCACGGTATGGCCGCCATCTTGTCCGCATGACCGTAACAGACCGTACATCCTCGTCCACGCTGTTCGTTCGACACTAGAGCACTGCAACAGGTGTGGACCTGTCTGCCTCGATGGTTCGACGCCACGTGCTGCGGGCTGGACTGATGGCACGCATGCCATTGCGTCGGCTTCCATTGTCCAGAAACCACAAACGCCTCAGAATGCAATGGGCACATGAACGCCGTCACTGGCGTGCTGAGTGGCAAAATGTGGTGTTTTTGGACGAGCCCCGCTTCAGCCTGTCTTACAGTGATGGCCGCATACGTGTTAGACGCTATCGTTGTGACAGCGATCTGGCAGCCTGCATTGTGGAGCGGCTTAGCGAACAAATGCCAAGTGTGATGGTTTGGGGCGCCATTGGATACAACATGCGATCTCTACTCCCACTTATTGAGGGCAATCTGAACAGCATACCACTACATCAGGGAGCTTTTAGAGCCCGATGTACGGCCACTACTTCAAGCGAATCCACATGCCATATTTCAGCAGGACAATGCCCGGTGACATGTGGCGAAGAATGCGCAAGCTTTCTTCAATGAACGACGGTACCACTCCTTCCCTGGCCTGCAAGTTCGCCTGATATGTCGCCCATCAAACATGTCTGGGATATGGTTGGTCGGCGACTTGTTCGTCACTAACCTCCATCAACCACTGTTGATGTCATTAGCGACACAGCAAGTTACTGAGAGTGGCAGGAGAGGGGAAGTAATCGGCCAAGGCCTGTAGAAAGGAACCACTTCAGCATTCGTATTGAGTGATCTCGAGAAACTATGTTAAACCACAATCAGGATGGCCGGGCCGGCAAACGAGCCCGGGTTCTCGTGAATGCGAGTTAGAATTTTCACGACTGCAAGACCTCGTTCGGCACACGGTAAAATTAACGTTCATAACGAAAGCTGCATTCTGTCAACCATCAGTTGATTTTATTACAAATCATGTATTAGCTGTTTTCGTAAAATATGGATTTTTAGGGTCAATGTGTGATTCGGATTCATTAGGGCATGAAATAATGCAAGGGCTGTGTGGGATACATAGATGTAGTTGAAAGGCCAGTGAAGTTCCGAACCACGACGGCTCCCATGTTGCAGCCACCTGCCGTGTTTGAATTAAGTTATTTAGTAGTTTAGGGTATTATAATTCTAGGGTGCTTAATTCGAACGATACTGAGCAACGCTCCTAGTGTCCAGTTTGGGAACTGCATTACTGAATGTTTCGATGTTTCTTTGTAACTTGGACGATCAAAATAAAATACACACTGTAAACTGGATGTAGTTTTATGGGGAATTATAACATATTTTTATTTAGTACTATTAAAAAAACACGAAGTTATATTTTTGTTTACAAAAACTGTTCAAAAAATTACTTCCCGCAGCACAAAAAAAAAAAAGAGAACCAAATTACATATTTTTGATTCAATATTAAGTTATCCTGCTTGGTTCTTGCTTAAAATTTGCCTAACTTTCTTGGGAAAATACGTGAATGCAAACGTAAAAAACAGTAGACGCTTTTGCAAAGCTACCTGCGGATTTAGCGTAGTTTTCCAGCTCATAAAATTTGCTTCCTAAATCCCCAAGTATTTATAATCCTAAGATCGAAACTTAAGGAGAACCTCCTCCCACCATATTGAATTTTTTGTTTTTATAGTTTGTTTATGTTTTAAAAAAGAAAATTCTGAAAGTGCAATTATACCCAACTAGTTATTGACCTTTCACAGTTGTACACACATAACGACAGAACTAAGAACTCGTATATATGTAACAATATTGATTTTGCAAAGTTTTGTCACATATAAAATTCCCATATAACACAGAGACAACCAAAGCATATCTGAAGGATGTCACTGTTCGACATTCTGGATATCCAAGGACATCCATGTTAAACAAAGTTACATTCAAAAGACTAAAAAAAGATATCGAAATGTCCGCCCAAGATCCAAAAAGTGATATAGATATTTTGGATTTCCCTAAATACATATTTTGATGTAGCCACTTACCTTAAGTAACGGCCATTGGTGGTTTTGTAATATCTAATGGATTTCCTGTAAGTGGTGCAAACTGGTATCCACTATTGAATACCCAAATTTTATACATTGTATATACACTGTAGGACTTAGATGACTTTTAGATATTGTGGATACAATTAGGATATCCGGTGGATATCATGTGCTATGTGGGCTGTAACGTAATTATGAGTTCATAATTACCTTGTCTTGTCTGTAACGCAGAGTAAGGTAAATTTCTAGTTGAGTATGTGGGTACTTTCGGGATTTTCATTATAAAAAAACACAAGCAAGCTATAAAAACTAAGAATACAATGGAGCCAAGGAAGGTTCCCCTCGTGGTGTTTTAGAAATCGGCAAAAGTAACTAGACGCGAGTGTTCGTACGAGACTTTCACCTGCCTGCACAGTCCGGGAGTCGAGTCAGAGATCTGGGAAGTCGAAGGCTCGTGACTAACCGCTGAACCGAACGTGAAATCAGCTAATAACATGCGGCCTCGGCCTGCGTTACACGAGCACGAGAAATGTAGTGACTCGTGTGAATTACGCCGAACTACTGTGTCATCACGTCGACGTGCATAACACACAGAAGGCATACAATTACGATGATCGTGTAGTAGCAGCACCGCAGATGATTCTGTTGCATCACTATTCCTACTCCGTTTTTTAAGACTAGTAAGTGTGCGAAAGAGAACTAGGAAGTATCTAGTGACGATACATTTTTAACTGCCATTTTCATTACGCAAATAATCGTACACCCAAGTTCTTAGTACCCGAAGAATATGTGAAAAAAAAACAGCTTACATATTAACAATTAATAACCGCCTCCACTCGAAAAAAACGTAAAAGAATTTTTAAACGATGAATGAAATGGTTAGCGCCGCGGTGACGGCTGGCATCTGGCCCTCTGGCGCGCTCGTAGGCGACGTCTGGCACTCTGGCGCGCTCGTAGGCGACGACTGGGCTGGCTCGCCGGGAGATGAGTGGGCGCGGCCTTTCGTGGAAGCAGCGGCCGACGGGAATAACACGCGCCTCTCGCGCCCGTTGTTCTCACTGCGCATGTGCGCCTCTCACAATACCGGCGCCCGCCGCAAGGACGGCCGCCAAGGTACACCTGCGCACGTGGAACGCGAGTGGGGCGTCGCGTCCTACACTGCTAGACAAAAATCTTGAGCGCGACGCTCTGAGAAAAAATATTATAGATGGTGACAGGGACATTTCGCCAATTGATTTGAGGACAAGCTCGACTTCATGCTCGTGTATATAGTCTGTTTGCAGTATCTTCACACGTTTTGAATGAAACCTTTTGAAAAATCACCCCATGTGTTACGTGTTTATTTGTTTCCTAAACATGTCATGTATCACAAGCGTTTTATATGCCTCTTTTAACATAAAATTATCATAATTTTGGTTAAATTGTTTTGAACTAAACTTACATTTTATCTAGAAATTTCATTATTGCATGTATGGTNGAGTGGGGCGTCGCGTCCTACACTGCTAGACAAAAATCTTGAGCGCGACGCTCTGAGAAAAAATATTATAGATGGCGACAGGGATATTTCGCCAATTGATTTGAGGACAAGCTCGACTTCATGCTCGTGTATATAGTCTGTTTGCAGTATCTTCACACGTTTTGAATGAAACCTTTTGAAAAATCACCCCATGTGTTACGTGTTTGTTTGTTTCCTAAACATGTCATGTATCACAAGCGTTTTATATGCCTCTTTTAACATAACATTATCATAATTTTGGTTAAATTGTAAACTTGATTTGAATGTAAAATAGATCTTTAAAGTAATAACCATGTATGGTTTATATGAATAAAAAACAGAGGGAATATAATTGTGTTGATAATACTTAGTAAAAAATAGTTCTTATGTAAAATATTATTAAACTTAGNAAAAACAGAGGGAATATAATTGTGTTGATAATACTTAGTAAAAAATAGTTCTTATGTAAAATATTATTAAACTTAGCATGCACGAATGCGGTGCGTTGTTCCTTAGGTGCAATTTTCTACACTTGGTTAAGCTTTATTTGCACGAGGTGGAGGAATAGCCTGAAAATAGAACTTTAGCAGGGCTTCAGGAAATTTGGAAGTAACCATGAATGGAGTAGGCCTTTATCCCAGCTATTTGTGAAATCGGATAACAGTTTGTTATACACGCCCCGGACGAACCTAAGCCAATAACACACCTGCAAGATAATGAAAACCTTATTGTGTGCAACCTGCTCAAGACTGAAATTGCCATTCACTGAAGCAGCAACCGATGGCTCGAGCACGCTTGATAATGAGGAGTCCATCCTACAAGTAATTGAATTCGCGAAATTATCCTGCATCTGGCCACCGAGTTTAAAGTCGCACGGTTATGTACCGAAAGTTTAAAGATGGCGGGACATCTAAAACAGAATGGGCTTCGAACCACTAGATTATTGACTCGGTACTCACAAACTGAGTCAAACCGCTCGCCAACAAGACTCCGCACGGCCTTTATAGTATTCTACAGAACCCGAAGCATTATTCGCAAAACGCTGAATAGGAGGCCAGATTTTTTAAATGTTTTGGTGCATTTATGTAATAATCATTTTTAATGTTTTTCTCAACAAAAGGTATTGTTATTTGCACTTAAATTACAGGAAAATGTTGCACCTAACTTGAAAAATATACCGATAAAAGTGCTCCAGGTGAAGTATCAGACTGAACCTTGTGGAATTCAAATGTTGGATGGACGTCAGAATCTGGTAGTCTCTCTATAGTCCTTCGGCCTTTAGGCCACAACTAAGCAAATAGCTCGTCGTTAAAAATAAATCTTAATTTAAGTACAGTACTATAGCATTTTTTGAAATTCACATGTCAGATGAAGTGCTGAAGGCGAACTGATTAGACTTCTACGTATTATAAATAAAATACTTCGTATTTAATATTAGTGTTGCTTTGACCTTTTTAATACCATACATAACGAAATCACAGGTTTTAATTACATACAGCAGATGAGTATGTAAAGAGGGGAGCTATGGGGCATTGCCTCTCCCTTACCCCCCACCACCCTTGTTCAGAATCTTAACACATATGGAAATATTATTTTAGTGCGGGAAGTTGCACTGCATACACAAAAATGTTTCAATTTCTTGAGAACTGAAAGCAACATGGCAGAATTATTAAAATGTTCTCGGCAGATTAATTTTCGTAGTTTCCTTGTAAGTCATGGAAACCAATTTGTTAGTTTCGTGGTTGTTCTGACACCACTTCCTACATGGCAGCACCAGTTTAAAAAAAATGTTTCTGCAGTTGCCACTGACACTTCAAGACACACATACACACACCAACACAGACACACACTGTGTGTTTACTGTTTAGATACGAGTTCTTGTACTTGTACAACACGTATCATCGTAGCTTTCCCTCTTTGTAAATAATGAAGGTGGGTTTCATAATTCTTGCGAAACAACTCATAACGTATATGATAACTGGAATTACTCTCATAATCGCAACTCAGTCAAATCGCTTAACAATGCAGAAGTGGTTGCTTATTTAACGATGTAGGCCCATGGATTCCTAGCAACAATTACATATTTCCCATGCAAACCATGTCAGATCAAATGCCCTCTCCAGGTCTTCGCAGCTCGGTTGGCTAGAAGAGTTTAAATGGTTACCATATTCATAAATGAAAGAAGGCTTCTTCTGTAAATATTGGGTTTTGTTTGTTGATAACAATTCTGTAGGCCAGGGAAATCATAAAACACAGGGGCTTTGGTAACAAAACCTTTCACTAACTTGAAAAAAGCAAGAGAGGTGTTTAAACAGCATGGGAATTCTATATACCACAAAGATACCGTGTTGACAGCTTATAATATTAAATCAATTATCAGTAAAAAATCTGACGGTATGATTTATCAGCTTGATGCGCACAGAAAAAAAGACGTAATTGAAAACAGAAGGAAACTTTTACTAGTCATACAATTTGTTCGGTTATGTGGCTCACAACAAATATCAGTAAGAGGTAAATATGATGATGGGCGAATAAACCTTTATGAACCAATAAACCAAGATGGCAATTTTCGTTCCTTACTTAGGAACAGAGATAACGGTGGTGATTTTGAACTGAGGTAGCATTTAGAATCTAGCGGGTGTAAATGTATAAACACTATTTCTGTCATTTAAAATGAACTACTACTTAAATATTTTTAAGAATTTGGTTCAATCCAAAATCGTTACCAGAATTAAGGAAACCAAGCTCTAGTCAGTCCTAGCCGATGAAACTACTGATATTAGTCAAGTAGAACAGTTTTCTCTTTGTGTAAGATACGTCGATGAAGAGTCAATGAAACTAAGGGAAGATTTTCTTGGTTTTGTGCCCGTTTACGACGTAACTGGTTGTACAGGATGCGTATAAAAGAGTACCTCTACTTTCAAGGTCTATAATATCAAAACCAAACCGCCTACACCCTTGATTTACCAATCAAATGAACCGCGGAACCATTAAGTTTGTTTACCATACATTCTAAATGTTCAATGTGACCACCATGAGCGGCCCGAACGACACCTACGCGATAATCAAACTCGTTCCACGCTCTTGACAGCATGTCCGGTGTTACGGTTTGGATGGCGTCCGTAACTCTCGGTTTGAGGTAGTGAGGGGGTAGCGAGCTCGCATTCGATACGTCAATGTGAAGGGGACGGTCTGATGTTTCCTTTATGTGCCGAGAGATGACACTGGGAGCGTCTGTCGTCGCACTATGAGCGTGTGTTGTGTGTTAGTTCGCATCACGATGGTGACGGGACAACAGAATGCATTCTGTGTTTTTCCGTTTGCTAAATGTGAGTCGGTTACGACTGTTCAACGTGAATTCCGTCGCAAATACGGACGTCATCCTCTCTATGTGTGGAGTATCGTACGTTGGTTTCGTCAGTTCCGTGACAAAGGGTGCCTTTGTAAATGCAAAAGTTCCGGGCGGCCGCGTGTGTCCGAAGAGAATGTGCAACGGATACAACAAGCGTTTGTTCGCAGTTCGAGAAAATCAACTCGACAAGCTAGCCGGGAAATGCAAATCCCTCAATCGAAGGCATGGGCAGTGTTGCGAAAGCGATTGCTGTACAAACCATAGAGGTTACAGATTGTACAGGCTCTTACCGAAATGGATAAAGAACTGAGACGTTATTTCTGCGCGTTCGTTCTTGCCCAGAACGAGGTAGACGATGCCTTCATGTCTAAGCTGGTTTTTAGCGATGAAGCGACTTTCCATACAAATGATTAGGTGAACCGGCACAACGTGTGGATATGGGGCCAGGAGCTTCCGCATGAAACCACCCAACACGAGCGCGCTTCCCCCAAACTGAACGTATTTTGCGCTGTATCCAACAACACTGTTTTTGGCCCTTTTTTCACGAGCCCACTGTTACTGGAATGCCTTATTTGGACATGCTTACAGAGAGGTTGTTTCTTCAGTTAGAAGAGGCGGCAGGGGACTTTATTTTCCAGCAGGATGGTGCGCCACCCCATTGGCACCAAGCTGTTCGCGGATACCTGAACGTGACGTTGCCGCAACGTTGGATTGGTCGAGGAGCAGTTGGTGACCAGACTCTTCATCACTGGCCCCCAAGAAGCTCCGATCTTACGCCTGGCGTTTTTTTTCTATGGGGATACATAAACGATCAAGTGTTTCGCCCACCATTGGCGGCTAACATTGACGACCTCAAAACGAGAACTACGGACGCCATCCAAACCGTGACACCGGACATGCTGACAAGAGTGTGGAACGAGTTTGATTATTGCATATATGTCGTTTGGGCCGCTCGTGGTGGTCACACTGAACATGTATGAATGTAAGGTAAGCAAACTTCACGGTTCCACGGTTCATTTGATTGGTCAATCAAGGTTTTAGATTGTTTGGTTTTGATATTAAATACCTTCAAAGTTGGGGTATTATTTTATACGCAGCCTGTACTTTAACACACATTTTAATGGAGAGCCTAATGAAAATGGGTCTCGACATAAATTATGTAAGATGTTAGGGATATGACGTTACTGCCAGCGTGCCTGGAGAGTTCCGAGGAGTACAAGCCTACGTTAAAGAAATAGTTCCATCAGTCCTATATACACAATGTTCTACACCTTCATTAATTTGGTGCTTTTCTGATGCTAGCAAAGTTCCCCTTATTAGAAACTGTATGGGTGTAATTGCATAATTGGCCACGTTCTTTCATACTTCAGCTAAAATTTGACATGTTTTAAAAGCAGCAATAAATGAATTTTGCCCTGAGTATAAGAGAACAAAACTTGTCTCCTTCTGTGAAACATGCTTCATTCAGCGCCAAGATGCAATGCTGATGTTCAAAGAAACTCTTGAACCTATAATAACCACTCTAGTCACCATTTAACTGAAGTCAAACGACTCTTCAGTTAAGACCCACAGTATTGGTCAACTCAATATGCTAGTTTCAGTTCATCGTAAGTACATTTGTTTTAGATGGTATGCTGTCTACAGCATACAAACAGCCGGAAGCGCTTCAGAACAAACACATAGATTTGTCTCGAGCCATTCAGTTGATATTTCATATATGTTATCTGTAGGACGCAAAGAAGCAAACGCGCACTTCCGGTATTTATATATGACGAAATTAAAGAATATGCAGGAAAAGTAAATATGCCAGAAGAAATTCATTGTATTTGAAAATTTGCAAACAGCTCGCTGTAATGTACTATATACTTCCCCAGAAGAATATTGTCGCCGAGCAGTGTACGTTCCTTACCTTGATGACTTTTCCAGTACACTTTAGGATCGCTTCCAATCTCACAAAGAAACAATTGTGTCGTTACAATGTGTTCTTCCATAACTATGCATCAATAATGATTTTTCATCACTGGATCCAGCTGTCATATTTCATGAGAGAGACTCGTGTTACAAAGAAGTACACTGAAGAGCCAAAAAAACTGGTACACATATCCTAATATCGTGTAGGGCCCCCGCGAGCACGCAGAAGTGCCACAAGAGGACGTGGCATGGACTCGACTAATGTCTGAAGGTATGCAGCAGGCTATTCACACCATGAATCATGCAGGGCAGGCCACAAATCCATAGGAGTGTGAGGCGATGGAGATCTCTTCTGAACAGCACGTTGCAAGGCATCCCAGATATGCTCAATAATGTTCATGTCTGGTGATTTAGGTGGCCAATGGAAGTGTCTAAAGTGAAAAGAGTGTTCCTGGAGCCGCTCGGTAGCAACTCTCGGCGTGTGGGGTGACGCATTGTCCTGCTGGAATTGTCCACGTCCGTCGGAATGCACAATGGACATGAATGGGTGCAGGTGATCGGACAGGATGCTTACGTATCTGTCACCTGTCAGAGTCGTATCTAGACGTATCAGGGGTCCCATTTCACGCCAACTGCACACGCCCCATACCATTACAGAGCCTCCACCAGTTTGAACAGTCCCCTGTTGACATGTAGGGTCCATGGATTCATGAGGATGTCTCCATACCCGTACATGTCCATCCGCCCGATACAATTGAAAACGATACTCGTCAGACCAGGCAATATGTTTCCAGTCATCAATAGTCCAATGGCGGTGTTGGCGGGCCCAGGCGAGGCGTAAAGTTTTGTGTCGTGCAGTCAACAACGGTACACGAGTGGGCCTTCGGCTCCGAAAGCCCATATCAACGATGGTCCGTTGAATAGTTCGCACGCTGGCACTTGTTGATGCCCCAGCATTGAAATCTGCGCCAATTTGAGAAAGGGTTGCACGTCTGTCACGTTTAATGATTCTCGTCATTCGTCGTTTGTCCCGTTCGTTCACGATCTTTTTCCGGTCGCAGTGATGTCGAAGATTTTATGTTTTACATGATTCCCGATATTCACGGTACACTCGTGAAATGGTCATACGCGAAAATCCAAATTTTATTGCTACCTCGGAGATGCTATGTCCCATCTCTCGTGCGCCGACTATAACACCACGTTCAAACTCACTTAAATCTTGATAACCTGCCATTGAAGCAGCAGTAACCGATCTAGCACGCTTGTTATCTTATATAGGCGCTGCTGATCACATTGCGTTTCTCTGATTGGCTTCATGCCTCTGTTATTTGCATACGTACGTCTATACTAGTTTTTTTGGCTCTCCAGTGTAGTTCACTGGAATATGCATTATGGAAAGAAAATTGGGCTCGTGAAAGTGAAAGAGAGACACGAAAAACTACTATTGATGCCATGATAGCATGTGACAAAATGAGTTTCCCAAATATTTTTATTCTTCTAAAAATATTAGCTAATCTTCCGGTTTCAACAGCCACTGCAGAAAGAAGTTTTTCTAGGCTAAGATGGTGAAATTCGTATTTAAGGAATACGTCGTGTGAATCACGATTAAATGGACTTGCTTTAATAGCCATTTATCGGGACATTCATCTAAGTAATGAAGAAATCCTGGTTAAATCTGATAGTGTACCAAGGAAGCGTTACTTTGTTTTCTAAAAAGAATAATTTCATGTTATTTAGTAGTCGTTACATAGCTTGTTATCTGTGTTCGGTAGGCCTACTATAGCTAATTTTAAGTTACATTATTCGCAAGAGTATCATGAGAGCTTGGTATTTTTTATAAAAACGTATTTAATTTACAATTTTTAATTTGTTACCGGTTTTGTGAAACCTTGGTTTTGTATTGTATAAAAAGTAATTTTATGTAATACAGTAAACTCTTATCCTCTATTTACTATTTTCCTTCTTTGTTACAAATCGCAAAAATTCAGCAAATAATCAAAATTGTATACTTTATAAACTTATTTAATTGAACTATGTAATGCAAAAATGTAATTTACTTTAATATTATAATATGAATTATTTTCAAATTAGCTTAGAAAAGTACAATGACGCGTTGCAATTAAAAATGTAGGTGGCATTACATTTTTAACTTCGTGTCGTCTTCGATCATTTCCCCCTCCCCCTCCACCGACCAAAAAGAAAATTCTTTATACGCCCCTGGAATACAGTACGTGTTAACTTAACATCCTTACTGCACTATCTTAACGCACTATTTTATCCATTATAAGAAGTGGATTGGAGAGGTTTCGGCGTCTCTTAACAACGATGACTTGAGAGCCGATGAGGGCGGAGTGAGGTGAGTATGGAGCAGTGCCGGAATGCAAGGGCAAAGGAAACGAGAGATCCCAGAGAAAACCCACCGACCAGCGGCATTGTCCGGCACGATTCCCATGTTTAACGATGCGGGAGCGGTCCCGCCGGGATTCGAAACCCGATTCGCTTTGGTACCAGGCGAGTAGTCTGACCACTACACCATCGCGCTCCCCTCCATTATAAGACGTTTGCGGCTAACGGAACACTTTGGAAAGCCCTTATTAGTTTTTCCTTCAACATGCTGCGTATCCGTCTGCCACACTTACAAATTAACACTGCACCGAACCCAGTGATTTGTATTCATTCGAAGCTGTTTGAAACACAAATATGTAGGTATTACGTCAACTCTTTATACGCCAACGTGTCTAAAACGAAAAGGATTCCCTGTCGACGTATACGTTCGTTTTCGTGAAAATTTGGTGTCCTGTAAAACGCATTTGTATACTTAATTACAAATAACCTTAAACACTGAAAACAACATTAAAGGTTGTGATGAGAACATGGACAGAACTTTCCACTTTGGTAGCTTAACGAAGTAACCACTTAGTATCTACAGTTTTTTTGGTCGTGGGTGTTTTGTTCATTGTGCTACTGCAAGGGTCCAAAGTATATATTTTCGTTTCATTGTTAGGTTGCGAATNCTGCGCGTTCGTTCTTGCCCAGAACGAGGTAGACGATGCCTTCATGTCTAAGATGGTTTTTAGCGATGAAGCGACTTTCCATACAAATGATTAGGTGAACCGGCACAACGTGTGGATATGGGGCCAGGAGCTTCCGTATGAAACAACCCAACACGAGCGCGCTTCCCCCAAACTGAACGTATTTTGCGCTGTATCCAACAACACTGTTTTTGGCCCTTTTTTCACGAGCCCACTGTTACTGGAATCCCTTATTTGGACATGCTTACAGAGAGGTTGTTTCTTCAGTTAGATGAGGCGGCAGGTGACTTCATTTTCCAGCAGGATGGTGCGCCACCCCATTGGCACCAAGCTGTTCGCGAATACCTGAATGAGACGTTGCCGCAACGTTGGATTGGTCGAGGAGCAGTTGGTGACCAGACTCTTCATCACTGGCCCCCAAGAAGCTCCGATCTTACGCCTGGCGTTTTTTTTTCTATGGGGATACATAAACGATCAAGTGTTTCGTCCACCATTGCCGGCAAACATTGACGACCTCAAAGCGAGAATTACGGACGCCATTCAAACCGTAACACCGGACATGCTGACAAGAGTGTGGAACGAGTTTGATTATTGCATATATGTCGTTTGGGCCGCTCGTGGTGGTCACACTGAACATGTATGAATGTAAGGTAAGCAAACTTCACGGTTCCACGGTTCATTTGATTGGTCAATCAAGGTTTTAGATTGTTTGGTTTTGATATTAAATACCTTCAATNTTCACGGTTCCACGGTTCATTTGATTGGTCAATCAAGGTTTTAGATTGTTTGGTTTTGATATTAAATACCTTCAATGTTGGGGTATTATTTATTATTTTATACGCATCCTGTACTTTAACTCACATTTTAATGGAGAGCCGAATGAAAATGGGTCTCGACATAAATTATATAAGATGTCAGGTATATGACGTTGCTGCCAGCGTGCCGGGAGTGTTCCGAGGAGTACAAACCTACGTTAAAGAAATAGTCCCATCAGTCCTATATACACAATGTTCTATACATTCATTAATTTGGTGCTTTTCTTATGCTAGCAAAGTTCCCCTTATTAGAAACTGTATGGGTGTAATTGCAGAATTGGCCACGTTCTTTCATACTTCAGGTAAAATTTGACATGTCTTAAAAGCAGCAATAAATGAATTTTGCCCTGAGTATAAGAGAACAAAACTTGTCTCCTTCTGTGAAACATGCTTCATTCAGCGCCAAGATGCAATGCTGATGTTCAAAGAAACTCTTGAACCTATAATAACCACTCTAGTCATCATTGAACTGAAGTCAAATGACTCTTCAGTTAAGACCCACAGTATTGGTCAACTCAATATGCTGGTTTCAGTTCATCGTAAGTATATTTGTTTTAGATGGTACGCTGTCTACAGCATACAAACAGCCGGAAGCGCTTCAGAAAAAACACATAGATTTGTCTCGAGCCATTCAGTTGATATTTCATTTCATATATGTTATCTGTAGGACGCAAAGAAGCAAACGCGCACTTCCGGTCTTTATATATGACGAAATTAAAGAATATGCAGGGAAAGTAAATATGCCAGAAGAAGTTCATTGTATTTGAAAATTTGCAAACAGCTCGCTGTAATGTACTATATACTTCCCCAGAAGAATATTGTCGCCGAGCAGTGTACGTTCCTTACCTTGATGACTTTTCCAGTACAGTTTAGGATCGCTTCCAATCTCACAAAGAAACAATTGTATCATTACAATGTGTTCTTCCACAAATATGCATCAATAATGATTTTTTATCGCTGGATCCAGCTGTCATATTTCATGAGAGACTTGTGTTACAAAGAAGTACACTGAAGAGCCAAAAAAACTGGTACACATACCCTAATATCGTGTAGGGCCCCCGCGAGCACGCAAAAGTGCCGCAAGATGACGTGGCATGGACTCGGCTAATATCTGAAGGTATGCAGCAGGCAATTCACACCATGAATCATGCAGGGCAGGCCACAAATCCATAGGAGTGCGAGGCG
>NQII01000022.1:713426-728342 GCA_002778355.1 Clitarchus hookeri
CTGGTGATTTAGGAGGCCAATGGAAGTGTCTAAAGTCAGAAGAGTGTTCCTGGAGCCACTCGGTAGCAACTCTCGGCGTGTGGGGTGTCGCGTTGTCCTGCTGGAATTGCCCACGTCCGTCGGAATGCACAATGGACATGAATGGGTGCAGGTGATCGGACAGGATGCTTACGTATCTGTAACCTGTCAGAGCCGTATCTAGACGTATCAGGGGTCCCATTTCACGCCAACTGCACACGACTCATACCATTACAGAGCCTCCACCAGTTTGAACAGTCCCCTGTTGACATGTAGGGTCCATGGATTCATGAGGATGTCTCCATACCCGTACATGTCCATCCGACCGATACAACTGAAAACGATTCTCGTCAGACCAGGCAATATGTTTCCAGTCATCAATAGTCCAATGGCGGTGTTGGCGGGCCCAGGCGAGGCGTAAAGCTTTGTGTCGTGCAGTCAACAACGGTACACGAGTGGGCCTTCGGCTCCGAAAGCCCATATCAACGATGATCCGTTGAATAGTTCGCACGCTGGCACTTGTTGATGCACCAGCATTGAAATCTGCGCCAATTTGAGAAAGGGTTGCATGTTTGTCACGTTTAATGATTCTCATCAGTCGTTGTTTGTCCCGTTCGTTCACGATCTTTTTCCGGCCGCAGCGATGTCGAAGATTTGATGTTTTACCGGATTCCCGATATTCACGGTACACTCGTGAAATGGTCGTACGCGAACATCCAAATGTTATCGCTACCTCGGAGATGCTATGTCCCATCTCTCGTGCGCCGACTATAACACCACGTTCAAACTCACTTAAATCTTGATAACCTGCCATTGTAGTAGCAGTAACCGATCTAGCAACTTTGCCAGACGCTTGTTATCTTATATAGTCGCTGCTGATCGCATCGCGTTTCTCTGATTGGCTTCATGCCTCTGTTATTTGCATACGCACGTCTATACTAGTTTTTTTGGCTCTCCAGTGTAGTTCACTGGAATATGCATTATGGAAAGAAAATTGGGCTCGTGAAAGTGAAAGAGAGGCACGAAAAACTACTATTGATGCCATGATAGCATGTGACAAAATGAGTTTCCCAAATATTTTTATTCTTCTAAAAATATTAGCTAATCATCCGGTTTCAACAGCCACTGCAGAAAGAAGTTTTTCTATGCTAAGGTGGTTAAATTCGTATTTAAGGAATACGTCGTGTGAATCACGATTAAATGGACTTGCTTTAATAGCCATTTATCGGGACATTCATCTAAGTAATGAAAGAATCCTGGTTAAATCTGATAGTGTACCAAGGAAGCGTTACTTTGTTTTCTAAAAAGAATAATTTCATGTTATGTAGTAGTCGTTACATAGCTTGTTATCTGTGTTCGGTAGGCCTACTATAGCTAATTTTAAGTTACATTATTCTCAAGAGTATCGTGAGAGCTTGGTATTTTTTATAAAAACATATTTAATGTACAATTTTTAATTTGTTACCTGTTTTGTGAAACCTCGGTTTTGTTTTGTATAAAAAGTAATTTTATGTAATACAGTAAACTCTTATCTTCTATTTACTATTTTCCTTCTTTGTTACATATCGCAAAAATTCAGCAAATAATCAAAATTGCATACTTTATAAACTTATTTAATTGAACTATGTAATGCAAAAATGTAATTTACTTTAATATTATAATAGGAATTATTTTCAAATAATCTTAGAAAAATACAATGACGCGTTGCAATTAAATATGTAGGTGGCATTACATTTTTAACTTCGTGTCGTCTTCGATCATCTGCCCCTCCCCCTCCACCGACCAAAAATAAAATTCTATATACGCCCCTGGAATACAGTACGTGTTAACTTAACATTCTTACTGCACTATCTTAACACAATATTTTATCAATTATAAGAAGTGGATTGGAGAGGTTTCGGCGTCTCTTAACCACGAGGACTTGAGAGCCGATGAGGGCGGAGTGAGGTGAGTATGGAGAAGTGCCGGAATGCAAGGGCAAAGGAAACGAGAGATCCCAGAGAAAACCCACCGACCAGCGGCATTGTCCGGCACGATTCCCATGTTTAACGATGCGGGAGCGGTCCCGCCGGGATTCGAAACCCGATTCGCTTTGGTACCAGGCGAGTAGTCTGACCACTACACCATCGCGCTCCCCTCCATTATAAGACGTTTGCGGCTAACGGAACACTTTGGAAAGCCTTTATTAGTTTTTCCTTCAACATGCTGCGTATCCGTCTGCCACACTTACAAATTAACACTGCACCGAACCCAGTGATTTGTATTCATTCGAAGCTGTTTGAAACACAAATATGTTGGTATAACGTCAACTTTTTATACGCCAACGTGTCTAAAACGAAAAGGATTCCCTGTCGACGTATACGTTCGTTTTCGTGAAAATTTGGTGTCCTGTAAAACGCATTTGTATACTTAATTACAAATAACCTTAAACACTGAAAACAACATTAAAGGTCGTGATGAGAACATGGACAGAACTTTACACTTTGGTAGCGTAACGAAGTAACCACTTAGTATATACCGTTTTTTTTGTCGTGGGTGTTTTGTTCATTGTGCTACTGCAAGGGTCCAAAGTATATATTTTCGTTTCATTGTTAGGTTGCGAATNGTCGTGGGTGTTTTGTTCATTGTGCTACTGCAAGGGTCCAAAGTATATATTTTCGTTTCATTGTTAGGTTGCGAATTTTTAAAACTGTTTTATGTGATTTATAATTTATTTTTATAATTTATACTTAGCTATAAACTGTTTATATCTTGTGCTTGTTTGTCAAAAAGCAACAGTGTCAAAATGGCTACACACATCAATCCAGTGGTTGGGGCTTGTGCTAAACTAATAAGCAGGTTTTCTTTTATTATTTAAATATTTTTACCAAACACAGAAAAACTTATATTCAATACTGTAGAATTGTACTGTTTTTGTTTTTAACTGTCGAAATGTTAGTTCATGTATATACAAATGCGTGAACTTAATTATTGCACTAGCCAACAAATTTCTAACAGAAATTTGTATCCTAATTCATATTTGAATTTTCACATTTATTCACAAACAAGAAGATTAAATATTACCAGGGAAAAATTTACTTTGCTCTAGTTTATGGAATACAGCATTCTTGTTATAATATCAGAAATGGAAAATTTCAGTTGAATAAAAATTAAATTAATAATCAACTTGTTGGTAAAAATTTTAATTTAACATAACTGTTTTCTACATTTTTGAAGGAATAAAAGAAATTAGCCCAACACGCAGAATACTTTGCATGCCTCAGAAACATGCGAGATGTGACGAACTAAACTTGTACCAAATGCGGACTGCCTGTTAGATGTAAATTGTTGTGACCGTTCTTATAAATTTTTCTATTACAACTTTAAAAACGTATTAACATCAGATTGTGTGTTCTTTCTTCTCCGCTGCTTCAGCCATGGGTAACGGAGGATAGCAGAACTGAGGTATTCGCGTACGGTTGGGCTACACAATTTCGTACCACTCTCTCAAAATAAAATAAAATTTGTCGATAAATAAATAAGAAACACTGCCACTAGGTGGTTAGAAAGGTAGGGCTTAACGACTCGTCGACAGCAACGTCATTGGAGACAGAGCAAGCTGCTCAGCGAAACGGGAACGTGGAGGGGATCGGCCATGGCCTGAAAAAGGAACCATCGCAGCATTCGCCTGGAGTGATTTCGGCAAACCACGGAAAACCGAAATCAAGATGGCAGGACGGGCATTCAAAACTAGGCCTTCCGAAATGTGCTCGGCAAAAAAAAAAAAGCAATCATATTCAGGGAATAAAGTTTCCTTGATCGTAATATGCGTATATAAATATACACATACATCAAAAGAAAAATTGTATAAGTTTACTTTTCAGTTGATTTTTTTTATGAATATTGTTTTAATATATTTTATATACGTTTCTTTCTAATATTTCAGAAGACATCAGGTTTTCGTACAGTTTTTTTTCTCAAAAAAAATGTTTTATTTTTATGTAATGAGGTTAAGTGTAAGAGAAGGTGATAAAACCTTAACTTCGCCACAAAAATGAAGACGTTTTATTATTATTATTATTATTATTAAAACTGTGATCCTGCTTTGTGGACTATTTGTATGCTATTATACACTGAAGAGCCATAAAAAACTTGTATAGGCGTGCGTATGCAAATAACAGAGGCATGGAACCAATTAGAGTAATGCGATGCGGTCGGCAGCTAGATCGGTTACTGCTGCTACAATGGCAGGTTATCAAGATTTAAGTGAGTTTGAACGTGGTGTTATAGTCGGCGCTCGAGAGATGGGACATATCATCTCCGAGGTAGCGATAACATTTGGATGTTCCCGTACGACCATTTCACGAGTGTACCGTGAATATCGGGAATCCGGTAAAACATCACATCTTCAACATCGCTGCGGCCGGAAAGAGATTGTGAAAGAACGAGACAAACGACGACTGACGAGAATCATTAAACGTGACAGACGTGCAACCATTTCTCAAATTGGCACAGATTGGATGTGTGGACTGCCTTGCAGGATTCATGGTGTGAATTGCCTCCTGCATACCTTCAGACATTAGTCGAGTCCATGCCAGGTCGTCTTGCGGCNTGTACCAGTTTTTGTGGCCCTTCAGTGTAAAAGAAACACGCTAAAGGTGTGGTCATATAAGCTGCATTAAAATTTACTAGTAAAAATTACTGATATTGAGAAAACGTTAGTTAATAGAATATTTAGTCAGAGATGTATGAAAGCTCACGTAATGTTTCCAACGTGAGAAGAAGCTACACGCCTGACGTATTCAGAGACCTCATTCCTACACGCGTAGAGCCGTCCACTATAATTTCCAGCCCGCGGGCAAGACGAGTATGGAATTCCATGCATTGCAAGGTGCGTGCATCCATCATTCTAACGCGGATTACTGGACTGGTAACGGTGTTGGTTTTTCGCTAGATACACGCACAGTCATGTTTTAAATCGTAGTAAGTGTTGTTAGGAATAGATTAGTTCGTGCGACAGTTGCCAATGCTAAAGCTGTTGAAACCAGGATCTTCAAACTTAATCATTTCAAATATTTTTGTAACTTTGGTAACTGTAGTGAAGTATAACATCAGAAGATGATTCCATTCGGAAAATAACTGCATTGCGTATAGCGCAAATCGTAAACTTCTCTATTGTCTTCGCTCCACATATGTTCCACATTATTTTATATAAAATATATGGATGTATGTTACGTCATTACATGGCATATATTTTGAGTGTGATAAAAATGACTACGTATAAAACTGAAAGCAATATTCGCATTTACACAATAATAGAAAAATATGCCAATTTAAGTGCTGAAGCACTGCTGAAATCTCGTTTTCAGGTGTCGACTACATGTCATTCCGCTAGATATATGCAAAAAAATCATTACCATGCGAAGTCTAAATTTCAACTGCTAAAAGCTTTAATTTTTAATATTATTCAGCTGCCCAAATAATGCTAGCGTATTTCAAAAAGCAATTTTTGACTTTATCTAGGTCTGATTTATGGCTTTTAATAGTGTCTATATTGATGATACATTGCTTATTATTTTGAGATTATTGAAATATTATGTAATCACTACACAGTACGTTACTCGTATTGCACATTAATATTTTTCCATCATTAACTGTTAACTATGGGGCGGTTTTTGCACTGTACAGAAGGTTTCAGGCACGTGTTAAAAGTCCTGTATCATCACTTGTGATTAGTTTTAAGAACATATTTTTTAGTAAACACATCTTGAGAATAGTTTTGAGACACGTGAATAAGTAATTCTCAGCTGAGTGTTTTTCGTGGCTTCGTATCTTGAGCCTATCTATCACTTATTAATAATAACTGAAACTATTATCGAGAGGCAGAAAAACCTCGTTTCGTATATGTAACTGAAGTCCTCTGGTAACTTGAGGCTCAAATTTGCCATGGTTTTACGTTACATTATATATATATATTTGTTTACAGTTAAATATTAAAATGGATTTGCCTTGTAATTTAGGTAAAAATCCTAGCGAGTTTTGCGAGCAAAAATGATAACAAGTATAACAAAATAAACATTGAACGACTGACACGAAAGTGCATTTGCAACACTTTTTTTTTCAAATGTATAACTCAGCAAAGAGGTAATAATTTTTTTTTTTTTTCCTGGTTTGCAACAGTTATATGTAAAGTTTTTATAATATTTTTTTTGCATTTCCTAAATATATTTTAACTATCAACATCTAGCGATAAATTTCCAAACTACGTTTATATTACAAATCAATCATTTAAAATAGATAAATTTAATCTCTGAAGATTATTACGTCTTTGCACGGCGATATTCCCTCCTAACTGTTGTTGGAAAACATGCCAAACAGTAGAATTAATTTAACTATAAACAAAATTTGTTATTTCCATGTCGAAATTTTGAAAAATGAGTCTGTTGTAGCTTTTCGTTGCGACTTTTCGGTATTTGGATGAACCCGGCATTACTTTCAATTATGTATTTGTAATTTAAAAGTAAAATTGGTTATGTCTCTTCAACACTGTGTAATTTTAATTATTGCATTTCGGTAGAAGAAACGAAGAAAAAAAAAAGTAAATAAACAGAAGAAATAGTCGAGCGAGCGTAGCTGCAGACAAGCGTGCATCGACACAATAAAGCTTCAATTTCTGCTTCGAAGGGCCCTTTGCGAGGCTATATAAAAAGCGTACCTTGCAATCTAATATCACCTGGGAAGAGGAACTTGAAACTAATTTCAGCAATGCACGACTCGAGTTCTGACTATTAATTCGCCCGAGTCACAAGACTAGGAACTCATCTCAAGACTTTATCACCTAATACGATCTCAAGACGAGACGTGATATATTACTATTAATACGGTTTTTAATCTCTCGTTATTGCGTGAGTTAGGTTATTTCGGTTTAAGGGTGGCCTTAACCTGAGTAATAATTAAAACAAACGGGCCTTCAGTTCAATGAATAAACGGCAAATTCAACAACACAACTTGCTATATTTTTTTTTGCACTTAAATTCGTAACATATTCCCGTTGCATTAAGCTTGTTTATAAACGCTCAATACCAAACAAAGTTGTATTTTTTACTGTATGCTTTTGTAAACACCATTGGAGGGTGTGAATAAGAGTTGAGAAATAAAGTTAATGTTTAAAATTTTGGCTGGGGCAATTATATAACACAATTTGAGCAAAACACTAACGTTTACTCAAAAATATATTGAATTTCTTTATCTACCGCCAGTTTAAAATCTTAAAATCGACCTCTTTGGAACACCATGTGGCGGAAACTTTCCCTATGCCAAACACTCCCATATGAAATCTCGTTTTGTTCCTAACCTTAGTAGAATCAATCTTAGCACAGCATATCTAGTCTCTATGCTTTATTGTTTGAAGGGGTTGTGTTAATATTCTGTGTTCGGCTGCAATGCCATTTCATGTTTAAGATAAATAATAGTACCTATATTTATTGTTCATCTCTATTAGTATCACGTGACAACTCTGGACATTCCCAAATAACAGCAAAATGTTTAATCACATTTTGTGCATAATGACATTTCTCGTTATGTGCCCTTATTATAGCTAGGCCTCATTTTATATGTAATATACAAGCTAAAGTTATTTAAAAAAAACAATAATTTAACGTCAACAGCAATACTAAATGTTTGTGGTATATAATTTGTTCTAAAAAAAAACNATTTAAAAAAAACAATAATTTAACGTCAACAGCAATACTAAATGTTTGTGGTATATAATTTGTTCTAAAAAAAAACATAAACATGTTACACATATTGGAATTTTTATAATGTTTATTTCAAAAAAATGTGAAGAGAACATGANAAAAAAAAACATAAACATGTTACACATATTGGAATTTTTATAATGTTTATTTCAAAAAAATGTGAAGAGAACATGAATGGACTATGAACGACAATTGTGTACGTTCAGAGAGGTCTGTAGATTTACGTGACCTTTCGTAAAAGTCCACAGTGTTGTTGAAGTTTTTTTTACTGCCATCAGTGCTTTGCTGATCAGCTCGAGACGTGACTTTCCCATCCAGACGAAGACACTCCAGTTGACGCGCGTGGCCAGTGACTCACCGCGCGCGATCCAGAATGCAGCAGGTTGGCCGGAATGCCTCAGGCACGCAACCTTCCATTATCTCACGCTTAGTTTCCCGCGGAGAGCTTCTCGCTGCTGGAATTCTAAGCCCTTGCCCAGGAAGAGCAGCCGGCAATTTGCAGTCCACAGTCGGCAGTTGTATGCTCGGTGGGGCCGCGATGGTGTAGTAGTTTGACTACTCGCCTCCCGACTAGGCGAACCGGGTTCGATTCCCAGCGGGGTCGCTCCCGCATTTTCGCATGTAGGAATCGTGCCGGACGATGCCGCTGGTGGGCTGGTCTTCTCGGGGATATCCCGGCGCTGCTCATACTCACGTCAATCACTCTCATCTGCTCTCAAGACCTCACTATTAAGAGCCGCCCGAATATCTTCACTCACCTACTCACTCAACAGTTGTAACTCGGCTGAGTATTGTTCACAATAAGCAACTGCGTAGAAAAAATACACATGCAATAAACATAATGGTATTGTGGAACGACAGATTATACGTTTTAAAGTGGACAAATAAATTTTATGAACAACACGCATATCGCATATTTTATCATTGTTTAAACTTTATGCAAATCTANTAAAGTGGACAAATAAATTTTATGAACAACACGCATATCGCATATTTTATCATTGTTTAAACTTTATGCAAATCTCAAAGAATTTTTTGTGGATTATTTGTTTACTACCAAGCTTCTGTTGGTTGTTTTGTAAAATTAAAATCAGTATTTAGCAGCACAAAGTAATTTGTCACCAAATTAGTAACATACTCATTAGTTTATTTGTCCATTATAAATACTTCCGTGTATAAAACTCTTTTAAAAAAGGTTNTAAAGTGGACAAATAAATTTTATGAACAACACGCATATCGCATATTTTATCATTGTTTAAACTTTATGCAAATCTAAAAGAATTTTTTGTGGATTATTTGTTTACTACCAAGCTTCTGTTGGTTGTTTTGTAAAATTAAAATCAGTATTTAGCAGCACAAAGTAATTTGTCATCAAATTAGTAACATACTCATTAGTTTATTTGTCCATTATAAATACTTCCGTGTATAAAACTCTTTTAAAAAAGGTTNCAAATTAGTAACATACTCATTAGTTTATTTGTCCATTATAAATACTTCCGTGTATAAAACTCTTTTAAAAAAGGTTTTTATTCCGAATAAACTGTTACAACGGACTGGGTGTAGCTAGTTTCGTAATGTTTTGGAAATCCTAATTAATTAAAAGGGATAAATTTAATTTCAATATATTATGAGCCGTTATAATCTTACATACATCTAACACACATATAATAAATATAACTTGAAACATAATAACTATTAATTTTACAACGTACGATCATTTACATTACAATTCTTAGTGCAAGGGCTTTAAATAATTTCTACAGTAGATAATTACTATCTTACTGCAATAGTCAAATTAATAAATTAGGCCATCCTAAGGGCAAAAATCATTCAGCCACAGTACAAAAGCTGTAGATCAGTCGGAGTGTATAAACTGTCTCAAACTGTCTCCACTCTCCTGAAGTCGTCCCCCCAACCACTTCGTCGCCTAGGTGGATCGCGGACTCCGTAGCTTTCTTCCGACAGCGCCCCGATCAACCCGCGCAATCAACAGGAGCACTTTGGCCGTTGTCTCCGCTCTGCAAATAGCCGCAGCCGCTTGTACAACTACCAAGAACAAACTTTGGACATCGCCGCCCGCAACAGTGTTGCCCGAAACTCCAGCCGGCAGGTTGAACAGTCTCTTTTTATAACTGCAATAATCTTTTGCATATCAGTCCTCACTTACGGACGTACAGCGACGACTGAATTCGTTATCAAGACGTTTCTCGAAAGCGAAAGTTGTCCCCTGCATTGTCGAAGGTGTTGGCCGCGAGGTTGTGAGCTGTCAATCAAGCAGGTATGTGTCAGCCACCTCACACACACCCGCACTGCTTCATTCCTTGTTATTCTTATCTGCAGTCTATAAACTGCAAAGAGAGTATTTTTTATATTTATTATTTTATTTTATTTGCCTTTCGTAAACCCCAAAATTGTCAGAATGACCAGGGATATGGAAGTTGTCAGATTGAATTTTTGCTACTATAGATTTTAAGCATAAATAATGCAATCAAAACCACTGAAACACAAAATACACACATGCTATAATTTTGTCTGTTAAATATATAAAAACCATATAACAAAATTTACAAATTCATATAAAAGCACTTGGATGCTATTGATACAACCGGTTTTTACACTTTATGGGNCCATATAACAAAATTTACAAATTCATATAAAAGCACTTGGATGCTATTGATACAACCGGTTTTTACACTTTATGGGTCATGAGATGTTGGTAAATAGTAAGTACTATGCTTTTATTACGTCTAAAAAACTAAAATATTCACCAATAGTGTAAGCTATGTCTTACAAGAATTTTTTTTAATTTTTAATTTTAATTTTAATTTAATTTTTTAATTTTTGTTGATTGGTATTATTTCCGCTTACCTATTAATATAAACATTGCCACGGGACTTTAAGCTGGTGTTTACANATTTTTGTTGATTGGTATTATTTCCGCTTACCTATTAATATAAACATTGCCACGGGACTTTAAGCTGGTGTTTACATCAGCTGGCTGATATGTCCACTGCATTTTCATTAAATAAATAACAAAAAGTAACAAATATTGTAATCAACACAATGAACACGCACATGTTAATCACAGTAAATAATATTGGTTTGTGAATATTGAGGTTTACTTTCTTTTTCAGTTTGGATATAAATATATGAAGCACAATGTCTAACTCAACAGCTGCCATCATATCATCAAACATGTGTAAATATTAATAGGCCTCTAACTAGAGCTTTGCTCAATGGGGTAAAATTTTTTGTTTAATATAACATATTATTAGGCAACAATAATGTATAGGATCAGTAAAGATGACTTTGGCGCTGGCATCTGCATATGAGAGTCGGAGTTGTCCGCCATCATGTATGACGTCACAGACGCTGCCTGTGGCCTTGTTNCGGCCGGCCATTCTAGCGACCCGTAACCATATAAATGATTTTAATAACAAATATTTGAATAAAATAATTATTTCAATAAAAATTAGGAAGTATCGGCTCGCCACTTTAGATGTTTATTGATATTTCTAGAAAAAAACTCCCGTTTGCATAAAAACCTCCACTCGCTCGACTGCCACGACCCCTGTTAGAGTGCTGATCGCCAGTGTGTATATTTATTTACGATTTCACAGATATAATTTTCCATACACGAAAAGGTATATAAAAGAATCGAGAAAACCGAGGAACATATGTTACCCCACCCCACAACCCTAACCAACACCCCCATTGGCCTTACATAACAGAAATCATTGCTCCACCCATACTAATTAATAAAATATGCCCATTGGCCACTAAATTAAGACTTTAACACATATTTTACACGTATTAGACACTATAATGTGTTTGTCACTCATGTGTCAACCACCAGAGATTATTTACAGTCGGCAAGAGTGCTATCGACCTGTACCGAATGGTGACGAGGTAATGTAAATTACCATATTTAATTAATTCATTTATTTATAAATGTAATTATTTTCATTAAAAAATACTTTTTATATAAAACATGGGTTTTAAACAAATGAAAAACAGCATACTTTCTTTAAAAAAAAAACATTTTTATACGGTAATGTACAACATGAAACAGATATACATTTTAAAGATTTATCTTTTACACTTTTTTTTGTATATTGCAAGGCACTGTTCCCCAGTGAGTCCTGATTTCGACGGTTAATCGGTATAATGCTTAAAAAACTGTTTGCAGACATGAACTTTATATACCTATGCGACGTAATCTGCGAGCTAACCAGTCTTGAAAAGTTTATTATGTAACAATAACGTGAAATATTCGTAGTTTCGTCCTTCACCATCAGAAGATCGATGCGTTCAGGTTTCTCGTTCTTAGTCACATGTATTGGCACCACTTATCCCCTGGCATTCAGCGAGTACACATTTACAGACACCCCAGGGTTGTAATTCTCAAAAACTTTTATTTGCTGTAGAGGAGTCGGAAAATCCAGTCCGCTAAAACCAAAGTTTTCTTCCACCTCAGCATACCTCTTGTCCACACGCTGCGGATGCGATAACTTAACAAATCCAGCTAATACTGACCACTTGAAACATTGGTTGTCATAGTTTTCAGGATTGAGTACGGCATGTTTTTGTTTGATAAAGTCCGGAAGGCCAACATAAGTCAATAACTGTGAAGATTTATTCTCTATGTTACATGGAGGAAGCCCCTTGCACATATTCATACGCACCCTTAGACCATCCATCCGTCAAATCGACACCCCACACTTCGAACACGCGTACTTTATTTGGGTTGGGCTCTTTGTACAGCCATGCTTCTCAAGTCGTCGGGCATTGCTGTTACAAGCGAAGGTCTTTTCACAAAAGCGACACCTTTTAATGTAGGAATGGTTCAGCAGAGGTAGTTGGCCATACAGTTGTTTCTGGAACAGATGTCAATATCCTGGTTTTCGATGCAGTTGCCTCATCTGAAGAACTAGATGACACTTCTGCAGTCCCTTTGTCAAACATTCCCGAAGACCCTGGAAATTCCGGTAGACACTTAAGGACCTCAGCTGTGGATGCAGATGATACTGAAGAGGAAGAAGTCAATGGCACTGCTGATACCACACACAAAGAAGTCCATGGCAAGGCCGTAGTTCTCATTAGCTCTGGAATGTCCGAAGACATTAAGGATGCTGAATATGATGTTGACTGTAAAAGCTAGATGAGAAGACCCGTACCTCCACACTTTTGTCGACGAACTGCTGATCCTCCAAGGAGCCATTATTTATACTGATAGCATCCCACCTAGCTTCCCTTCTTCCCTCTGCAACTCCACTCCCCTTATAATTCCATATGACACACTGCCGGTTTCAACCTGAAGGCATGTGTATATTCCCAGGTTAATCTGTGCGAATTCAGCCTACATCAGTATTACCACAATGCATAAATACGTTATATATCATAAGAAGTATGTGGATTTTATTTTTTTTAAAGTTATTTTAAGTAAAAAATGGTATTCTAATGAGTTAGAGTAAAAAAAATATTTAAAAGGTTTCACACACACAATTTATTATACAGATAAATACATAAACACCATAACACAAATAAAAATGCAATCTCTGTTCATGTTTTTTTTTATTGTTCTCAAGAACCGATGTCGGGGTTACTTATTGTCTAGTCATAACTCATCGATTAACGGTCCAAGGACGAGGCACACAATTTGCGCAGTAGCTGTGCATTCCTCCATGCACGTGTCCAGTCAGGTTCTGACCTGTCGCAGACATGCCGCTGCTGGTCGTCGTAAATATTCGCCATCTTGCGCAACAAAGGACCGGCATACTGTAACTGCACATCGATGATTTCAACTTCGTTTTTGCACAAGTCGCTCAGCCATTTTTTCTGTTCGGGGCCCCGCCACGTAAACCGGTTCTTGTGGATACTGTATCATCAAGTCGAGCAGCACATTTCCCACTTGGTGGTACGGATTCTTGCCTTCGTCCCATTCCATTCCGCGGTGGTACTTGGTCAGCCAGTCGTTCGTTTTCTTGCTTTCCTCGTCCTATAACTTCAACGAATAAGGGGGCGTAAGGAGCACATGCGCATTTTGCCATCGTCGTCGTAAAACACAGCAATATCATTGAGCACGTAGCCGCTCTGGCTATGGAATCCCTGCAGATTACAGTACATCCTGCTACTGTCTATGCTCGAAGATGAATAAACATACATCACTTGGCCCATCATATGTATACCCTCTGCGGCATTCACGAAAGTACACTGTAGAGCCAAACAAACTGGTATAGGCGTGGGTATGAAAATAACAGAGGTATGGAACCAATCACAGTAACGCGATGCGGTCGGCAGCTAGATCGGTTACAGCTGCTACAATGGCAGGTTATCAAGATTTCAGTGCTGCGTTTGAACGTGGTGTTATAGTCGGCGCACGAGAGATGAGACATATCATCTCCGAGGTAGCGATAACATTTGGATGTTTGCGTACGACCATTTCACGAGTGTACCGTGAATATCGGGAATCCGGTAAAACATCACATCTTCGACATCGCTGCGGCCGGAAAAAAATAGTGAAAGAACGGGACAAACGACAACTGACGAGAATTATTAAACGTGACAGACGTGCAACCCTTTCTCAAATTGGTGCAGATTGGATTGGTGGACTATCCATGGTGTGAATTGCCTCCTGCATACCTTCAGACATTAGTCGAGTCCATGCCACGTCGTCTTGCGGCACTTCTGCGTGCTGGGTTAGGGGGGGAGGGAGGGGGTGGCTACACGATATTAGGCAGGAGTACAACTTTTTTTGACTCTTCAGTGTATATGCAAACGCCACAACACCTGTCGCTGTAATAAAATAATTCCTTGTAAATGATCACGGTTACTACCCTTATTCCGAACTAACCTCCATGACGCGGTAGCATATTTGGGATTTAAATGATGGATTATTAATCCTCATGTCACAATTAACGAAAAAAAGTCACCTTGTGTAAATACCCTAAGTTTCATGGTTTTCTACTAATTCGTGTTTTAATTTCAAAATAGTACTAATAAACACCTGGCAGGTGGGCAACTTACATAACACCCAATGACACACTGTTGCGGCTGTCAAAGGGAGGGGAAAACTCCAGAGAGAGGTACATAACAGTGACACTGTAATAAACTAGTGCACTTGGTCAGACAAAGCGTACGTGTGTGTGAGAGTAGGCGTCAC
>NQII01000022.1:740797-757573 GCA_002778355.1 Clitarchus hookeri
CCAAGAACGCGATTCTTGATGGTATATTAAATTTGTCCTTTAAAATTATTGAGTTGAAAGAAAACTAGATAATTTATTTAAATTTTAGTGATAGGACCATAATCGCGAAACGGAAATAAAAAACAGGAAGAACATAAAAATCGAGGGTAAAACTACAACTTCAGAAAAGCATATGTAGCAAACTTACTTAACTTAAAAATTGTTATGAAGAATTGAAAAGGCTATTTTTGGTAGCTATCATCTTATTATCATCCATGGTATTTCTGCCATTCTAACAGCTTAATGTCCCATATTGTTTATAAACATTTCATCACAAAGGGGTAGAAAAGCTGCATAAGAAGACGGGAAGAATAAGGACAGCATTAATACAGTGATGTTATCAGGTCTAGCTAACTTAACTTATGTCAAAATAAATTTGTAGGCATCACAGATGATTATAACTGGACTATTTCCTTCAACGTATGGTAAATATTCTTTTTCAAAAATAGTTTTAAAACATTATCTTCATCCAGTCATTACTTCTTGATGAGTAGGCACGAGGTTGGGTCATTTGAAAGGGTGACGAGATTCCCTGGTANAGGTTGGGTCATTTGAAAGTGTGACGAGATTCCCTGGCAAAATAATACACGCACCAGTTATAAGTAACTGCTAAAGGGACTGAAAGCAGAGATCTCATTGTGTCGTAAGCCAACGTATGCCTCAGTGAAGACTTTGGGTTGTGAGAACAACCAATCCTTCAAAGTGTTCTTCACCTCAGCATCCGAGCCAGACCTCCCCTCTTTCAGATAGTTTTTGAGGAGGGTAAACACGCGAAAGTCACATTGTGATATATGTCTGGACTGTAGGGTGTATGTTCCAATATTTCCTATCGAAATTTTGAGACAAGAGTTGTTGTTTATTAGGACACATGTGGGCGGAATTATCGCACAACTCAACACCCGTGCTCAAAATCCCAGGACGTTCGTTTTTATGGTACGATGCAGACGTTGCAATGCCTCACAGTGCGCCTTACTGTTGGTGGTGGCCCTGTGTTCAATTAACTTAATCAGCAGTGGACTTGGTCATTGAAGAATATGGTTGGTTGACATGACCTTCCCTGCTTTTGGTCCAGCTTTGAACTTCTTTGGAGAAGGGTGTGAAACCTTGGCGGATGATCAATGACCTGGACAATCAAACATTGTCATCACTCGCGATATCATTGCGTAGGTGGAAACACTTGTGAAAAGTGATAGTATGGCATATCAGTTCTATGTCAGCCATTGGATCATTCGGGCAATCGTGCATGACATTCTGAGACAAAGGAAAATTTTGCGAGCATGGGTGCCGAAGATGTCATCAGAGGAACAAAAGAGTCTGCGAATGGGAATCTCACTTCTATATTTGATGCTGTATCACCAGGACGCCAGGTTCTTGACGATGCAATTGGTGGGCGAGGAAACCTGGTGCCATTATTTTGAACCCCAGACGAAGCTATCCAGCCTGCAGTGGAAACATTCTGTATCACTCCCGCTAAAGAAATTCAAAGCTGAACCAATAGCGGGAAGTGTTATTTCAATCATCTTCAATGACCAAGGACCGCTGCTGATTGAGTTCCTTAAACATGAAGCCACATCAAAAGTCAGGTATACTGTGAAACATTGCAACGTTTGCGTCGTGCCTGAAAAAATAAAAACAAAAGTCCTGGGATGTCGGGTATTAAGCTGTTGCGCGATAATGCCCGCCCACGTGGTTCCCATTAAACAACAACTCTTCTCTTTTAACTTCGCTGGGGAGTATTGGAACATCCACCCTACAGTCCGAACCTATATCACCCTGTGCATTTCGCGTATTTGGCCTTCTCAAGAAGCATTTGATAGGACGGAGGTTTGCCTCAGATGCTGAGGTGAAGGACACCTTGAAGAATTGGTTGCTTTCAAGGCCCAAGGTCTTATCAGAGAAAGGCATCCATTGACTTGTGAGACAATGGGATCTCTACTTTGAGGACAACGACTAGTACTTCTAGCTGGCGCGTGTATTCTGTCGCCAGGGACTATCGTCGGCTTTCCATTTCACTAACCCTTGTAATTCCGGGGTAGGCATCCAATTTAAGAAACCTTCCTCTCATCCCATATTTTCTCCCTTTCTAAATTATCATGGCCGTTAGCTTGCACGAAAAAAAAAAATACTCTGCAGGGAAGTCACCTTGCCAAAACAAATATAAAGTTGCTTCAAAGTTTCATAGTGACCACTGAATCATTTTCTTCATCTCAAAATAATGGGCAAGGTGAATACCACCAAAACAATTTGTCACTCCCGCATATTTTTCAATGTGGCGCAATCAGTTTCGACAGCTAATAAATATGTATTTTCCCGCCCAGATGGACTAGAAAGCCTTGAAGAAGGAAGTTATTGTTCTAAAAAAAATATTTTTTCTGAAAGATTCGAAAGGAAACCCTTGGAATCAAGATAAATAAAAGTATACAACTTGTTCTCAAGTATAGATGTTCATACTCGTTTATTTTTGAGCGAAATAATTACAGATTATAAGACAAATACAAAGTTTTCTTACATCTTCAAATTCTTTTCGGGATTCTTAATCAAATGTTATTCCACATCAAATGTATATAAAGACAACCAGCCGATTACTCTTTGGCTTGGCTTTGTTTAGATACTTAGGTCAATAGCACAGTCGCCAAGTAGGCCTATACCACACTCATGAAACTTACTACAAACATGTTAAAGATATACGAATCACATGCTACTTATATTGCAGACACACCATAAACATATTCTGGTATCCGAAAATCGCTAATTATTTCAAATGTGCATTTCTTCACATAAACTTATAATCAAATCATGAACGTTAACAAGCTTCAAAGTCGAGTGCTTAAGATACTGCATTACGAAAATTATGTTAAAACAAGAAGTTACTGATATAACTAATAAACCTACTTTCCTCTACCTGGGTGCAAATTGTTTTTAAGTAAAGTTCTTAAATGTTTAGTTAGTAGGTAGGCCTTGACGTATTGTTGACTGCAAAATCATTAGAGATTTAACCAGAAACATGTGCAAAAGTAATGAGACAATTACAAATACACATAATGATACAATTACAAATACACTTTTAATGATAGGGTTCTCTAACCTAAAATATTGACAGGGCCGTCATTTTGAAAATAACTGTCCGAACCACACAAACACATACGTCCATATCGCCTACCGTAGCTCTTCTTGTGTGAAGAATTTGCTGGAAATTGGTTGAATGGTCCCTGAGATATGGCATAAAAACAATATTTTATTATTCTATATTCTTCATTCTTACCTTACAAAATTGTTTTTTAAAAAAGGTTCTGTATACGATGCTTCTAATAGATAACTTAAGCATAAAATTTTTGGTTAAATAATGTTAAATTGTTTAATAGCTACGACAAAGTTCTAAAAATATTTATATGGCCGCCATTTTGAAAAATTGTTTGACCGTACTTAAATCAAGTAAGTTTAAATGACCTTCTGCGGCACTAATAATTGAATTGTTCTGAAAATATGGCGTAAATGTTGCACTTTATCACCTGCTAACTCTATTTTACAAAAAGGTGGCTAAGGATTATCTCTGTAAGCGTAGAAAGTTTATATGAAATTGGTTAAATTGGTTAATATTTGACAAACTTATGTAAATGATTTACATGGCAGCCATACTGTAAATAAAGCCATACACACTTAAAACATGGCCTACTGTAGCACTACTTGTGTGCAACGTTCTATGGAAATCGGTTGATTGATCCCGAACATAGGACAGCTACATTTTCTCATCTGGAGAACCAAAGGTTTATGTATTGTCACATTCTATGTTTGTCATAGATACTGTTACATATTAAAATCGGTTAAAACTGTTTGGGACATATAGCATACTAACCTAACATATTTATATAACTGTTATTTTCAAAATACATGACTACCTCCTTAAGTCATATAAATTTTAATGGACTGCAAAAGTATAACTTGTCCCCAAAATTTGGTGGGTATCAGTTAATATTTTCCCCCCGAGAGCTTAATTTTTCATATGGTGCTATCGTCTAAAGACGTGGACAAATGCATTTATATACTAGCTCATTATTGTTGTTTGCATAGATTCTGCCAACACACAAAGTTAATTTTAAAATGGTTACATCGTTTCGTAGATATAACATATTATGCTAAAAATTTTAAATGGCCGCTCTTTTGAAAATACGTGTTAGGACCTCTTAAACATGGGCTGCTGTGTACTACTTGTTTGCCTAATTTGGTAGTGATTGATTGACTGTTTCTCGTGATAAGACAATACTTAATTTAGTCATTAGATATTATCTTACAAAATGGCTGACAAGAGAGGCTCTGTAGCGGCATATTTGATTTTTGTCAAAGATACTACCAGCATAAAAATTAAAGTGGAAATTTGTTACTTGGTTTCGTTGATATAAAATACTGAAATAAAATATTTATTTGTAATTTTTTTCAATATAACCCAAGTAGCAAAAGTCAATCGGCCTACTTGTGCAAATCTGCTTGTACTCAAGCAGCCCACAAACTAGTTTCCATAATCAGTCAACTTCTGGAATGCACCCACAGATGCTTATGGCCCACATGATGCCTCTTTGACTGTTGTGCGCAGTTGGTGACATCTGGATCACTGTTCAGATAACTCCCATGTAACAAAATACAATCTGCCCATAAGTGGCCCGCTTCTGCGTAACCAACTGTACCCCAAGCATCACTATCAGTGGACCATGAGTGGCAGCAGTGGCTCACTGGCTTATTGCTTCTGGCCTGCAATTAGTTAACCACATGTCGTCAGCCAACTGTTGGCAAGCCACTTGTAGCTCAGCTATTGACCACTTGTACACAAGCTATTGGCCACTTGTGGCCCACTTAAAAGCAGCTCGTCATGCATTTTTTACCATGGTCTTCAGAGGAATTCACCAAAAAGAACCAGATTGCTAGGCTGAAAATTTTGCGGTAGTTACAAGTTTTTTGATGAACATCATTTCATATGTTTTGTAGCGTCTCCTGAACAGTGCAGTGACAAAGTTTTTTAACCATTACAAAATAAAGTTGTTGGCTTTCATGACCATTTCGGAGCAGTTTCTTTGGGTGGTATTCTGGAGAGCCTACAACATAACGGCTGTCTTTGCTCCAAGGCTGGAGCTGCGTCGTGGTGGTTGTAGGAACTTATTTTTTACTGTAAATTCCAGTAGGCTTCTTCAGGGTCTTCCACCATTGGACCGAGGGCTGATTTTTATTTTTTTCCAGGAGATTGTGAAGGCTCCTCTATGATAGGCCTTACAGGATCTTGCATGTGACTGGCTGTCAAGGTAGCAATTTAGAGTAAAACTTCACGATTGGTTGCTGAGGTAACCAGTCACTTTCACCGTTTTATGAATGGTTAGAGTAACCAACAGTTATGTTCTTCTTAACTTTTGTCGTTGGCCTGATGGGTCTTTTGCCTTGATTTGCCAAAAACTCGTGCCAGGGTTTTACGAAGCTCGTATAAATCACCTATATTGATATTCCCTGGATGTTTCATAGTTTATATTACTTATTTTGCTGCCCTTTCTCTGTAATTCATCATGTTTCAAAGTCACTGACCTTTTATCTATTGTTTTGTAGTGGAAGAACGTTTTGGTATTACTGATCTGTGATTTCCTCTTTTTAAATCGTGGAAGTGTTCTTTCACCCTGGTAACAATACTTTTGCCTGTCTGCCCTACATACAGTAATATATGTAGGTGAGTCTATTCTCACCTAAACACTGACTCAGATGTTGACATCCAAGTAAGGAACGTAGGTCCATGTTTCCGCGTCTTTTAAAAGCGTGATTGCCAGTGCTGATTGTCAGTGAATTATATTTCGTTATTTTCTTTTTTTTTAATCATTCTTAAGACAATATATAATTTAGTATTTATGTTTCTAATGATTTCTCAGTGCAATTTGGTTGACACATAGAGACTTGCTATTTGGATGGCCAAATAAACGTTTTAAGTCATGTTTTATGTCACGCCACTAAGTCCTACATTGCTTATATCCTAAGTAGCTCTACTGATTATGACTTTTAAGAAAAATAACGACCACACACAATCAAGACAGCAACAGCAGTCATTTCAGCAAGTCGCTCACGGCATTTAAATTCTTCTTCCTCCGTTTCTTTTGTACAGGAAATTTTAATATGCATGTCCGAAAACATCACATGCAAAAAAAAAAACGACAAACACAGACACGCCATTCTCTTAGCTTACTTATGATTTTATGAAGTTTACTTAGAACGTAGCAAGCACGATTTTTTAACAAAATAAAATCATTACGTATTAAAAATTATTTTGGTTGTTTTTTTACAAGCCTACTCTATGTAAAGCATACATTCTTGCAGGTTTAGTTGAGGTAACTTGTTATTTGGCGTGTAAAGTTCGAAGGCCCTTTACAAAACGGTTGTAAGTTTATAAGGGTGCACCTTATAATAAGGGAAAAAAATAATTTAAACTTTTTTTTTACTTCAGCCAAAATCCGCTGCCAGCCGCCAAACAGTACATTACTACGCTTCTCCCACAGAAAAAAAAAACATAGCCTATAGACGTAATATCGTCCAATATTGACTCTTGCTTGTTATTAGATCCACGGTAATGTCGATTGTTGAATGTGGCGGAATAACATAAATAGAGTGAAAAACTAAGCAAGGCTCCAAGAAATTGCCAGCTAAACACAAGCCTGTGATAACCAACATAATATCGTTTAACTTCCAAAAATTATTTGCAGGACAATGAAATAAGAACATATTTTTAAAAGTTTTACACTCTTAAGAAACTGTTAGCAGAATTTACCGTATCATTGTACACGCGTATTGAGAAAGCATGAGTGGTGAAGTGGAGTGGAGGGTGAGTGGAGTGGAGGGTGAGCGGAGTGGATAGATTTTGGCGGCTCGGAACAGTGGGATCTGGAGAGCTGATGAGGGAAAAAGTGATGTGAGTACGGAGCGGCACCGGAATGCGAGGGTGGGGCATACAGGAGATCCCTGAGAAAACCCGCCGACCAGCGGCATCGTCCTGTACGATTCCCACATGAAAATCAGGGAACAACCCCGCCGGGAATCGAACTCGGCTTGCCTAGTTGGGACTGTGAGGCGAGCAGTCTAACTACTATACCATCGCGTCTCCTTTTCGTACATTCAGGATGACTTTGCTACATTTGTTGGGATCAACGTAAGTACTGAGCCAGTGTTTAGGTGAGTATACACGCACCTACGCATACTACTGTATGTAGGGCAGACATGCAAAAGTATTGTTACCAGGGTTAAAGAACACTTTCACTTTTTATCAATATAGGTCATGTAGGTGATGTAGGGGATGTATACGAGCTTCGCATATTTAGCCTGATATTTGGTAAATTTTGCGTGACATGTATAGGCTACAAACTTTCATTGCAGTGAAATTAGTTTTTTTTTTTTTTTGGGCAGGTATACATGCACAATCTATGTTATTTTATTTACCTGGTTTGGTTCAGTGACGTGACGCTTTGACGAGTGGCCGCGACGCAGTTGTGCCACTGTTGCGCGTGGCCAGCCGGAACATGAATGGAATCCGCGGCCGTGGAAAGGCTTGAATGAAACCACTGGGTATAGCCCACACACCCACTCACTCAAGCGGTTCGTGGCTCCATTCACAGATACTTAACAACTTTTCTGAAGTCCTGCTGAAGTTATATATCCGCCTGAAAGCAAACAAAGCCTAACCAAGTCTGAGAATTTGCACCAAAGGGACAACGCGCCGCATTCGTGCGCACTCAGTAGAACAATATTTATCACGAAAACTATTCCTTTCGAGGTATTACCAACATACCTATTTTCTCTGTGTTTTTATTCGTATTAATCATAAGTGAGACATAACCTATAAATAAAATATAATTAAAAGTTCAGTTTAATCAAAAATAAGATACTTTTAAATTAACAGAAGTATAAAACGCATGTGATTCAAGACAGATTTAGGAAACAACCAAACACGACGTACATTAGGTGATTTTTCAAAGGTTCGATTATAAAGTGTCGAGGAACCGCGAATATAATATAAGAAGTATTCGAGTAAAAGTACGTGTCCACGATGAGGTACTCGCGTCGTGGGCATAGTGCTGAAAGGTAGATAAAGGTTGTTCACGATAAAGTGAGCACTTTTGAAATCAACCTTCGAAAAATATCACTGCCCGTGCCTGCATGCATTTTAACAGGCACACTGACTGGCATGCGCTCTCTAAGGTTGGTAACGACGAAGGTAAAGTAATGCCATGTCTTAACTCTGAATTAAAAGTGTTAGGAAGACATTTGAGAATACTGGAATTATTTGTTTTACTTTCTGTATTTTAATGCAAAAAATTGTAAGGATTATCCAAAATGGTAAAATTGTGTATTTTTTTAATAACTCACAGTTTGTCTTCACCGACGCATGAATAAAGTGACCAGGCCAATGGCAATGTTAATTTTACGTATGGTGGAAGTATACGGAATGTACGTACAAGTAGTTCTTTAACAGGGCTTTAAATAGTGTTGACGTTACCATGAACAGCCTCGCGGATGGCAGGCCACGCTCACGGAGAGTGGTTGTCCTGGAGCCAGGCTGTCCCGTGGACACACCCAGCCCGCGCCCTCCGAGAGCTTCTCGCGGCACGCGCATCGTGCTNGCCCGCGCCCTCCGAGAGCTTCTCGCGGCACGCGCGTCGTGCTCCTGCAGTTGAGAGCACTCGCAGCTAGGAGCTAGTTGATGACAACTAAACGAGCGTGGACGCGTGAAGATAGTGTGTGCTTCATTGATACGCACGGATCCAAAACACTTTTATGGGATTGCGTGTGTCATGCAGATTATAGAAATCGTGATAAGGGAAGTGCTGCCCTGAAGGAAATGCCAAAGGATTTCAGCCCTTCCATCGAGGAGGTACGGATAACAATACACAATTTACACAGTCGGGTAGCGATTTAATGTATAATTATTAATCAGGTTCAGTTCATTTCAGTCTGTTTTATAAGTACGTGGTTTGTGACAGTATTTTATTGTTATATTTTTCAAGGGGAAACAAACGAACAGGAAGATGACAAGTGGAAGTGCGGGCGTTTATTCGTCCAGCAAGTGGCTCTACTTGAATACTTTGCAGACCATCCTGCCATCCATGTCAGCAAACAAAACTACTTTGGAATCATTACTATATTATGTCGTCAAATTTGTTCAAATAATTATACAAGAATGCGTATAGTTATCATTGTAATTAATTGACCGTTCGAAATTCTATAAAAACAACACATGGTATTGGGGTAATAAGGACACAAACATACAGTTAAAGGCTGTTCAGTGGTGCAAAAATATTATGTTTAGATGCTATAACTCATATGTATATAATTTTACATTAACACACGATATCCTGTTCGTCACGCAAGAAAGTTGTGCAGCAGGCAGCTAGCAAGAACAACTGTTCCAGCTGTGCTTAGCTGCAGTAGCACAGGTTTCCGTAACACGCGAAATCTTTATGCAACAATGCCAAAGCCACTATCAGCAATTCTTTTTGCCCTTGAAACTAGGCAGTTAGAAATTCTTTGGTCTGTTAGCAAAGTCTCTGAGAGTGTTTCATAAGAAATTTCCCTAAAAAAACGTGTCTTCTGCTACAAAAAAAAGTGTGTAACCTCCTTAGTCCTGCCAGGTACGTATTTTGAGGTTGGTAATTCTAATAAGTTGGATTCCAGTGCAGTGCCGAATGTGCGACGGCTGAAAAAGTCCCTATTTGATATAGACTGTTCACGGCAAAGTAAGCACTTTTGAGGCCTTAGTTACTTTATACTTTCAGCCATTTTTTATCCTTTAACCACCTTTTAAAACAAATATTGCCATTCAAATAATGAATGCAGTGTGTGTATTCCACCGCACTCGGAAGTTAACGGCTAATGTTAAAATATAATGTATTTATTAACTAATATTTCAAATGAGAGAGCTTTGAAAAGTGCTCACTTAACCGTGAATAGCCTATGCCCGTCCATTATTGTCAGCGTCTACGTTGGTGAATTTGAAGGCAAACACCACAGTCATCGGGATAATGCTACGCGTTCATTATTCAAATAGAGACTTAAGGCCTTTTCAAATGATACATTTTTTCTTCAAATTACCTTCATGTTTTATTGAATTCAATTCATTGAATACTATATGACGGCATAAAAACGTCACAATTGCGGTCATTTTCTCTTTCAATTTCTTGAATATCTCGTTTTCCTTCAATATTTTCGTTTCGAACATATATACTCGTATTTTTTCTTGACTTCAAAATTTCAATCGCCAGTAACAGATTTTCTGACAGTATCAATTCAAGTAATCTCATAATAATAGAGTTGTGTGCTAGAACTTAAAAGTTTTCACAAAATAAGGACGCGTGTTTTTAAAAAGAAAATGTAAAAAAAATGAATAAAATTTGTTGGCGTTTAACCAATTATTTTCGGGTCGTGCATGAATCATAGATACTTCCAGAAATTTACATTTAGCATTTTTAAAACTAGTTTCATTAAAAAGTTTATGAAAAATTTTATGTGGAGACTAGAAAACTTTATTGCATGCAATTCATTGAAAGCTAAATGAAGTGGTTTTTTAGTACAATAAATTGAATTCAAGTTATTTAATTCAATAAATATTTGATCGTGTGAAATGGCTTTTACACTACTGTAGGACTTTTGCATTCCGTAATGTCTCCCATCCAAGGCTGCCAGTCAGTAGTGCGGAAAGTTCCAGCGGAGTTCTAACTAGCTCGCTAGCTGAAACCCGTACGAAGGGGCAGTAGGAAACTATTGAATGAAAGAAACACCATAGCATTCACCTATTCATTAATGTATAATGCACGTGTATTCGAGCACCTGTGATTGCGTGGAATGTGCAACTGTCACTTACATTCATTATGGTCTGCCCCGTCTCAGACAACAGAATGAGTGAGTCCCGATAGAGGACAAGTATACTTTACCTTGTAATACGCGTTAATTACAAATAAATATAGCCTAGCTTGTACATTATACAAAACGAATAGTAAAGTAGTGCATTGATTAGAGCAGCCTCAAATAGTCTCCTTTCAGTATCGCAAACGGCATCTCACGCTCTTCTTCTACTGTCCTTCCAATTGTGCACTTGGGGAATAAGTACTGAAGGCGGATGTACGAATCTCCTGTAAACACATTTCAAATGTTTATGGCAAGTAGGATATATACACGACAGAGTATAATTATTACAACGCAGACAATGTAATGTATGCGTTGTGAGTCTGAAGCCCGGACTTATGTGCAGCAGACCAACGATTTCTCACGTACATTAAATGTATTTCAATTTGTGGCCGATAGAAAAATATTTCAGAAGCGAGAAACCTTAAAATAGCTAAACGATGAACCTTGGTATTAATGGCATTTCTCATTAGAGCATCTTGTTTTGCAACAGTCGGTACAGTATTTTAAATCAAATACTTAACATTTTTTGTTGACATCCTGGTAAAATTACATTAGTGATGGACGTCTTCAATACAAAGTTCTTGAACCATATGCTTTAGAAAATATGGTCCTTCTGACTAAGGACGTGTGATACGAATACTTGTATGACCATGAACTGATCTCCGAGAACGTCCGCTTTGGGTCCTTCTCTCATCAGTATGTTTATACCGTCAGCTGAAACTAGAGTTTCGGTAACCTGTGTTTCGAAAAGTAAGAGTTTGTGCACAGTATAAATGCCACGAAAGTGAGGTTTTACCGTATCTCGAAACCGAGGTTTGTAATTCAAGTTTCGGGTCGAATGTGTTAGTGTGTGAATTATTGCTTAGTTGGCAAAATATATCGGTAGTTCGCTGTGACCAGTTATGACTGCTCGGTAAGTCTCAGTCCTTTAGTGTGCCTTTTGCTTATGGTAACAATAACCAGAATATGTCTGGAAGCTCATTGTGCTAATTAATAAAGATATTGCTGCACCAACAAAATGTTGGTATCGTTTGCAGTATAAACCACAAAACTTCGGTTTCGTTTGTAAATACAGCATTAAATGTATTTACTACTGAGCCCTGCTGAAGTGCAAAACAAGACGTTTAAAAGATTAAAAATAACGTGACTAAATGCGATGTATTTCCTAATTTAGGTATAAGTACGAAAATAACTAATACATAATAAATATGTGGCTTCTTAAAAAGGTTTCAAAATACCACATTTTGACTATGCTATATTAACTTTGTATGCAACTATAAATGACTTTTTAGTCATATTTATGATTTTTCTGTAAAATGTATTTTCTTTTTTATATCAGCATAACAGATATATATACATTATTATTTTTCATTATTGAGATACCAGTCATTTCCGCCATAAAATAACACGAAACACAAGTTACCAAAACTGAGTTTCGTGCTGTGAATGTTTGGAAAGTTGGATTTCCGAAACTGAGGTTTCGGCTGATGGTATAAACGTACTGTGTTAGGCTTAGTTCCGTTAGCGGTCATCGCTTGCAAGCAGCGCCCGAACGTTAAGGGAAGTATTTTTTCGTTCATTTATTTTTTTTCCCCTCGATGTTATGTTTTCCTTAGCAGAGTGACGTCTTCCTAATCGTAGTGTACGCGTTTTATCCGCGACCATTTCCTATTTGGATGCTTCCAGAATTGTGTAGATTTGCTTCTACCTTAATTAAAGTATGTTTTTGTTTTCCGGACCGAAGACTCGTAAGTGTTGAACTCGTATAGCAAGAGGATGAACTGTTTAAGCGTCAGTAAAATACTCTATTAGGATTCAGCTCCTCAATTGGTGAATTTTCTTGTGTCGATTAATTCTGTTACCATTGGTCCTGAGAAAAATATTTTTTTTTGTTTTGAATGAGCTAGAATCACGGCAACCACTGCCAGAGCACGTCGCTCTTATAACTTCATTATAACTTTCAATAAACATTTGTCAATCAGTACCGTTAAGTTGCAATATTAGAATTTATATGGAGCTGTTAATTTGGCGACGTATCAGTCAAGCGGAAATTACTATCACAGTAATTTTTCGGCGCCAACACAAGGGCGCTAATTTTTTAAAGAATTTTTTGACATAAAAAAATAAAAAATTGACATTTAAGCGATAAAGAAGCATTAACTACCAAAGAGAAATATATTGAAGACTGAATATAATGTTATGCTTTGTAGTGTGCTCTGCTTGGTAGTATTTTATGCTCATGGAAAGAGAACGTTTGCATATGATGCGGGTGAGGGCGAAGAAAACGGTTTTGATGGCAACGAGGTTTCTCAGCCTATAGCCATTGTTATGTGATCAGCCATAGAGCAGACAGCATTATATAGCTGCAGTGCCTGATATAACACCGCTACATAATTCCCCAGTTATTCTAGTATGACAGAAGTGTCTTCGCCTGTTCTTTTCAATTTGGCTCAACATTAAGGCAGGATTTCACTGAGGCAACATTTTGACACGTAGGAAGCGAGATTGTTGCCGAGCCTCAAGGGGATACACTAGTGCAACAAAAGTCGAACGTCACAAGCGACAGTGTCGAACGAGTCACTTTTTCCGAGAATCCTGTCGCCTGCCACGTGTTGCCAGCTGTCGCAGAGTTTCCCGCTCTAGTTGGGAACCAGACGACATTGGGGAGGCAACATCGAATGGTCGAAGGATAAAACGGTGGATTTTATTGAGGAGTGCAGGCGGTTACCAGTACTGTGGGGTGTTCGGTTTCCCGAATATAAAAATAACAATTTAAAACTGGACGCAACGAAATAACTGGCGGCTAAGTTTAACTGTGAAATAATAACAATAAAAAAAATAAAAAATTTGCGCAGTGCCTTTGTACGTGAACATAAGCTGTTTACATCAGGAAAGTCCGGATCATCTCCGTGCAAAAGGGCGAAATGGTTTGCGTACGAAGCTTTGACATTTCTTCTTGATGTGAGTACTTCTCGAAGAGGATTCACATCGGATGCTGGGAAAGAAGTCGATTATACAGATGTAACCACACATTACTTATATTTATATAATGCATTTTCGTATGTACGTGTATAGGCACAGTAAAACCTCTGTATGATAAAATTGACGGCGGCATATTTTCGCATGCTTGTTTTAATGATGTTATTTATAGAAAGGTTATTTCAATGTGTTCCATTTCTGTAGTGCAAAAAATTTCAGATCTAGCTGCTGCAAAAAAAATAATTGTACTTTCTTTCAAAATTATTTCTAAAGTAAAGGTAATGCAATTATTGATTTGTTCAAGACAAATGCACTTGCATACGTGAGTACTATTTAAAAATATACAAGTTAAATTTTATTAGAAAAAATATAAACATTGCAATATACGCAAATATAATTTATTACTTTAAATTATGCAACTTGTGTTATGTATCACCTTCGTGTCGCAAACTTGAGCACCCATAGGTACTCTCCTTATGACACAGGAGGGCACATAAATTGTAGACTAGTGTTTACTACTGAAAGCAGAAAAATATTGGCGTTATCCTGTTTTACGTATTACATAAAAGGCATTAAAAGAATATTAGGTACTGTCATGGTGAAACTCAACATTTTACCAATCACAACAATATAGTAATAAATAACTTATATATTATCCACGGGCGATTATAGTGTAAGTAAATAACAAAATACTACTTTCTTATGAACAAAGGTTCTATTAAACCGTTTCGTTTGTCATAACAAGATATATATACATATATATATAATTTTTCACACACAAGTATTTTTAATAAATTTTTTGGAGTATTAGAAAATTATTTTTAACAAACTGTAATTTTTTTTTTATTACATTATATTATGGCCATGTCTATATCGTCGGGTACACGCGATCGCTTCATTTTAAGTATTACCTTACTAAAAATTTAGACAGAAAGGTCGGAGCACTCCCGAACACATGCAGCAGGCAAAAATAATTTAGAAGTTACTTGTATGGAGAAATTCAGATGTATCTTGCGGTGCAAACCGAAAGAAGTGGAATCATGGTCAAAACGACCATGCCATGATTGGGTGTACGGCTCACATCGCAAGAAGGATGAAGCAAGATTAAACCATTCCAAGAAATCTCTAGAAAATATATAGCAAAAATTCTTGAAAAGGGATTGTAAATACAAAATAATACGATCACATCGCAAAATAAAATATCCGCAAACAAACTTACACAAAACGGCGGATAAAAAACCATTTCATCTCAAGATGAAGAAAGATTCCAAAAGTTAGTAAAGTAAGTAAACTACGTGCTGCATGGCGAGAAAACGAAGAAGGAAGCTAATATTTTTTTCCTACCCTATTGCTAAGTATTAAGTGTACGTCCGAGGTAGGGACGGGATTATATTGTGTCCCAGGGCTAGGCCCTATACGCCTAAAGGAGAGAATTCATGCAAAGGAGGCGTGCATCGCGGCAGCGAGGGATCAAGGCAGCCACGGCAGCAATTGAGGCCATGAACTGCATCCCTAAGTGTACCTATAGCTGAGGCTATAGCTAAGAAGGGGGAGGGGAAAAACCAACATAGGCACTGTAAAAACCCTCCCGACAGGAAAGAATTTCAAAACTTATTATTGCATTACTGAAAATGCAATAGGAGGCAGCAGGTGTGGATTCCATGCTTTTTCATGTGGAGTTAAAAATCTAGAAGAGAAAGGGGCGGGGCTGTGGGCGCAAGCACCCTTGAGGTTGAACTGCTTCCAATATTTCTGTGCAGGCGAACCAGCACAATAATATTGACAGCAGCTATTGAATGCCTACTTCTCGTCGAGTGCGTCAGCAAACTGGGCAGCTCAGTGATGACACCTACTCCATCTTCGCTCTTCCGCGCTGACACCAGGGTCTCCACGCCGTGGGTGAAGACGCGGAGAAACGTAAGGCGAACTACCCCCCCCCCCGGGTTCTTCAAAGTAGTCCGTCGGTCGGAGTGAGTTCTGGCTCGGCGTGACATCCGGGTCCTACCAGGCATGGTGGCGAATCAGCTGGCCCAGGAGTGAAGGCTGATGGCAGGAAGCTCCCGAGGTCCGACGATTCTATTCCATTCCTCACGCATCCGCCGCAGTCAGTAGCCCGCAGAATCCAGCAGTGAGGTTCGCTACACTTCGCCCGTGGCACCTCGAGATCCCCCTCCTCGCCGTGATCGTTGAACTGCCTCCTGCACGATGTGCTTCGTCATCTCGTACTGAGCTACTCAGGTTCCCGACGTCCACGATGACGGCGCTTTCGCACCGGCCAGTTGGTCCGCGGGCTGGTATTAGAGTATTCCCAGCCACCCCAGGGTCTGGGGGTCCCCTATCCACCGCCTGGGAACGCGGCAAGTTGCGGAATATTCGCCGCACCCAAGCTGCTGCAGTCCCGCCGTACTAGCTAAAGGCCTCGCCTTCGTTGGTTACCTGAGCAGAAACCTATAGATACCTAGGTATGCTTCAGACTTCGTGGACTCGCGCGACTAATCTAGAAATAAATGGAAAGTCGAGAAAGACATATATTAATTCACAAATGAAAATTTTCATTTTGATAATTGAAATTAAGAATTTACACAATATTATGTACGTAAATAATTAATAGACATAAAGAAACATTTTTTGAACAAGAAGCAAGAAATAAATAAAAAAACAAATAAATATTTAAACTTTACACAATTTTCAGATTATAAAGTTTGCTTTACAACTTCAAAGTGTATAAACAAAAGTATTAAGCAGAACTAGAGCCCGCTCCAATGGGGGAAAAAATATTCGGCGAAACATTAAATAAATAACAAAAGAATTAACAGAATTGCATAATGTCATGAAAAAAATGCC